>JAOQMP010000210.1:34282507-34300723 GCA_027563575.1 Erythroxylum pedicellare
AAATTTGTTTATAGAATTAAAATTAATTATATTTCAATTATATTGGAATTAATTAATTATACTCCTTAATAATTAAGAAAAGTTTTTTAAAATAATTAAGAAAGACGTTTCTTAATTAAATTCATTTATCTCAATTTAATTGACATAAATTAAATTTATAATTTATTTATTTATTTAGAGAATTATTATTCTTTTAATTTAGAAATTATTCTATTTATTTATGAATAGCAACTTTCTTAATTTATAAAAAATTATTTGTCTCGATTAATTTAAAAAGATGTTTTCCTTTATTAATTGAGAAAAATGAGCTTTCTTTAATATTTCGTAGAATAATTCTATAACTTATTAACAAATGATTTTCTAATTAATTCAGAAACTAATATATAAATAAACAATGAAAGGAATTTCTTAATTAATTAAAGATGTGTTATGAAACTAGTTTTTTTAATATTAAAAAATTGTTTCTAATTAAGAAAATTTTATTTCTAATATTCAAAATTTAACAAGTAAGATATTCTAATTTCATTAAAAACTATTTCTAATATGATTAGAAATAGTTTTTAATGAAATTAGAATATCTTACTTGTTAAATTTTGAATAAAGAGTTTTTATAAATTATAATAAGTAAAAAAATAATTTATTGAAAATTTTCAATTAAATTTTGTTAAAAGAGTCAAGATAATTGGAAATAGTTTTGAAATTGATTTGAAATTTGTTTTCAAATCAAATTAAATTTCTATTTGGAATATGAATTTAATTCATTTAGGAATCAATGGATTTAGTCTAATTTAATTATCTAATGAATTGGAAATATTATTTATATTATGAAATATCAATAACTAGAATCAAACAAAATTTTTATACATATAATTTGATTCTCTCTATATAAATTGCACACTTTGTTTATCTATTTGAAATATATACTAGATATATGATAAATTATATATTTTTTATGTATGATAATTTACATGCAATTTTGTGTTTGATGGGACTATTTGAAATTAAATTCCTTGTTAAAAATATTAAGTACAAATTAAGAATATAATTGTTATCTTTCATTATTTGAGAATAAACCACGAGTTTTATTTATTGTAATGTTTTTTTAGTGACTCAAAACTCTTTAAACTTGACTACGTTTTATCTTAAATTAACAGTCTTACTTAACTAAATTTCTATTATCTGGATGAGGGTCTCATGATCATATGAATTTATAGACAATAGCAATAATATATAAAGATACATTTTGACAGGAGTTATCACCTAATAAATCTAGGAGTCGTATAAGATGTAATTGATAAAGATGTTTTCTATCTAATTTAAATTTAATTGGTTTCTTGAGTGAGCTAATATCAACTAAATTTAAATGGGATCATAGTCCACTAGAAGATTAGTCCTTTTGAATAGTAGTGATGACTATGATTTCATTTAAAATAATGGGAGTAACCAAATGTATGATTAGTGTCCTTATCTTATTTAGTAATCAAGGCATAAAATCAATTACTTGCTTATCTTACATTTATATTTTATAAAAAATTTCTTTATTTAGTATAGTCAATAATAAGTTGTTAGTGAACAAAATTTATTGGACATTTGTTAAGTTTAATAAGAGTTTTCAAAGTCTAATAGAAAAGTTGTATGTCTATTATACAATTTCACTATAATACTTGCTGAGGATTTGGTAACCAAACTTTAGGGATATATCAATATCATACAAATGACAAAATATAATGAAATTTTGAGTTGATTAATATTTCATAAACTTTAATGGCATTATGTAACACTATAATAACATAATGCAAGAGGTTTCATATAGTAGAGTTGAAAGGTATAGTACCTTGATGTTGTTATACTCATATTTAACCTACTAAAAGCATAAATATGAACTATAATTAAAGGAAGTTGATATAGTATGATAATAGTTGTCACTAAAAGAAAAATAATTATATGACTTTTCTTCCCCACACATGATATAATAAAGAACATATATATTTCTAATTCATACTTATAAGTATTTGATGCTGAATTTAGGTTCAAAATTATTATAATGTTTAAGCATTATAAGAATCATATTATTGAGTAATAGTTGTTAATCTAAGTTTATACAAATAGTTTGTATATATTGGATCAAAAGATACTCTTATGCTTAACATAAGTGACAAAAATACAAAGTTTGATAACTGAGACTATTCTTTCATGTTTTGTTAGTTAAATCAATATGATAAGAATCATAAAGTTACAAACATGGATATATATATCCTTTCAATGTAAAACTTATTAAGTTGATGAATGATCAAATCAACCTTTGGTGAAAGGATGGTGATGGTTTTAAATTGTTAAATCTTATATATATGATGTGTTAGATGTAATAACAATTCGTAAAAGGATAATTATCTTATTCATTAGATTTACTAATGACTTTATATGATATAGTCATATTGACCAAACGAAATAATGATTTAAAATTTGAAAAATTCAAAGTGTTTAAATCTATGTTGAAATTAAGCATTGAGAATATTGAAATACTTTGATGAGATTGATATTGTGAGATATAATATTTTTGGTTATATGTAGGGAATGTGATTTTCTAATGAAAACCACTACAATGAAATTCCATAATAATATGGATTTATGTAAGGAGAAAACATAATAAGAGATATTTGATAATGCAATATTTATTTCTTGTATAGATATGTATAGTATAATAACTAAATTTTAAAAGTGCCAATTAAATTAATTATCAAGATTTCATTTTAGATATGAAATGTTAAGACTTTAAACGAGTCAAAATTCGTAATTTAGGAATATGATACTTAGTTAGAGCATATATTATCTACTAAATTTATAACTAAACTAGAAGATAAAAATTTATAAAATATTTAAAAGGTTAGATATAATCCTATGGACCTATTGAATAAATTGTTTTTAAATAAATAATTATAAGAGAATGATTTTTAAGATAAGTGGAAGGATTAAGATAAAATTTGAAAGTTGAAATCTTGTAACAATACATTCAATTAGAACTAGTGCCTTTGTTTATATATCTAATGTATAGTTGAAAGGATGTGAAACATTGAAAGATTTTCACTTTTATGTTGAATTCAAAGATTTTTTTACAGGTGATTGTGAATTTTTCATGTCTATAAAATGGTTAGTAGGAGTATAGTTGTCCTCTTCACTAGGAATATGTAGAGACATATTGCTCATAAAGAGAACAAAATACAAATTTTCAAATCTTGAGGATATAATAGTACATGGATTTATTAGATATGAAGAAGGTAAAAACTTAATTATGAGAATTAGATTTATAGAGATATAAAAAGATATTTACATATTCTAGTCTATATGTAGATAATGTACTAAAATTATCATTATGATAATTGTATCAGTGATCTTTTGACTAGGGCTCTCCAAAGTATCTCATATAGGGATTTTATTGATTTTATACTACTTATAATATATTCTAATCAAGGACAGCTCAATCGGTAGTCATTTTATGTAGAAAAACTATATGGATATAAAATTTACCACCTTAAAGTGATTAGGAAAAATGTATCATTATTCTCGATTATTACTGATTCGAAAATCCTTGAACCAGGTAGAATGACACTTTGTAAATAATTTTCGAATATCATTAATAGAATAAAATACTAATGGTGGAGAACTAATATATATAGTTGATATTAATTTTATGCTTTATATCTATTCGGAACATTTTATTATGAAAGAATCATACACAAAAAAGTTAGTTAAAACCACTTTGACGTTTTTAAATATTAGGTGGTTATGATGCATTAGTAGATGTCAATCTTGATCTATGAATATAAATTACTTAATAAGAGAATTAAAGATAAATTAAAGGATTTTAATTGATCTAATCTTAAATATGATTTAAGGTTATAATTTATATTTATTACCAACATATTTAGGAATGTAATGGTTCACAAACAAAGAATGGGTTGAAGAGAGAAAAGGTGTTTTAATCAAGTTGGACTTGATTGTAAAATTTGTGAAATCTTATGATTAATAGAAGATATTTAATAAATAAGGATTAATGTGAGATATTGGATCTTATTTGGGTATAATTGGTGTTTAGTTAGAATTGATTGTAATTTTAGTTAAAAATTAATTGTAATTAAAATTTTAGTTTTAAGTAAATTACTAAAATGTCCAGAACCTAATTTAAATAGGCTTAGGCTTTAATGAAATTAGCATATCTTAACTAACCCTCTTTATAATAGTTATAGAGTTCTGTGGATACTACTAGAGGCTAGAAACTTACACAACTATGGTGGTTAAGATAAGTCAATTTAAGAAATGGTTTAAGGGGAATGATAAGAAAAAAATCAAGCTTTGGAATACGGTACAAATTATTATTCATGTTTTTATTATTTTTATGTGTTAATCATATTATAGAATTTTAAATGATCTTAGCTTTTATAAAATCATATGAAATAGTTTCATTATTATTTTATTGTGTACGGGACTAAATTATATATTGATTTCCTAACACTCCTTACTTCATAATTATTTTACTGTGTATAGGACTGAATTCTATCTCGATTTCCTAACATTCCTTACTGTCTTTTTTCCTTAACTCCATATATGTATGAATAATTCACTTCTCAGTTTTCTCCTCTTTCCTTCTGTCCCTTATCATCTTGTATCTGTATGTTATGTTATGCATCTTCGAGATCTAAATATTTTTTAATTTTCACTTGCTTGTTTGAAATTGGGTCTCTTCTTTTGCATTGAGCTCCCTGTGCGTTATCTGGGTCTCAAGCCGTTCATAAAGGTCGAGGCTATTACTGCTTTATCTAGATTATAGACTTTCCTTTCTTCTAGACTGAAACCCTAACAATATTGACTTTCTTCTCTTCATTATATTATGACAATTAGATATGCTGAATCTTTGGGTTTACTCATGTTGCTCATGGAGTGGGATATGAATTTATTGGTGAGTTGCTGAAAAGAATATATTTATAAGGTGAATTATAGGCTCTAGTATAATGATCGTGATTACAACATAGCAGAAACCTACTGCCAAGGCAAGGCGTGATAAACGCAAACCTGCTTGGCTGGATGAGTATTTTACAATTTAAGCATTTGCTTTGTATTGGCATAAACTATTTGGAATTTTGTAAAGGTCCAGCTCACTAAGAGCTCGTGATTTGAGGAAACAAAACAGTTATGCTTTACATAACTAAAAGTATTGAAAGGAAGGAAATGAAATAGGAGTCAGATTATTCTCCTGTTAATTCTCTCTTATTCTCTCTTTCTACTATACTGATGTTTGTACCTAACACCATACTATGCCGTGTGAGTGATGAGGAGAATTCTTCATATTTGATTACATCAGATGTCTCGTGTACATAATAAGTTTTTTTATACCATTGAAGGACATTATCAATATGATCATGCAATCCATCATAAGTATTTAGGGTTGGCATTCTAAACCTATTTAGTAGTTGTTTTTGCAAAATACTGGGTGTCAATTGACTTTTAATGACAAGGTTAGCTTCCTAAGTGTGATATGTTATGAGTAAATAACGATGTTTATAAAGTGCCTTCAGAAGGCAGTTGGGGGTAATATGTAGTACAAAATAGGAGTTTTAGTTACACATCCTAGATTGAACGTAAAAGGGAAAAAATGAAGAAATGTGAAAATATCTTATTTTGGTTCTATAACTTCAAACAAGTGTTTTGAAGTCGAAACAAGTGTGAATCCACTAAGGCCTTCATAAGAGTCGATCCTCGAGATGTCATTAAGGTCTTTTTTAGCTTTCTTAACACGTGAACCTCTGAATGGGTCAGAGTATCAGAATGTTCATGATTTTTTAAGTAGCTATAGGAGACATTAACCTTATATATATAGAATCCATATCAGGTCTCCCTATCACAAAATTAATACAGGCCTGGGTCCATTTTCCTTACTGGACTTCAACCAACTAACCCAGTTCCTTTATTGGTCCATTTGATTATCTTTATCTGGATCAAACTCCATTAGCATAACCGATAATCTATTAAAACTGTTAAAATGTAATCAATTGTTGTCCACCAGTAGGAAAATATCTAACATTCTCCCCCATAGACAATAATTAATTACAATAGTTGTTACAAATGTAAAACTAGTTTAAAATACGGTTAAGCCAATCACTATATAGGTCGATAAAATTTAAAAAATCATTTGATCTAAAGATAACGAAAGTCCATCATTCCATCCTTTAAGGCTTTTGATACTAAAAAATATCAAATACATATGTCATATGTGACATAAATCTAATACAATCACACATATCTAATACCTTACTAACATGAATGAGAAAATGGAGTAGGGCAAACAAGGATGATACCTATATGATCTGAGATGTAACATCTTTCCATTTCTAGATCTCAATTTCTCAGAACTTTATGCTAAACTATACAAGAGAAATTTGTTTTCTCTTACTCAATGCCAAACTGCATTAGAGAAAACCTTTATTTTCTCCCACTAATTGCTAAACTACATTAGAGAAAACTTGTTTTTCTCTCACTGAATGCTAAATTGCATTAGATAAAACCTTTATGAGATTAAATACTTATATCCCCCTATGTCATGTCAAAATCCATAGATTTACACATTAAAATGTATGTGTCCTAATGATATAGGCCCAAGGTCAATCTATATATATGCCTAATGACCTTTAAAATGTTTAAGATTGACACAACTATTAAGACTTTCACCTGTATTATGGCAACTATAATAACACATATGACCGAGGATAAATGAGATCATCTTTATTGATAAACAACCATAGTATCATAATACATGAAAACATATAAACATATAAGGAGCAAACATAATGATCCCTAACTAACAGTGTTTAAGGACTTCACCACAGCCATATTGTATACATGTCTCTAAAAAACATACGACCAAGTCCTTTAGTTAAAGGATCAGTAAACATCTCCTCTGTCCTCAAATGTTCCACGTCAATGTCACCTTTCTGTATCAGCTCCTTGATGGTCAAATGCTTGACCTCCAAAGGATTAGACTATGTGATGTTCTTATTGTTGTTAATGAACAACACAGAAGAGACATTATAATAATAACCAAATTAGGCTAGCCATTGAGTTAATCAAAGACAACTAAGAAATAAAGTCTCTAAGCTAAACCACCTATGTAGTAGCCCTATAGCATATGACAAATTCAAGTTGCATAGTCGAGAAATTCAACAGTGTCTTCTTGACACTTTTCCACGATACTACACCATCTACTAACATGAAAATGTAACCTAAAGTAGACTTTCTATCATCTAAACACATAGCAAAATTTTAATTTGTATACCTTATGAGGCTTAGATTATTGACCCCCTCTGAATGTCAACATGTAATCTTTAGTTTTCTTTAAATATCTCAACACTCATTTAACTAAACTCTTGTTGTCTATTCCTAGGTTAGCTAGATATCTACCTAATAGTATAACAATAAATGCAATGTTTGGTCTAGTAGACATCTAGGCATACATCAGGCTGTTAACGGCACTAGAATAAGGCACATTCTTCATAATTTCTCTTTACCTCATTCTTTGGATATTGTGCCAAAGATAATATCTCACCATGAGAGATAGATACTACAACAGAATTACAATCAGTCATATTAAACCTTTGCAAAACTCACTTAATTTATGCACTCTCTAAGAGGCCTAAAGAGAGTAAAGATTTGTCCTAGTGAATCTGAATACCTAGGGCAAAATTTTCTTCACCAAGGTCTTTTATGTCAAAACGCTTGGCCAAAAGTTCCTTCACCTCCTATAATATGGTCAATTCATTTGATGCAAGTAGATATCATCCACATACAACAATAGGTAGATAACTTTGCTCCTTCTGACCTTGTAATACAAACATCTTTCAATTTTATTTTCCACAAAGTCAAAAGAGGTCACAACCTTATCAAAATTAAGGTTCAACTATTTGGAAACTTGTTTCAATCCATATATCAAATTTCTCAAATTTAAAAATCTTGTCAAACTTTTCTTGATCCTAAAATCCTTCAGGTTGATCCATATAGACCTCCTCATAAAGGTTACCATTCAGGAAAGTGGTTTTAACATCTATTTGATATAGCTCCATATCATAACGAGCTACTATTGCCATGATCATTTTGAATGCATTCTTAGAGGATATAGTAGAGAAGGTAACATTAAACTCAACTCATTATCTCTAACCCTCTGGTAATTAACTAAGCCTTAAACTACTCAACTTTACCCTAAGTGTCCTTCTTGGTCTTAAACAGCCTTTTACAACTGACAGGTTTGCAATGTTGAGGCAAATTAACTAACTCTCCTACCTTGTTATGCTTCATAGATTGCATCTTGTCATTCATTGCATCCTACCACAAACCTATATGGGGTCCAGAAATAATTTCTGAAAAAATAACTAGATCTGCAATATGTATAATACTATACTCCTGCTCACCCAAATAGACTATGTAATTAGATGGAATAAGAAGTCATCTCACTTTAGTGGATCTTTGCAACTACATTGGTTTTTTTACCTTAAGAACTTGTTTGTATAGGTATAGGTTCATTTACCTATACCTATACTGGCAAGCTAGTAAGACTTTAACCCACTAGACTTAACTGTATGAGTGGTGGATACAAAATAATTGTAGTATCTGTCTTGCTATGATCTAAAGGTTGTAAAGGACCAATCTCATGAATGACATCATATTCCAAAAACTTAGTTGTTTGTGATTCCATAATTGTAGACCCTTTTTCTTTGTAGTAGAATATATAGCATTTAGAGTGGTTGGGATATCCAACTAAATAGCAACGAGTGAACAAGCATGCAATTTACTTTTATAATATCATCCAAACGAAGAGAAGAGCATTATAAGATTAAAGACTTCATTAAAAAAAACCTTCCTCAAATTTTTTTAGTACTTTTGGTTATGCTTATTGTTTTAAAGATGGTGCATAAATAAGTGTTTTTATGTCTCTATAAGAGGAACCCTAGTAATATCTTGCATAGATTGATTTTATTTATTTTATGTAACTTGAGAGGCATCTATACAATAAACCAAGAAATTTTATCAATCTAATAGATAAACTATCTTAAATAACTTAATCATTATTGTAAAAAATTGTAACAGGGAGAGTTCTTATCTATATGTCTACTATATTTGAATTTTATTATTATTAATTAATATGTCTTGTGATAGTGGAATTTTAATCTATTTTAAGATAATTTTAAGGTTAATTTAGATTAAATCATCTCAAAAAAAATTTTGATTAGATAATTGCAAGAGTGTTAAACTTAGTACTTATTAGATCTACGTGAGAATGATACTTTACTAGTTACTATACTATTATAAGATGATAGGTTCATTTTTCTAAATTATTAATATTGGTGATAGCAATGAAAAAACTCAGCATTCATAATATACAAGTTTTTAGCATCATTTTAGGGGATATAGTAATAATAAAGAAAGTTAAAAAATAATTAATTTAGTCTTTTTAATTTATTTTTATTTTACTTTAATTTCTTGATTTTTATTAGTTTTATCTTATTTATTTAAATTTGATATTCATATGACAAAAAGCAATTTGTTTAAGAAGACCCCAAAATTGAATGACATTTGTAAGCTATACAAAAAGAAAGATGCTTAAGGGTGACAATCTTAGCCTGACCCGGCCCATCCCAGCCTAACTTTGGCCCAGGTTGCTCGAGCCATAGGCCAAGACTGCTTGGCTTGATTCGTTGCTCGAAGGGAAGGTAAAAAAGGACATCGTTTTTCCAAAAAAATTTTAAAAAAATACATGGGTTGAGCCATGAGCAGGGTCAGGCACGGCCCGAGCCTAGCTTGACCCATTATCATCCCCAAAGATGCTAGAGAAAGCAGACGAAAAAGGATTAGAGGTAGAAATAGAGCAAGCAATACCACTAATGATAGAGAACCATAATCAGAGGGCATTGCATGATTATCATGAAATGCCTAACAATAATCGATCTTAAACAAATATTTTGAGCTAGTTATGAATGTTAAGAACTTTGAAATTAAGCTTAAGCCTCATCATTATGGTACACCAAGAGTAGGTTATAAGAAGCAATATAAAGGATTCTAATACACACTTAAACCACTTTGCGACCATTTGTGACACTATCAAGAAGAATGGAATGAATGAGTATGCAATAAAATCAAAAATTTTCCCTTTAGACAATAAACTATGAATGAGAAAACATTATATAGTCCATATAAAAATGCTATAAAATGATTTATTACAAACTAACTTAACTCCTATAAACAAGCAATATATAGAGTTATCAAATTATCCCACACTTGATTCCTTGTTTATCCTCAAGCAATTGACAATAATATAACCTAACTACCTAAACTAACTAAAGTAAGAAACAATTACACTTTCATAGGCGTACAGTAGCTTTTAGCATATGACACAAGCCTTTAAACTCCAACGCATCTTTAGTAAAGGAGTTACAGTCTCTTGAGGGTTTACCATAATGATACCTATAATCATTAACCTAAACAAATTAGTTACTAAATAATTAGTAACATAAGACATAATTATTCCAGCCTTTAGTTGAACTACAAAACATAAACACACAATATTTCTTAGGTAAATCACTATATTAAGAAGACAAAGCAAATACTATTCTACCTCCTCCATTAAGTTCAATTACTTTAAATTGATATGTCCCTTATAAGGAATCACTCATTTGTACAAGTCTTTAAATTTTCGGATTAGGTACACTTATCATCTTCTTATGATTGAACTTGTCATAGATGTAAAGATCATTTAATCTTAATCACTCCAATAGATATATAAAAGAAAAAATCAAAAGGTCTTTGAATTAGTTTATAATGGAGATAAAGGGACAAGTATGTTAACAAAGGAAAGGAATACTAAAAAAATATTAAAAATAGTATAGCAAATAAATCAAAAATGATTTGAAAATATTAAATCTCCTTTTCCTTCATTAATTTCAAGTGCAATAAAATAATGCCAATCAATTTTCAATATTTTTGTTTTCTTTCTTATTTATTTAAATTTACATTAATTCCCTTTTTCTTTTTCTTTTTTATATTACCATTTCATACACATCACCACCTCCTTAAGAATTAATTATTTGCATATTGTACCCAATAATATCAAATCAGAAGAAAAAACTTTACTAGACATGAATTTGGATGCAACCTTTTTTTTTATATTTACGCTCAAGGTTATTTGTGAAAGGTAACAAATAAAAGGTTAAATTTTTATTTAAGGCTCAAAAGGTCCACAAATGGTTTAATATACAAAGGTTTAGGCAATTTAGCTTAAATATTAATCCTAAGTGCCTTTAGCATTTTAATGTTTATTCATATTTTACATGTAATTTTCAAGAGATAAAATGCAAGTTCCAGAAATCCAAACTCAAAGAAGATATCTACAATCGAGAGAAATTGTTTTGCATATTACCTCAATTTCTCACGAGATAACTTAAGTCAAATCAAAGTATCATCACTTAATAAATTTTATTTGATTGTACTCACGAAATCAATTTTATGTAGCAACCACCTAATCATATTAGAAACCTAATATTTAAAAATAAATTTTAACCAACTATTATATATGAACTTATATTATTAATATAAAGTAAAAAAGATATTTTAAACACAAAAAAAGAAAGTTAAAATTTTAAACTTAAAAGGCCTATCAGTTAGTTAGAGTGACATATTCATTAGTTTGAATCCTCATGTTCTAAGCTTCCTTAAAAGAGGTAAAAGAATTAGGGTAGTACTAGCACCGAAATCATATAACCATTTATAAACATTAAAAGCACCAAAATGGAAAGGAATAATAAAACTCTATAGATCCTTTATCTTCAAAGGTAATTTGTTTTGTAAGTTCACAATGCACTTCTTGGTTAAAGGTATCATAGCATTCTCCTCAAGTTTGTTTTCTCTGGTGTTGATATCCTTCAAAACCTTTACTTATGAAGACATTTAGACTAATGCTTCAATAATAAAGATGTTGATATATAACTTTTTAAAGATATTTAAGAATTTTTTAGAGATATGTTTATCCTTCCTTTTTTTCAACCCTTAAGGGGGTAAAATCGGTGGCATGTAAGATTTAATAGAGGATTATGGCTTCATCTTGAGACTAGTTTTAGATGAAAATGAGATCGATGGTAATTTACTTCTATTCACTTCATCTTTTTTTTTTTGAAGTTTATCTAACTTTTTGGTGTTGATCTCCTTAAAAACTTTACATATGAAGACATTTGGACTAATGCTTCAATAATAAGATATTGATATGCAACTTCCTGAAGATGTTTAGGAATTTCTTAGAGCTATCTTTATCCTTCCTCTTTTTCAACCACTGAGGGTATAAAATGGGTGGCATAGAAGATTTAATAAAGGATTATGGCTTCATCTTAAGACTAGTTTAAGATGAAAATGAAATCTATGCTAATTACTTCTATTCACTTTGTCTATTTTTTCAAGTTTATTTGACTTTTCACTTGTTCTTCTTAATTAACTTTGGCACCACATGTTTTACTACTTTGAAGTGTAATTTTCAACACTTAATCTCCAAAGTTCAAGTTAATATTACTAAAAAGCTTTATTTGACCTTTTTTACTTACCACCTTTTCTAACTGGCTCACTTGCACCTCCAATTTATGTATAAATGCATAATTAAACTGCACCATCTTTACAAGTATGTCACTTTAAGATTTAAGTTCCTCCAATTTATCAAACTTCACATCAATAGAAGACATATATTGCTTGAGTATCTCTTTCATCCCTTTAGATTATGATAGTAGTGACTGTTAAAATTAAGGTCATCAAGAAAACCTACATGCTCTATCTGCTTTATCTCCTTGTCCTTTTCATAAGAAATATAGGGATTCATCTACTTTACTTTTAAGTAGTAAAGAAAGGGTCATTATTGATTACTTGTTTACCTATCTAAACGTCCATGTAGTTTGCATCTTCATAGTAATTTAGGCCACATTTTTGCATGTATAAGATGGATGCCTATATATTCCACACTGATTATAAACCTCTATATTGCCTATATCTCAGTTGAACAAAATTTTCTTCTAGTTTGAAAGATCAACTACTTATGATGCCGGGTTTAAAGATGCTTAAACCTTATAAAGGAATGATTTTTTCTTTACCATTACAACCTTATTTAATGAATGCTTAACCAAGGTTTTCATGATCTTCTTGACCTCCTCAACAATTTTTGTATAAATTTTCCCTCTTACCATAGTGTCAACCAAGTTTTAACTTATAAGTGTAAACCTTTCATATAGGAATTATATAACTGGTTGTAAAGAGTATTGATGGTAGGTTCACTAGCTAAGCAAAGCTTTATAAAATACTTTCCCTCTTATTTGCAAAACTCTAGTTTTGTATCATCAACTCAGTGGTCTTTTATAGAGGAAAATTTTGAAGCATAAATGCTTCATAATCCTGATCCCACTCCTCAAAAAATCCACCTCAATTGATATTAGCTAGTTTTTTACTTTATCTTTCATATAATATGGAAAGAAATCATCTAAAGCTCATCTTTGGTAAGACCATCCAATAAAAGTTTCTAGATCAAAGAGTAATTTTTTTTTTATAAATGTGATGATATCTTCCCTAGGTGATCTAATAAATGTTTGTGAAAAATGGAGATGGACTTCCTTTAACAAATAGTTTCTTACCCTTTAATTAAACCTGATATGTAATGTTTTTATGTTAATTACCAATATTTAAATGTCCCCATGTGAATCTTTTTTTGTTGATTCTCCCCTATGCCAATAAAGGTGTTGTTTTGATTAGTAACCATAGCTTTTCTTCTTTTTGATTTTTTATGTTTGATTTTTCACTTGAATTCAAAGTCAAATTGAATTAGGTCATCCAAGTTTTCATTTTTGGATATCCTATCTTTTATAAACCAATTGAAACAAATAGGGAAAATAAAAATGAAAAGAAAACTAGAATTAATGAAATAGTAATTTAATAATCCCAGGTAACTGTTAGTAATACACAAGTGGAGTAATCTCACATTGGAAAGAGACATAAGGATGAAGTGGGTTATATACAAGGATAGGACTCATAACCCATTAACTTAAAGTTTTGGATTGAGATATGATGTCCTAGTTGTATGTGGGTTCACTTGTATCTAGTCCAATACTTGTATCCAGTATAATATCTCTCCAGACCACCTCAAAGCTAGGTTGGCAAAGTCCAATGAATAGAGATTCATGGATTTGGGTTAAATGAATGGATGATTTATAGAGTGACTCAAATGGCTTCATAAGAGCAATGGGTTGAGAGGGAGTTAGTCTGATATGGATGGATCCACTTATGAAGGGGAGATGTTAGAAATTCATAAGTGGAGTAATCCCACGTTGTAAGGATGAAGTGAGTTATATATAAGGATAAAACTACCCATTACCTCAAGGTTTTGGATTGAGATATGATGTCCTGGTTATATATAAGCTCATTTGGATCTAGTCCAAATTTTCCCCAAACCCCTTCAAAACCCTTCAGTGGTTGAATCCTTACCGTCAATCAGTTGGTTGTAGTTTAGTGACAAAATAATTTAAAAGCATTCTTTATCTTATACATATTTAGTTGTATATGATAAAGTTCATGGGATAATTATACATTGTAAAAGAAATTATGATGAGATTATAATTATAAGATTCATATTTTTAATGTATTATCCCTAAATTATTCCTAGTCATTGTTCAATTAAGACTGAAAATTAATAGAATCTAAAAAGACTAGAACATGTTATGCTTTTTTTATGAAGGAAGTAGTTGATCTCATTGACTGAAGTATAAAGATAAATAAATGTGCCAGTGCTTAATAGAAAACAAGTTCATTGACTGACCCCATATGAGAAATCCATTTAGAATATTACTTATACGTGTATGGATATTCTCTTTTTGACAATTATATAAGTGATACTTTAACTTGAGATATCTAAAGTTATCTTGTTAAGGATTGCTTTATTACTTATGAACTATTCTAATTACGGGTAGTTCAGTCGATAGTCATTAGATGTAACATGAACTATATGGAGGTAGTTGAGTGATCAAGATATAATTCATCACCTTAAAGTAATTAGGTAGAATGTTTCATTATTCTCAATTATTATAGATTCAAGAAATCCTCGACCAAACTGAAATAATATTTTGTAAATAGTTTACAGATATCATTAATTGAATCAACACCTAATGGTGGAGAACTAATATAGTTGGACTCAAAATATAGTAGAAATTAATTTCATGCTCTATGTCTAATTGAAACATTATATAATGAAAGGATTTAATTATACGAAAAAATCATGAATGAAAATGTTAGTCAAAACAATCTGACATTCCTAGATGTTTGGGTAGTCATAATATGTTGTTAGATGTCAATCTTGATTTATAGATATAAATTGTTTAATTAGAGAATTAAAAATAAAATTAATGGAGTTTATTTTATCTAATCATAGATATGATTTAGGGTTATAATTTGTATTTATTACCAACATATTTGAAAATCTGATGGGTCACATATAAAGAACGTGAAGAAAGCAAAGATGTATTAACCAAGTTGGACTTGATTACAAAGTTTTAGAAACTTTATTATTAAATATGAGATATTTAACAAATAAGAATCAATATAAGATATTGGATCTTATTTAGGCCTAATTTGTATTTAATTTGAATTATTTATAACTATAATTAAATTTTAATTGAAATTAGTAATTTAATTTCAATTAAATTACTAAAATGTCTATAAATTATTATAAATAGGCTTAAGCTCTAATAGATATAACACTTCTTACTTAATCTTTTCTACAATAGTTACAGAGTTCTCTCAACTTGTTCTATAAATACCAATAAAGGTTAAATATTTGTGTAGCTACAGTGGTTGAAATGAGCTAGTTTCAAAAACAGTTTAAGGGATAAGACAAGAATATGATCAGGCTTCGAAATAAAGTATGAATTAAGATTCATGCTTTATTATAATTTATGTATTAATCATTTTATAGAATTTTAGTAATCTTAGCTTTCAAGAGATCAAATATGAAAAAGTTTCATAATTATTATACTATAGATTTCCCATCAGTTGTATCATAGCCAACTTTAATTCCATAATTATGTTAAATTGTTTTATTGTTATTAATATTAAAGTGGAATTGAAATAAAATCCTAATCTAAGATGCAGTGTAATCTGAAAAGATTTCAAATTTATACATTACAAACCTTGATAATCATTTTTAATTTTGATTACTATTTATTTTTAATTCTGATTACTATTTATTTGAAGAGTTCAAATTGTGCAAACTTGGAATTAATAAATCTGGATTTTTTATTTTAGAAAACTAAAATCCCAAAAACCTGAAAGTCTAGAATGCCTTGAAAGGTTGAAACCCAGAAAATTGAACCACCTAAATCAAATTTGATTTGAATAAGCCAAAAACTTATGTTGGAGACACGTGAACTAGAGAAGGTTGTCGCACGTGTTGTGGCTGAAAGATGGTGGCTGCAAAACACCAGACATCCGGTGGCAGCAGCTGCTTGAACTTACAGGAGGCAGCACCTGGTTGTGTCTGACCGGTGACTTGGAGTTTCCAGTTGCATGGTGTTCCCAGCAGTGAGAAATAGACAACAACATGGTGCATGAATGAGACTGGCGACAACAACGTGGAGGGCCATTGGGGCTTGCAGGAGATGAAGGTGAGGAGCGGTTGAGTGCTGTGACACGTGGGATGGTGACTTGTGTTCACACTCGCGTTTGTTGGCGATGCACTGAGGAAATTGTTAGTGGCGCATGGTTGTGGTGGAAGCTGCAGGTGCGACGCCAGAGGAGCCACCATTGTGAGCTTGTGGCTAGAGGTGGTGACGACAACGATAACCTTGAAGAGGACCGATGGCAGCTTCTTTATGGCTGCTAAAGTTTCAACTTGTGTTGTTAGGGTTTTCGAAAAATAAGATGAAGAAGGGTTTTTGGAAACAGGTTTAGGAATATGTATGTTTGGCAACATGGATAACCTATTCTAAGGCTAGAAAAGGGATTGTTTGGACGCAAGTGTAGGATATGGTATGTTTGGAGATAGGTCAAGTTTGCTCTAGGTTAGGAATAAGGTATTCTTAGCCTAGTACGAGGTTTGTTTGGGTAGAAGGATATGCTTACTCTAGTATTAGAATAAGCTATGTTTGGTTATTGGATTAAAGTAATCCAATCCTTAGATTGGAATAAGAATATTCCAAAATATATTTCCAAACATAAATTTAAAATTGTTTTAAATTTTAAAATATTCAAATTTAAAATTAAAGTTATTATTTTTCTTAATATGTCTAAGAATAATAATTATGTTGATTCCTAAATAATTTTAGGAATATAGATTCTAAAAATAGAATTAATTAGTTTTAATTAGATTGCAATTAATTAATTCTACTCTTTAAAATTTAGAAAAGTGTTTGTTAAATAATTAAGAAAGGTATTTTTAATTAAATTTATTTATTTCAATTTGATTGAGATGGATTATATTTATTAATTTTATTTGTTTAGAGAATCACTATTATATTTATTTAGAAATTGATTCTTTATTTATGAATAATAAGTTTCTTGATTTATTAGAAAAGACATGTTTCTTGATTAAATTTTGAAAAGTTTTTCATTTATAAATTAAGAAACTAGAGCTTTCTTTAATTCTTAAAAATAGCTTTCTAATTTATTAAGGAAAATGTTATAATTAATTGAGAAACCAATTTCTAAATAAATAATATAAATGAGTTTCTTAATTAAATTTAAAAATGTTTTATTTAATTTTTAAAATAGTTTCCTTTTAATATTAGAAAATATTTTTCTAATTAAGGAAAAGTAATTTATAATTAGATTAGAAATAGTTTTCTGATTGGATTAGAATGTGTTAATTATATAATTTGAAAAAATGAATTTTTAAAACTATATTAAGTAAAAAAACATAATTTATCGAAAAAATTCAATTAAATTTTGTTAAAGGAGTCAAGATAATTGGAAATAAATTCCAATTGGATTTCAAAATTGTTTTCAAATCAAATTAAATTTCTATTTGGAACAGGAACTTAGTTTATTTATTAATCAATGAGTTTAATGAAATTTAATTTTTCCAAGGAGTTAGAAATATTATTTTAGATTATAAAGACCAATAACTAAAATTAAACGAAGTTTGATATTTTATGCATTTAATTTTAT
>JAOQMP010000210.1:34324015-34342185 GCA_027563575.1 Erythroxylum pedicellare
AACTTAAGTCTTACTGGCCCAAGTTAATGGAATGTGTGCACTTAATCTTATGAAGGATGAATTGACTGAGTGTAGTGGTTTGACATGTTTGCTCGACGGCGAGCAAAGGTTTGGTACGGGGGAATTTGTTAAGTTATCATTTTGCGCTTATTATTTTGTACTTAATTCTCTTTAATGTGTTAAAATTATTATTCAAAATTAATGAAATTGTCTTATAATTGTTCTTAGATGATTTTCAACACCTTAGAGACGAAATTAAATCAAAAAGATGAAAAAGAAATCAAGAAAATCCGAAATTCCAAGTTTGGCAGTAATTCAGTGACTAAGCGTGGGCACGTGCAAGGATGAAATAAATTTTCAAATCTACTTTCAAATCTGAATATGATTCTTTGGAGATTTTCATAATCTTTTAAGATCAGATTGATAGAGATTCACAATCTGAACATGTGAGAAACGTGATCTGCAAGAGAGGATGGAAAAGGAAGGGATCTGGAGGCATTAAAAAAATGTTACCATTCATGACACATCCCTTTAGAGTTGGAATAGTTTAGTTTTCTGCACTTTTTCTCATTCATTGTTCTTATGTTTTTGCACTTTTTCTTCTAGTATTTTCGTATTTTTCAAGAAAGACCAAGGATGGAGACTCGTTGTGTTATTATTTCTTTGATTTCTACTTTCGTTATGAATAACTAAACTTCTTTTCTTAGTTGAGGAAAGCCATGTTATCCGCTATTATGTGTGAGATGTTTCAATAAAGTTTATATTGTTGATGAACATTGAATATCTTCTGATACTTTTTCAAATTGAATTGATTGATTTCTAAGTGCACAACTAGGGATTAATTCGTTCAATAGCTAGATTAATGAAATATGGCGTTCAGTTTCGTTAATCACAAATAACAATTAGGATTACCTACTTTACGTTAGAGTCGGAAATTCTAAAAAAATATTCACTTGATTAATTGCATGTCGTACATGTATTATCTTGCTCATTGGTTTCTTGATTCTTAAAGCTATTATTCAATTGAACCTATGATCATATCTAGGTTGTTGTTTAATAAGAATGCTAGGATACATGTTTCTAGTCATTTACAATTAAGAAAAACATCCCCTAATGAATGTTTATTAATGATCGAAATTTTATATTGAGGATCCATTTTAGCGTGATAACATCGGTGACCTGAAAACCAAGATTCTTCCTATTAAAGTTTCAGATCCAATTATTTCTTTTGATTTGCGATTTTTCTTATATTTTTCCTTAATTTGCCGTGAATTAGAGAGCCCCCCTTTCGTTACTTTGTTATTGCTTTGAACTTGTAAACTCTTACCGTTAAGATTCCTCGTGGGAATGATATCCACTTACCACTACTACATTAATTTGTATTAACGGAAGTGATTTCTTTTTGACAACTAACAAATAGCAAAAACATAACATTAATTGAATTCGTAAGTGTCAAAACAATAATAGCAAATATCCAAACATGTGTACCTACATAACATAATCTCATACTGACAAGGACTTATTTATAATGCCCATTCTTTCAATATGACTAGTAAATGTTTTAGGTGGTAATCCTTTAGTTAACAAATCCATTACCATTAGATCAGTTCCAATATGCTCAATTAATACTTTATGTTTTTACACTTCTTTTTTGACTGACAAGTATTTCAAATCTATGTGTTTAACACCCTTTGAGTACTAATCATTTTTAGAGAAGAAGACAATTATAGAATTATTGCAATAAATTCTTAACAGTCTAGCTATGTTGTCAACAATACTTAGCCCTAAGACAAATTTTTACAACCACAATGTTTGAATAGTGGCCTCAAAGCATGCCATAAATTCGACTTCCATAGTGAAAGTAGCAATGATAGACTACTTTCCACTCTTCCAAGAAATTACCCCTCCTACTAGTTGGAATAGATAACCAAAGGTAGATTTCCTTGAGTCTACATAACCAGCATAGTCTGAATATAAACAATCAATCACTTCTAAATGATCTGATTTCTTATATGTGAGCATACAATCTTTGGTGCCTTATAAATACCTAAGAACTTTCGTTGCAGCTTTCCGGTGGTTCAATCTAGGATTACTTTCATATCGGCCTAATATTACAATAGCAGAATTGATATCCGATCAAGTACAAGTCTGAATATACATCATACTCCTAACTACAAATGTATAGGGAATAGATCTCATTTCCTTCGTTCCAAATCATTCTTGAGACATTGCATTTCACTAAATTTACCCCCTTTCTAAATTGGAACTACCCTTGTTGAACATTTTTCCATCTTAAATCTTTCTAATACTTTACTGATATATCCTTTCTGAGACAACCCTAACAATCCTTGTGTCCTGTCACGGAATATTTCTATTACAGTCATATAGGATGTGTCACTCATATCTTTCATTTCAAAATTATTAGAGAGAAATTTCTTTACATCATATAACAAACCCAAATCACTAGCAACTAAAAGAATATCGTCAATATAAAGTACCAAAATAATGAACTTGCTTCAATTGACCATCATATAGATACACCTATCAACAATATTCTCTACAAAACTAGAAGAGGTAATGGTATCATTGAACTTAAGATACCACTATCGGAAAGCTTGTTTCAAACCATATATTGACTTCTTTAATTTACACACTATATTTTCCTTTTCTACAGTCAAAAAACCTACTGATTGGTCCATACAAACTTCTTCTTCTAAGTCACCATTTAGAAAAGCAATCTTCACATCCATTTGGTGAAGCTCTAAACTATAATGAGCTACTAATGCCATAACAATTCTTAAAATTCCTTCTTTGAAACCAGATAGAAAGTCTCTTTAAAGTCAATGTCATCCTTTTGAGTATAACCTTTGGCTACAAGTCTAGCTTTGTACCTTTCAATATTACCTTTTGAGTCCCTTTTGGTCTTAAACCCCATTTATATCCCACTTGCTTTAAACCTTCAGGTAACTCAACTAATTCCCATACTTGATTTTCATCCATTGATTTGATCTCTTCTTTCATAGTATTGAACCACTTTCAGAATTATTACATTTCATGGCTTCTTTAAATTAGACTGTGTTGAATCCCGCTTCCAGAGCCCAATTATCCAGAACATCATAAGGCATGAGCGTATTATCCGATAGGGTTATTTCCATGGAATCTCAACATCCAGATGCACATCCTACAAGGGGAAAAGGCCACACCAGTTAAATAGTAGAAATCTTTGGATTAGAATTTCAAAATGACTTCTTAGAACAATTGTAGCTCTATGACTCTTGTTTTCTTTTGAACAAGAATCATTTCATTCGAGGCTCTACCAACCAAGATATGATTAAAATAACTAATTTAAAATAACCAATTTAAGCTCTTTCAATCGATTCCCTCACCTTCTTTCCATTCAAATCAACACCAAAGTTTACTCCTTTCTATGGAAAGATGGAAAATTTTGTTAGAAATCTATTGGTTGAAGAATCACTTCATTTAGAGGTCGGATGATGAAGTTATGACAAAAAGAATCAAGCATGATTATGTCCTCAATTATATTGCACCTATCTTGGGAAAATTACCATAACTTTCTCTATAGATGTTGGATTAAGTTCATATTAGGACAGTTTCGAATAGGACTTTTATATCTACAACTTTCATAGAAAAGAGACTTTTTCATTTGGAGGGTCAAAACATGGGTTGTGTGGAAATAAACGGGCAGACCATGTATCCCATAGGTCTGATGGCCTTTTTGTTACTGGAATACACGGTCAACGTTAATTTACACGGCCTGACCGTCCAACCTTCATATTTTTACTGAAAATTCACTCTCCAGGACCTCTCCAACAGATCCTACATCCATTATAACACCACTTTCACCCATAATCTTTCCAAATTTGACACTACTAGTGCAATATCACTTCATTTACCATAATTGTTCTGTATATAAATCCTACGCAGCATCACCAACTGATAATGTTCATATCCCTCAACTCTGATATCCAAAAATTTCATACTTTATATCAATGGAAAGCTAGAAAGATAATCTATAATTTCAAGTAGAATACTTTGTCTAATTCAGTCTAGATTAATACAGATTCTCCCCTGAAGTCAGAATATGAATTTTCCCTTATTGAAAACTTAAAATTTGCATCGTACAAACTTGGAATGTCATGAACATAACCATTCAACTACTAATATTATTTCATTAAACTCTCTAATCTCTACTCATTTGACTCATCACTTACAACTAATTCTCATCATTCACGAAAATCATATCTTTCTTTTCATTAATATCTCACTTATATATATAACAATAACTCATATTCAAGATTCATCATCTTAAGTTGATAACTTCAAGTATACCTATTTTCAACTCAACATCATCCATACACAATTCATATTTCATTAACATCATAAGATAATAGTTTATAAAGCTTTAATGGCATCTCATGCCACAATACATCATTTCGCAAAACCCCAAAAATACACAAGATACTTGAATGATAATTTCTCAAAATGTAACTACAGCCTTGATTTACATAAATTACTCCAAAACAAAACAAAACAAGTAAATTCGGAGTGATGCCCTGACTCTCTTTCACTCGATCTCTTGCTCATCACCTAAATAGGGGAAGGAGAGTGGGAGTGAGATTAAAAGCTCGTAGGTAATAAGTTTATAACGGAGAAATAAGCAAAACCTTGAAAATATTCATTTGTCTGAGAAAATTCATATTGAATTTATAAAGCACATGTTTGTGAAATTCTTGTCGTGTAATCCAATTAACAAACAACACAATTTTTGCATTCATCAACTTTTTCACAAAATCATAAACACATAAGCACATCAGAATGTTTTGGGTGAGTCCAAAATAGACGTACTACACATTTCCACATAATGGTCATATGTAGCCGTGAACAGAATGTACTATTATAATCCCACTTAATGGTCTTGTGTAGTCATGAACCTAGGGGAGTCCATGAAGGAGCTCCATGCCACTAGGAGGCAGGCGGGAGAAGCCTTTGGTCAAAGTGCAGTTGACATAACTTAGGGGACCACCACAAACCCACATAACATGTATTTCATGACTTGAAAATAGATTGCCCAAAATGGCACTTTTTTGAAAACATGATTTTTTTATCATTTTGCCACAAAGGCATATTTCAGAAACACATCCATGAACACAAAATATTTCACATGCATTTCCATCAAATTCATATTCCACACATATAACAATTTCTCAAGTCATTCAAAAGCAATAATGCAACAATTATGAAGCAATTTGAAATCATTTGATTTTTTTGCTTTAAAAGAAAACATTCATGGCTCAATACTAAATTATAAACATGAAACTCAACTAATTGGCTTGCAAAAATCCGAAATCAAGGTTGTCTTTCCTCTTGCTCTTGGATAAGGTTCTCTTGGTCTTTCAAAACCGAAACCTCTCCTTTCTTTCTCTCTTATTTTCATATTTTCTCTCTTCTCCTTTCTCACTCACGCTTTTCTCTTCTTAACAAGCAAGACAACATATTCCTTTTCCTATGATACCCTTAATGAGTGTGCAAAGTCCCTTTTACTCGTCCTTATATGCCTTGTAACTTAAATGCTTAAGTGAACTACCAAGACACCCTTATACAATTTTACTACCTTAACACTTTGATTCAATTAACCTATCTCATATAATCTTACTAACATTAACATAATAATTAACTCCAAAAAATAATCAATTAAGACCTCAAAATTCATTTAAGTCATGCCTAACTCCTTCCAAAACTCCAGACCTTTTCTGATCAAGTAATTGAAGGAATTTGATAACACCAAAATTATTCAATTTGATTTAGAAATCTGAAAGTTATACCCCAAACATCTTTGGACTATTCTTATGCTGAAACAATATTCTATGCTCGAATTCCATCTAAAAATTGAAATTCTTAGAAACTGAATTAAAACTCTATTTCGTTAGGCTATTTGTAGTACTATGTCTCTAGTTTACTCCAAATTAAAAATCATCTCATTTGAATAACTATAGAAAACGTTATGGCTAGAACACCGAAGCATACTTAGTGGACATTTTTCAGCTTATAACTTCCAACATTTCACATATAACCCGTCTTGTACCTAAACCATCTTTTCTACTTCATTTCAAATTCAAGAATTCTCCTTTTTCTTTACACATGAGTAATCGCCAACAATTTCTTATTTAATAGTTCTAACTTTCAAGAAATGTTCGGGCTTTAACAATTCTACCCCTTAAAGAATTTCGTCCTCGAAATTCTTACCTGAGTGATCAAACAAATGGAGGTAATGTTGTCTTATGTTTTCCTCAGTCTCCCATGTAACTTCTTCACTAGAATAATATCTTCCAAATGACTATAGTCAATAGTCTCACTCGATCTTTCAATCACTCATTTAGTTGCTCACTTTCTTAACTAATTCCTCAATATATATGTGTGTGTGTGTGTGTGTGTGTGTGTGTGTGTATCTCAGATTACTCATAATTTTCCACTTTTTGCATCGATAACTCCAATATCAAATCATATCAATATTTCTTAGCATATTCACATATAACACATTATGAATACGAGACATCTTTGTTAGTAATACTAACTCATAAGTCAATGGTTTGGGCCTTAATAACTTTATATAGACCAATACAATTCAAGCTTAGTTGCTTCTTTATCCTAACCTGAGCACATCTTGCACTCAATCTAAGCACACCTTGGGAACGTGATACTCTCAGAAACAATTCATCCTTTGCTTTATAGTTCACATCTCTATCATGTCAGTACACCTCTTATGTCTATCTCACTATATTCCATACCTTTGGTGTTGATCCACCTAATTCATTCATTTTTTTAGTCACTTAATTCATAATATAGATTAATTTCACTTATCAATAACATCTCCAATCAATTCTAGCCTTCGATCATCTTTGGCCCTATTCGTCCAAATAAAGAGGTGGATGACTCTTTTTATCATATAATGTCGCACGGTATTTAATGTTATCACTATGATAATAATTGTGATGCTTAAAGTCAATCAAAGCTATACATTAATCTCATGTTCCTATAAACTCCAAAATATAAGCTTTAAGCATATCTACAACATTCAAGACTGTTGGCAACTCACAAGTATTGTCATTTGCTTCTACCTCCTTAGCCATCAAACGCTATCTCAACATATTCCTACTAGGATGTATATCATAGGTTATTAATTCTGCTTATCTAACAATCTCTTTGCTCAATCATCTTTATTGGTACACGTACTTCTTATTTCGATCGCAAAGCATCATTCTTCCTATTCAAAATCAAAATTTGTATTCATTTCCAACTTCTTAGTAAGATTCACAATTTCTGAATCCTCAATTTGGGCTTTGTTTTATATGAAACTGATCTTAATTTTCAGTGCAGTTAATAATGCTTTATTTGAGCCCAATTTCAACTCCATTCTGTACTCTTTATTGCACTAGATTTGATAACCTCAATATCTAAATTTGTGATGCACTGCTATTGAATTTCCTATTCAATGCATCTAATTACTACACTAGCTTTAATAGTATAGTACTCATTTGTACAATCATAATCTTTCAGTACTTCTATCTAACGACTCAGTCTCGTATTCAATTCTCTCAACTCAATAATTATCTCAAACTTTAATAATCTATATATTTATATATATCCAAGATGTTTCTGTACATATAATGTCTCCAACTTTCAAGCAATCACTATTTCAGTAAGTTTCAATTCATGTATAATCAACCCATAAAGTTTCAATTATCTCTATGCATATCAAATCACTTTATCATGTTGTATTGGATTTTATCCTAATCTCTTATACAACATCATTGTATACTATAAAATCTCCAAATCCACACGATATAATAAATATCGGTGTTATAATTCCTCAAAATTCTCTTTACTTTCATTACTCATACGATTTACATGTTTTTTTTCCTCAAATTCATCACTCATTGCAACATCATCAACAATCTCGATCTATCCCCGATTGATAATTATAAGCACCTTCATGCGTTACTCTAGTTCCTCTTAGACTTTAAATTATGAGAATTATGTCTAACAAATATCCAATAAGTCATAGAATGCTTTCTATTTCATCTCCACACATATAATATATATATGATAAATATTCTCACTTGTTATGGTGATCCCATTATCATATAGGTACTCATAATAACAACTCAACTTAACCTTTTGAACTTCTACATATGTCGCTATCGTTCATCTCATCTTCCACTTATCCTTTATTACATCTTACATATGTATATTTGCAATCAATTCAAAATTATATATGTATAATCATCATGAAATTCTGCTCTCAATTCCACTAATATCTTCTTACGGTGGATCATAACTCTTGTTATATTAATCAAATTATCATTTTAGTTCTAAGTTCATCCTCATAAGATCATAATAAAATTTTGTTTTCATCCAACCTTGCTTATACACCTTAAATCTCGTCTACCATATCCCTATTTTCCTCAACCAATCCATGACAATATATTTACATCTATTTCACATTCAAGGATATATCACCACAGTATAATACTGATGTCATGTTTAATAATGCATCCCCCAATACAAACACGTTAAATCATTATCTATCATATTTACCCATATACTATTTCTCATTTCTATTTATCCACAACTTTCATTTTCATTTTCTCATATCATGAAAGAGCATCATTTTTCTCACTACTCCGACCATCTCAAAACTCTTAACAATTACTCATGTGTGTAAATCATACACATGCGACTCAGACTAAGGATCAATTGTTGTTGTATGTTAAGACATGTCAGTCAAGAGTGCATGCAACTTGATATAAATCTCCAAAAATGCCCATATAAGATGCTAAACTTAGGCGCTCTGATACCACAACATATTGAACCCCGTTTCCAAAACCTAACTATACAAAACATCATAGGGCATGATCGTATTATCCGATAGGGTTATTTCCATAGAATCTCGACATCCAGATGCGCATCCCATAAGCGGGGAAAGCCCACACTAGTCAGACAGTAGAAATCCTCGGATCAGAATTTCAAAATGACTTCTTCAGAACAATTGTAGATCTATGACTCATTTTTTTAAACAAGAATCATCTCATTCAGAGCTCTACCAATCAAAATATGATTAAAATACCGATGTGTGTTCAGTAAAATAACCAATTTACGCTCTTCCAATCGATTCCCTCACCTTCTTCTTATCAATCTTTTTCAAATCGACACCAAAGGCTACCCATTTTTATGTGAAGATAGATAAATGTGTTATAAATCTATTGGTTCAAGAATCATTTCATTTGGAGGTTGGATGATGAAGGTATGATCAAAAGAATCAAAAATGAATATGTCCTCAATCATATTGCACCTATCTTGGGACAATTCGTATAACTTTCTTTAGATATGTCAGATTAAGATCATCTTAGGATGGTTTCGAAGAGGACTTCTAGATATACAACTTTTATGAAGACACTAAAAAGAGATTTTGCCATTTAGAAGGCCAAACCATGGTACGTGTTGAAATACACGGGCAGACCATGTATCCCATGGGTCTGATGGCCTACTGGAATACATGGTCAGTGTTAATTTACATGGCCTCACCGTGTAACCTTCAGATTTTTACTGAAAATTCACTCTCTAAGACCTCTAAAATGGATCCTACATCCATTCTAACACCACTTTCACACATAATCTTTCCAAATTCAACACTCCTAGTGCGATATCACTTCATTTACCATAATTGCTCTGTATATAAATCCTATGCAGCATCACCAACTTATAATATTCATATCCCTCAAGTTCGATGTCCAAAAATTTCATACTTTATATCAATGGAAAGCTAGAAAGATAATCTATAACTTTAAAGTAGAATACTTTGTCTAATTCAGCCTAGATTAATACAGATTCTCCCCTAAAGTCAAAACATGAATTTTCCCTTATTGAAAACTTGAAATTTGCATTGTACAAACTTGGAATGTCATGAGCATAACCATTCAACTACTAATATTATTTCATTAAACTCTCTAATCTCTACTCGTTTGACTCATCACTTGCAACTATTTCTCATCATTCACGAAAATCCTATGTTTCTTTTCATTAATATCTCACTTATATATATAACAGTAATTTACGTTCAAGATTCATCATCTCAAGTTAAAAACTTCAAGTTTATCTATTTTCAACTCAACATCATCCATACACAATTCATATTTCATTAACATCATAAGATAAGATTTTACAAAGTTTTAATGTCATATAATGCCAAAATACATCATTTCACAAAATCCCCAAAATACACAAGATACATGAATGATAATTGCTCAAAATGCAACTGCAACCTTGTTTTACATAAATTACTCCAAAACAAAACAAAACATGGAAATTCGGAGTGATGCCTTAACTCTCTTTCACTCAATCTCTTGCTCATCACCTGAATAGTGGCAGGAGAGTAGGGGTGAGCTTAAAAGATCGTGGGTGATAAGTTTATAACAGAAAAATAAGCAAAACCTTGAAAATATTCATTTGTCTGAGAAAGTTCATATTAAATTTATAAAGAACATGTTTGTCAAATTTTCATCATGTAATCCAATTCACAAACAACACAATTTATACATTCATCAACTTGTTCACAAAATCATAAACACATAAGCACATTAGAATGGTTTGGGTGGGTCTAAAACAGAACGTACTACCTATTTCCACATAATGGTCATATGTAGCCGTAAACAAAATATACTATTGCAATCCCACTTAATGGTCTTGCATAGCCGTGAACTTAGGAGAGTCTATGAAGGAGGTCCATGCCACTAACGGGTAGGTGGAAGAAGCCTTTTGTCAAAGTTCACTTGACATAACTTAGGGGATCACCACAAACCCACATAACTTGTATTTCATGACTTGAAAACAGATTGCCCAAAATGACACTTTTTCGAAAACATGATTTTCTTAACATTTTTGCCATAAAGGCATATTTCAGAAACACAATTGTCCATGAACACGAAATATTTCACATGCATTTCTATCAAATTCATATACCACACATATAACAATTTCTCAAGTCATTCAAAAGCAATAATGCAAACATTATGAAGCAATTTGAATTCATTTTATTTTCTTGATTTAAAAGAAAACATTCATGGCTCAATAGTCAATTATAAATATGAAACCCACCTAATTGGCTTGCAAAAATCCAAACTCAAGGTTGTCTTTCCTCTTCCTCTTAGATAGGGTTCTCTTCGTTTCCTATAACAAACCAATTTTTCTCATTCAATCCATATTCACATGTAAATTCATAAAACTTCACAAATCAAACATGCTAAAACTGAACTGAAACCTAACCTATCCATAGTTCATCTAAGCTAGAAAAACCAAAACTCTAGCTTAGAAATCCAAAATCAAGATGGTTTCATCTTTCTCCTCTTTCTTCCTTTATTCCCAACACAAACCCTAGTCTCTATTTAATCCCTTTTTAAACCTAGCAAGAAGAAAGATGAAGACTTACCTCTAGCAAGTTGGTTTCCTCTTCTTTTTCTTCTTATTTCTTCTTCCTTCTAAGCTTCTCACGATTTTCCTTCTTCCTTTCTCTCAAAACCGAAACCTCTCCTTTCTGTCTCTCTTATTTTCATATTTTCTCTTCTCCTCTCTCACTCACGTTTTTCTCTTCTTAACAAGCAAAACAACATATTCTTTTTCCTATAATACCCTTAATGAGTGTGCAAAGTCCCTTTTACCCTTCTTTATATGCCTTGTAACTTAAATGCTTAAGTGAACTACCAAAAACACCCTTATACAATCTTACTACCTTAACACTTTAATTCAGTTAACCTATATCATATAATCTGACTAACATTAACATAATAATTAACTAAAAAAACTTAATCTATCAAGACCTAAAAATCTATTTAATTCATGTTTAACTCAATAAAAATAATAAGAAAAATTTTAGGGCCAACAATAAGTTTGTTAGTAGTCCTTATTGTTCCTTTGAAGAAATAGTAAGCAATATCATTAAGCTTCTAGGTCTTCATGCATATGTTTCCTTTAGCATCTATTAGAGCAAAATCGGTGCTTAAGTTGCTTCTAGTTTTGATAATTTACTAGAGCTTCCTTTTCTACTATATTGAGGCTTTCATTCCTGATATTAAGGTCCAGATGTTCTTGGATTAGATTGAGTCTAACAAGTGCATCTTTCTTAGTTATCTTTAAATCATTGTATTTGATGTTATTCAAGGTCTTGAGTTCAACTTTTATTACCTTCAATTTTTATGAACATTTGGGATCTTTATAACTTGATATTTTGGTATTAAGACCTCTGGTGATTGCATAATCAATAACTAGAACTTGAAGTAAATAATAGTTGAATTTTAAAAGGGATTTCCTAGTATTTAGGGGATTAGTTAGCTACAACTCTATTAAGGAATGATCAAAGTATAAAGAGTTACTAAAATGTGTATAACTATTTGGTATAGAAGTGGTTAATTGTGAATCTTTCTAGCATCTTTCTATGGAAACAACTTCTTGTTTCCTTATTTCTCTAAGTGTAATAGTACCTTGTATATCTAAGATTTGTTAATCCATACATCTCAAGAAGTCTTTATTATAGAGGTTTAGCCTAGGTTTTTCGCCTTAATATTCTTGAGCCAATAATGTGTAGTGAAAATTCCTAAACATAATTAAATGAATTAAGCTAACATTTAAAGCAATATTGAGATCTCTTTATAGAGTTCCTTTAAAATTCCAAATTGGCTACATATATCATAAAGATATTTATTATGGACATATAGGTAATGATAATCACATAGTAATACAATCATTCATCAATGTCGTTAGCTTGATGCAATATGATTTGAGTCGTCAAAAGTAGCAAGTTTCCTACTATTATAATGGGAAGATGGTTTCTATTACACTCCATCTCTTATTTAAAAAACCATAACCTCTCTTTGAATCTTGTATTCTTAATTTTAGTCTCTAAAAGACCAACAAAAATTGTTTTCTTTATGCATAAATAGTCATGAAAAAATGATTTTTTAGGGTTATTCAGACCACTAATATTGTAAGCTATAATCTTTATCAAAGATTAGAAGAAAAGCTTCTTATAACTTCCTTTGTTTATTTTACTTTTTACTTACTCCTTATGGTTCTTACAAATTCAATAGGAGGTGTTTCTATATAGACAATAGCCTACTTGGGAGTATAGGATGAATTATTTTCAATATCTCTAGTCAGGATGGTAGTCTTATAGATTATAAGCTCCTTTTAGCATATGTGAATTTCCTTAAAGAGATGAAGTTAATAATGAGGTCCCTACACCATTACCCTTAATAGCAGTTGTGTGAGTGCTTTAACATTTTTGGGAAGTCTAATTCCTCTCCTTTCTAGTTAATAATTGAGGTTTATAGGTGACTTCAAATTTATGAGAAGCATATAAACTTACTTTAGGGAGGAATTGTTTAGGGGTCTCTATAGTAATGGAAGCTTCTAATGTAGGTGGTGGAATAATGGTATCAGTGGTTATGTTAGGGGTTCAGCAATGATGAGTAGCTTCTAATTCCATCTGCTTATCATAGTTAGCTATGAGGAATTTTCTCAATGGTTTTCCACTATTGTGATTGTATTTGTTTTATGGGATTCTTGTGGTAGGTAACTACAATATCTCTTTGCTTCATTCTCCCATCATCATTAGGTCTCATTATCTTCATAATTTCTAACAAATAGTGATCCATATTCACTTTTACATGGATCCTTGCAAATTCAATTTGCTTTATAGTTACTCGTTGTCTATTAAGGCATAATGGTTTGCCTCTAAGCTCACCAAACAGATGAGTCCTTCTATAGACCAATATTCAAAGGATATATTATAAAGCCTCACCGATAATGAATCATTCTTCAGTTTGAAATTTTCGAGGTCCTTTTATAGTCTCCATTTTAAGAGTAAAATAGTTTTCTTATTAATGATATAGGGCTCTATCTTAATAATCATTAAAACACTGAAATTATTTGAGAACTTAAAGAGGAAAAAATCTTCCTCGCTTATAACGATGCATTAAGATCAAGTTTATTTTAGTTAATCATAGCCCACTTTTGCATAATTAGGTAAGCCAACCTTTTTTTAGCAAAAACAAAAAAGTGTGTTTGACCATTTTTACATACCAACTTAAAGTGCATCCAAACATAGGGAGACAATTGAGTTATCACCATTAGCTATTAGAAAATATCTCAATTTGTAAAAGGTGGAGCTTTCACTTACAACTTGATGCAAAGTTTTCCTATCAGGTTTAGAGTCTCTAATAGGAGCAAGGTAGGGGAGGGATGTGTTAGGGATGGGGGCCTATAGAATGAGGAGAAGAAGGCCTTAGAGAGGAGCTAGGAATTTATAAAGTTAACACTTTTAATTTAGAAAAAGAAGAAACAATTAGAGGGAACAAGCTTATAATATTTGCATATATAGATGGGATGTTTCTTGAGTAAGTTGAAAATATTGTTAGCTTAGGCTATTGCAATAAGAGTGGTAAGAGAAATAATAGAGCTAAGTTAGGGAGGTTGGTGTAAGGCCCCAATATCTACCTTAGAAGCATTATAGTATGTCTAAGGTGTATTCAGAAGTGAACATAAAGAAGTAAGTGTATCTAAGCACAGTAAGGGACATAATGCTAATTATTTTAAAAGACAAGGGTAAATTAGTAATTTATTCATTTAGGCATGGGCATGAATAATTATATGTGAGTTATGGACTAGAATGAAATCAATTGATGACTTTATATGCCAATGTGGGAATTAAAGGAAGAAAAAGGACCAAATGTGCAATTTTGCCAAAAATCAACATATGGACCAATAGGATTGAAACATAGGTGTAAAACTAGAAACTTCTTGAAGTGGGGAGTAGAAGAGTGGGGAGAGGGATGTGTATGGACTATTTTATCTCCATAATTTTGACTTCTCACCTCCTTTCTATTCCATCTCCTTAATCACATCATTTTGCATAAGAAATTAAGCTAATCCTAAGTGAAAGTCAACGCAAAAGTGTGTGTTTTTTGTTGGACCCTGAAATTTTTCTTAAAAGATTTGAAGTAGTAAATGAGAAGTGTGGATAGATTCATGCTTTTGCTTTGGTTTTTTGGTAGATGAGAAACTATGAAATGGGAAGAATTAGGTTGAAAGTGAAGTTGCAATTGTGTAGTAAGTTGATAAAGAATATGTATATTTGTGTATGTTCTGTTATTGGTGTTTATGATTAATCATGAATTATAATTTCTTTATGGATGATATTGAGTTGGATGATATACGGGGTGTTACATTTGGTGGACGGATTAGGATGAAGAGTGTCTATAGTAGGTGCTAAAATTAAAGGGGAGGAGCTACCACTTATATAAGGATTATAGAGCAAGGCTAGTGAGTTAACATTAATGCATATAGGAAAGTCAGAGGATAATGAAGCTAGTCCAGATAATAATAGTGGGGTGTTTAGTTTCATTCCCAAAAGAGAAAGGAAATAGATTATAAACTAAGAGGGAGAATGACCAGTAAAAGTAGTTAACTATAAAAGATATAAAAAAAAGAAAATGACTAAGAAACTAGAAGAAAGATAAGGAAAAAGGTTCATTTGAACATGGCTATAGAGAGAACTAAGAGTGCTTTCTCTCTCTTATTTTTTCCATATTGACTTTATTATTGAAATATTGTTAGTTTCAACACTTGTAAGAGGGCAAAGACAATTATCATTAAGACAATACATAAGCATCATACGGTTGAATTTTCTAGACTATTGGGGTATGGTAAGGAGGTGCAAAGTAATAACTCATATACAACATTGGCAATCATAAAAGGCATTGATAATGTAGAAGGTAAAAGAGTGTTGGCAAGATGTTGTATGTCAATGTATGTAAAAGAGTTAGATTGAAGGTTATAGAGCAATAACAGGGCTAGATGGTTGTTTCTTGAAGGAATATATAAAAGATAGTTGTTAGATATTATTGGAAGGGATGTAAAAAATCAAATATTTCCTATTGCATAGGATGTGATTGATGTTGAATGTACAAAGACAGGGAAATGATTAATTATTCCATCAAGCCACTTAATGGACTAAGATTTTGGCATTAATGAGAATTCATTGAGCCACTAGTGGTAAGGACAATGCCTAGTCATCCTTTAATTAAAGAAAAAAGGAGATATTTGGGTTACCAAAAAAAAGAAAAGATAAAATTTGTAGAAGAAGAATGACTTGCACTAAATATAGACAATATGGGCGTAACAAAGATCATACAAAAATATAGCACATTTAAAAGAGGAAATATTTTACTAGAAATAACAAAGTTGTGTTGTTTTTCATTATATTTGCGGAAATTAAGGAAAATTGGATTTCTACTAAAGGAAATAGGAAAAGCCTTACAATATTTCATACAATTACAATGCTCTATAAACTCTCTTACAATACTAATAATGTAATACAAAACTAGAGATAAATAGAATTTGATATGGATGGGGAAGTATAAAATTCATTCCAAATGCCTTCTAGGATCATGTAGTTCAAAATGACTTCAGGAATTGAGGCAGGCTACTAATCTATTAATTCCATTTGGAGCTAGTTGATCAATGTCTAAAGAAGTTCACCAAGAGCTTGATTCTGTAGCATTTAATTCCAACATAGGAGTTTATGGTATCTAGCAATCCATTTATGCAAATGAACCATTGCATAGTACCAAGGTTGTGTAGTAATCTTCCTTTCCCATTTCTCCTCACCAATTTTATTTAGTTAATGATAATCTATGAAGTATTAACATTTGCAATCTACTTAATCCTAATCTAGGCCTTATTCGGTAGCTGCATTCCTCATAATCTTTAATGTACTAGAGTTGAAAATAAACATTTCCTTTATCTTACAAATGTGTTTAAGTAGGATGTATCAATATCTGTATGTTTATGCTTGAACCTTTGATTCCTTTCTCTCCACACCTTATAAACATCTATGCATAAGGCTATCTTAAGTAGAATATGGATGTCAAATGGTAGGGTAGCTTTATTAGAAGCCTAGGTGATAATGCTTCCCCAACTCTCTTCTCTATAATGGCAGATTCTTTCCAAAATCTATTTTGAATAAGAACAATAAAACAAAAGATGACCTCCTGTCTATCTTCCAATATTTTATAAGATATATAAAGGATTTATGATTAAATTAATATTTACTCTATTAAATGTACTTTCTATTCTTAATGATAAGCCATAATATAAAGGCGGCCTTAGAGTTATTCCCTTTAAATCAAACTAGCCTATTCTAGTGTACCTTAAGGAGGATTGCTTAATTACTTCATATGTTTTGTTCGAAATTATCTTAACATGTATCTAGTCTATATCACCTTATCCCTTTGCTTAGCTTATTTCTTTGAAGAGCTTCTTATAGATAGCTAAAACCCATGAACTTAATATGTCATTCATTACCTCCTATCATTTCTTTGAATTTGGCTTTAAGATGTAATATATATTTGAGAAGAAAGATTCTAGGGAGCACATGCAAAGGACATTTGTTACTTCAATTGTCAAACTGGAGGCAATTTTGTTTTCCATTGCCCAATATGATTTTAACTTCCTAGTATAGTACCTTCCTGAAGTTGAGTATATTGTCTAGAGTCCACGAGATACTTGAGTTAGGCTTTAGCTACCATAAAATTTTTACCTTTAAATGTTATGCATGCATCCATTGCACTCACATGTTTTCCTTATTAGTTAATAGTATTCACAGGTAATCATAAATAAGGAGTCTAATCATCAATATCTGTTCATAATGCATCAACTAATATAACATACACCTATACAAGATAAAAATGAAATTCAAGAATCAATGGTTAGAAGAAGAGGAAAAGTTAAAGTTAGAGGTAGAGGAAGAAAGAATAGTGGGTATAGAGAATGCTTTAATGAATAAATTAGATTAATTAAGTACTATGTATCTAATAAACATTTAATATTAAGTTCATATACTTTTTTTAAACTATAAAAAAATGATTCACTATTAAATTATGGTCTATTTATAGCAAAGGGAAATTCTTAAATAATAAGGTAAAATAATTAATAAAGATCCATAACTATTTTTTGTAGTTATATAAATATAGTGCCCTAGAAAGCAAGTGTATTTACATGTAACTTTATCTTCTTCAGTTACAGTTTTGTAATGAAAATAT
>JAOQMP010000210.1:34342285-34359960 GCA_027563575.1 Erythroxylum pedicellare
CAATGCCTCATATGGTACCATTCCGATACTACTGTAGTAATGGTTATTATAAGCAAATTCTATCAGTGCTTTATACTAATCCCAAGCTCCCTAAAACTCCAATACATATGCCCTGAGCATATCCTTAACACTCTTGATTATCCTCTCACTTTGTCCATCTATTTAAGGACGAATGCAGTACTAAAGTTTAACTTTCTACCTATAGCTGACTACAAGCTCTTCCAAAATCTTGAAGTAAATCTAGAATCCCTGTCTAATACAATGGACACTGGAACCCCATGCAATCTCACCACTTCATTCACATACCTCCGGGCTAACTGGTCTAGTGAGTTATTCTCTGTCACTAGTAAGAAATGGGTCAACTTAGTCAATCAATCCACTAGAACCCATTTAGCATCATTTTTCCTTGAAGTCTTCGACAATCCCATTATGAAATCCATAGTAATTCATTCCCATTTTCACTCTGGAATAGGTAATGAATGTAGCTTTCCAACTGGGGCCTGATGCTCAGCTTTAATCTGTTGGCATACTAAACACTAAGAAACATACTCCACTACTTGTTTCTTCATTCCAAGATACTAAAAATGTTGCTTCAACGTGTTATACATCTTGGTGGTACCAAGATGCATAACATAAGTGGCCATATGAGCTTCCTCTAGAATTTCCTTCTTCAGATCATCCACATCAAGCACACACAGCCTCTACTTTAGCCATAGTGTCTCATCTCTCAATTCAAACTTAGAATCTGGATTCATTTTCAATCTCTTAATAAGCTTCACCATATCAGGATCTTTCCTCTAGACTTTTCAGATTCTATCATGAAACATCGGTCTCAGCTTTAATATAGCAATCATCATCTCATTCTACTCCAGATTCAACTCCACATTCAGAGCTCTCAAATGAATTCAGCTCGGTAACCTCGATAACTGAATCTGAGCTACACTACTATTTGACTTTTTGTTCAAAGCATCGGTCACCACATTAGCCTTCCTAGGATGATACTCAATTGTGCAATCATAATCTTTTAATAACTCTATCTTTCTCCTTTATCTCATATTCAATTCTTTCTGACTCAATAGATACCTCAAAATCTTATGATCAATATATATATGAAATGTCTCTCCATATAGATAATGCCTCTATATTTTTAGAGTAAAAACAACTGCAACAAGCTCTAAATCATGCACTAAATAGTTAATCTCGTAAGACCTTAGTTTTCTTGATGCATAGGCTATCCCCTTACCATATTGCACCAACACACATCCTAATCCCTGATGCGATGCATCACTATATACTACATATACTCCAATTCTCAACGGAATAGTTAACACCGGTGTTGTAGTCAACCAATGTTTTAATTCCTCAAAGCTCTTCTGACAATCGTTATCCCATCTAAATGCTATATTCTTCCTCAGAACTTTTGTCAGAGGGGTTGAGATTAGTGAGAACCCCTCGACAAACCTCCAGTAATATCCAGCTAATCTAAGGAAACTCTGGATTTTTGATACACTCTTCGGAGCTTCCCACTTTATTACTGCTTCTATCTTCTTTGGATCCACTTGTATGCCTTATCCAGATACTATATGACCCAAAAATACCACTTGATCTAGCCAAAATTCACACTTACTTAATTTGACATACAGTTATTTCTCCCACATAATCTGTAAGATCACTCTCAAATGCTCAGCATGCTCTTCTCTACTTTTTGAATATACTAAGATATCATCAATAAATAAAATAACAAATCGATCTAGGTTGGGATGAAACACCTTATTCATCAAAGCCATAAATGCAGTTGGGGCATTAGTTAACCCAAACGGCATCATTAAAAACTCAAAATGCTCATACCTTCTCCTGAATGTACTTTTTGGTACATCAACTTTTGTTACCTTTAACTGATAGTACCCTGATCTTACGTCTAACTTAGTGAACATCTGAGCTCCCTACAACTAATCAAATAAGTCATCAATTTTCGAAACAGGTACTTGTTCTTCACTGTTACCTGATTCAGTTGCCCATAATCTATGCATAGTCTCAGAATGCCATCTTTCTTTTTCACAAATAATACTAGAGCTCCCCAAGGTGAAACACTGGGTCTAATAAAACCCTTTTCTAACAACTCCTGTAACAGAACCTTTAAATCCTTTAGTTCTATAGGTGTCATCCTATATGGAGGAATAGATAAAGGAGTAGCACCCAGAACTAAGTTGATTGTAAACTTCGTTTCCTAATATGGAGGTAAGCTAAATAGCTCAGCGGGAAATACATTCAGGAATTCCCTATCAACAGAAATGTCCTGCAAACTCTACTTAGCTCGAGTATCAATGAAATGAACCAAATAAGCCTCACATCTTCCTTACATCAACCTCTAAGCATTCATAAGTGAGATCATCCTAGCTGGCACTGCTTGACTAATGGCCCAAAAAACTGCTCTCAGTTGATTAGGAGATTCTAAGATCACTTCCTTAGTGTAGCAGTTCATGATAGCCCTATGAACAATTAGTCAATCTATGCCTAGAATAATGTCAATCTCCCTTAACTGTAATATAATCAAGTCTGCCTCCAATTTTACCTGATCAATTCTAATCAAGCACCCCTTGAAGACTTCTCCTATTACTGTGGTATTGCCAATTGGAGTACTCACCTCTAATCCATGTTGCAACATCTCTCTATCACAATGTAGACTAGAAGCTAGATGCAGTGCGATAAAAGAAAGCATAGATCTAGGATCTAGCAATGTAAATATAGCATCCCGTTATCCATGTTAAGGCTAAAATAGTAAATGTGAGAGATTACTGAGAAATTAGGAAACATATCTCATGCTCATGCATTACATAAGATGCACATACATGTGAATATTCAATCTTTGTGCATCATAATAATTGTACATGCATTCATTGACAATTTTTAGGTATAATTGATTATATATGTGAGTATATTGGGAAATGTGGTTTTTCTATATTGAAAATTGATTTGGGGAGTGTATAAATTAATTTAGAATTTGGGAATTTTTAGAGAAATTTCTAGAAAATTGTTGGGTATTTTAGCTAGAAAAAAATTTCCAGGTGGCAAAACAATTGATACATGGTAATAGAACTTACTATCAAATGGCAATGGAAATTTTGATAAATGACTTTAGGATTTATTGACAAGTGTCATTGAAAATTTAGAGACAATTAGAATAGAAATCGGATTTAGGTTATAAGAATTGGACATGTGGCAAGTGACAAAAGTCATTTGCCAAACAATGCCTTAAGTCCACTAGGTTTTTAAACCCTTTGGTTTTGGTCTTCCACATTGCTTTTCATTAAAAGTCCATTAGGTGTTCTTTTTGCTCTCCCCATCTCCCTCTTCACGACCCTCTTCTCCTCCTCTTCTTCATTTTTGTTTTCTTCAATCTCTACGATCTCAACTTTGAAGATCACACTTTCCTTCATGAGCTACTAACATATTTGTTATCTTCTTCCTCTTTGCTACAGGAAAATTTATCCTTACCTCCTTCAAGAAAATGATGAACATGTGATGCTTGGGAGCTAGGGCTAGTATTGCTTTTAAATAATTTGAAGTGAAACCAGGTAAGTTATGTTTTAAATGTTATGGGTATTGTTAAATTGAGACTATAATGATGAGAAATATGGGATTAATGACTTGATTATGTGAGTTGTGTGTGTGATACGTGGTTGGTGAAAAATCTATGTAAATTTTTTTTTTTTGTAATTGTGAATGATCCTTAATGATCCATGATTTGTTATAGAGATGTTTTAGAAGTTGGATGATTCATATAATGGTGTTAGGATGAGTATAGAAAATCAATTATGAATGGGAAAATGTATATGTTCTGTTTTGGTCAATGATCAAATATAGATCATGAATTGATTTGTGAGTGTTTTGGATTTGAAACGGAGTTGAGAATGAGGAGTGATGAGGTGGAAAAAGTGATCTTGTTATGAGTTGTGTTAGGATAAGAATTGGAAACAAAATTTGGTAGTTGAGTTGGAAAATGTTGCAGTAACATAGTCTTTGAGTAAGCTTCAGTCTTTTAGCCATAACTTCTTATATAGTTGTTAAATTGAGATGATTCTTAATTTGGATTAAACTAGATACATATGGCTACATTTATTATGAAGACATAAAATTTAAATTATGTCTTTAAGAGTCTCAAATTTTAACATCAAATTTGGAACTGGGTGCAGCAAAAGTTATGGATGAATGTTTATGTTGTGTTATGTTTTGAGTTTATGGGATTGTGTTATATTTTGGGTTTTTATGATCAAGTGGAGAATATGAAATATGAATGGAGGATGTTGAGTTCAAATTAGGTATATTTGAAGAAGTTATCCATTGATATGATGAATTAAATGAGTCGAAAATTGAGAGTGAATGAAATTTGATTAGTGTTTGAATGATTATGGAATGATATTGCATTAGAAAAAGGTGAATTTGGGAAGATTAAGAGTATATGTGATGTTAGAATGGGTTTAGGATCCTTTTGAGGGGTTTTGGAGATGAAAATTTTAGTAAACCTGAAGGTTACATGGTTAGGTCGTGCAGATTCACACGGCCCGTGTGTTTTTGATGCAAAAAAACACAATCTGACCTGAAAGAAACACAGGCTACCTGTATGATTTCATACGGACGATTGTCTCAAAACGACAGAATCTCCTTTCTAAGTCTTCACAAAAGTTGTATATATAGATATCCTCTTCGAAACCATCTAAATATGACATTAATCTAACATCTCTAGCGAAAGTTATGCCAATTGTACCAAAATAGGTACAATAGGATTGAGGATATAATGATATTTGATTAATTTGGCCATAACTTCACCATCTGACCTCAAAATGAAGTGATTCTTGAACCAATATATTCCGAACACATTTTTATATCTCTCCATGAAAAATGTTAGCATTATGAAGTTATTTGACAAACTTTTGTTAAAATAAAATGAGGGAATCTGTTGGAATAGTATGAACTGGTGTGATTTCACTAAACATGTTTGGGTATTTCGGTTATATCTTGATCTTTAGTCATCAAAATGAGATGATTTTTGATTTTGAGTAAAGTATAAAAATAGGGTAAATATCTCATGAAGAAGCAAAATTTTGATACAGTCTCTAAAACTTCCAATTTCTGGATAGAAATTGAGTATATTGTACTATTTCAGTATAAGAACAATAAACTCGAAATTTAGTTTTGGAGAAATCTAAAAATGATTCAATGAGTAACGAATTTTGATTTTGATGGTTTTTATTGAGGTTTAAACTTAAGAATAAATTATACTTAGGTGAGTTTCAAGATAGAATGAATTATATGATGACGATAATGGAAAAATACTCGGGATTGTCATGAACATGCATGGTACATATTTCATTGCATACATGTGCATTATTAAACACTTATAATTGTGCAAATTGTGACATATGTATGTTTTGCATGATATAGAGGAACGTATTGAGTGCCATCATCCAGATATTTCTAGATCTTGGAAGCAAATGCTAATTTAGAGCGTACTGTGAGTAGACCGAAATGGTCTCATTTCATTGTTTGTTTTGTTTGAATTTTTGTATTGATTCACTACTGAATGCTTATATGATTGTGGTTGATTATGTTGAATTCCGGAAAGAAGGTCCGATGATTATGAAATGTGGATGAGATATTGAAGTGCTACTTACATGTGAATGTGACGAACTAAATGTTCCATGATATGATTGATTGAAAATGTGAGATGCATTTCATACATGAATGCATGATAAGATAATGGGACTTGTGATCAGAGTAGCCACCGATTAGAGCTTAAAGCTTAAAGTGTGAAAAGAGACTCAAGCTCAGAAAGTGATTCAGAGCTTAAAGCTCAAAGTGTGAAAAGATCCATGATCTCAGAAAGCGATTCAGAGCCTCAGGCTCAACGTTTAATTAGCCCGGTGTCCATAATAGATACAGGACAGTTTAGGCACTCGGTCACAACAAAGTAATAAATAGAAAATGGGTCTTATGTGCATTACATATGCATAATACAAATGATTTAAGTGTATTGAGTATGAAATGTGAAATGATATGAATGTGAATTATATGTTATATGACTGGGTGAGCCATCGATGATGGTCACTCATTGAGTTCGCAAAACTCACCCAAAATTTGCAAATATTTTTTAGGGCTTAGAAGAATAACCCGTTAGGCAAACGGGAGTATACCTACTGCATACAAGTGAGAAATAGAGGTCGGGATGAGTTCATGTCTGCATAATTATTTTCATTAATTTTTGTATGAAAGAATGTATTTTGATGAAATCTATTCTGTAATAACTTTCCAAAATGGAAAGTTCTGAAAATGAAATTGATTTTGAGTGCAGTTATATTAAATGTGATTGAAAAAGTTATGCTTGAAACGGGCCTGAATTGATTATTTATTTTCTGTAAAAGTGTACATTGTTTTAAAAGAAAAGAAGAAGATTTTGTAATGACAATATGATTGTGAGTGTTTTTTTTTAAATGGGCCTTAGTGATTAACAAAATTATGATGTTTTGAAAAAAAAGGTTATTAACACTTGAAAATGAAAAATGTTTATGAAATAAAGTGGGCGCTATTTGTTTATTGATTTTCGCATATGTTTGTTGTTTTAAAAAAAATTATACTGAGTTTTAACTAACTGAGTGCTCTTGCATGTCACCCTCGCAGGGCTCGAACTCAGATATCACTCATGATGTCGGGTATGTGTCTTGCAAGAGTAGGGTGCTACAGTTGATGTTCTCGAAGTGTCTGCAATACCAATCTTAAGTGTTTGGCATGCTCCTTATCTAACCGCAAATACACTACAATGTCATCAATAAAAACAATCGCAAACCTATCCAAGAATGACTTGATTACTTTATTCATCATATCCATGAAAGCTGTTGGAGCATTTGTAAGGCCAAAAGACATTACTAAAAACTCACAATGGTCATACCAAGTCCTAAAGGCAGTCTTAGATACATTATCTCCTCTAATCCTTAGCTGATGGTATCCTGATCTTAGATCACTCTTAGAAAAGTACTTAGCACTTTGAAGTTGGTCAAACAAATCATCAATTTGAGGTAGTAGATACTTGTTACAGATAGTCACTTTATTTAACTGTCGATAATCAATACACAATGGGATAGAACTATCCTTTTTCTTCACAAACAGTACTAATGCACTCTATGGCGAAGCGTTAGATCTGATAAAACCCTTATCTAACATATCTTGTATCTACTTCTTTAATTCCTTTAATTCTACAAGTGCATTCTATCTGGTGGTACAGAAATCGGAGCCATACCAGGTAATACATCAATACAAAATTCAACAACATAAATAAATTGTGGGGGAGAATATTTGAAAGACTCTAATCCCCAAGGAGCCCTCACAATTCTAAACCTCAAATGGATATGGGGACCTGTGCATCACCAATGACCCAGCCATGCTCCTATACTCATGTAGTAGTAAGGCTCTCTTAATCTAAAGGGGTTGCGGGGAGCTAAGCATCACCAATAGATTAGCCCTCACTCAAAGCGTCCAAAGTCATAAGCATCATAAATAAGGGTCCGATTGGGAGTCAAGCATCAACCTGGATTGGCCCATAACATATCTCAATATTATAAACAAAGCAACTCTCATAGTCATAACTAGTGCACATCTGGTCCTGATGCATACCCATCAAGTGGCACATCCTACAGATCTTTTCTTCCCCACAATCAAACATAGCAATACATATCAAATTATTAAGCATGCAATTTATCAAGTAAACATTTAGTTATGTAATGACCAATGCATGTATGCAATACCTAACCTAATGTATCCACTCAGTTAATTTGATATAAAGACTTATACTAAAGTGGGTACGCATTACTGTATATATGTGTTCACTATATAAACAGATAAGTATCGATCTATATACATATACACATAGACACACACACACACGCATACATATGAATGTGGTTATGCATTGCTACATGTTGTCATATATACCAGCATTGAATAATATTCAATTGCTGGTACAACTATGGTAACAGTAAGTCGTGTATGAACTTACCTGGTAAACGAACTCGTCTATCCGAATCTTCCGATCGGGTCTTGTTCCTATTATACCTAGTAATTGAAAGAACTATCTCAATCAGTGCTAATTAAGAGTTATTGGGCTTAAATAACAATATCATCTGAATTGCCTAAGCAATCCATTTATGAAATTCAGAAATTTCTCCTATTCTCACCTAAACGTTCTATTATTTTTAATTCGTAAACAGTTGAAAATCTCACTATTTTTATTTACAGAAAAATGATCAGTATAATTTTTAGAAATGTTTTCACAAAAGTGACCAAAATGATCTCTTGAGTAATACCTCTGGTAATCGGAATATTCCTTTGGTCACTGAAATATTTTCTCCGATCACCAAAAAATCTTCAGTTCCAGAATTCACCCATTTTTATACTAAATGAAAGCTCTTGATAAGTAGAAAAAATTTCTCGAAAGCAACATACTCAGATTCTGCATAGATTTGAACGAATTGAAGAAAAATAAGCTCAAATACTAACCTCTTTTTCCGTTAATCGGAGACGATCTGGGTGGCGGCTGGTGACGAGACCATAGATCGATGATTGGCCTTTTTTTAAGTTTTTCCCCTCAATTTTTGAGATGATTCCAATGACGATGATAGCTAAAATGGGTATAGTTATGACAGGCTTATCGAGAGGAAGAGATACTTATATAACACTAACCGGTTTGAGTCATTAGTAGTGAAGAATGGTCAGAGAGAGGGAATTCATGAATAGTAGCTTTTGGGGAGGGTTAAAATGAAATTAGGAGAAAATAGGGAAAAGAAGAAGTTGTCTCTTATATATATAGCATATAGGATGTTACATTTCCTCAGCTAATTGATGCTTTTGTCTATGGAGGAGCATAGATGTTAACAAGCATATTGGACCTAACTTCTTTGATTAGTTTCAAAGCTTGGGAATTATTCTTAGGTAAGAAAGAATTTATATACAATTACATATGAAATTAGTTCATATTCAATTGAAGAAGTTTGGGAGAGATACAAACATCATATTGATGATGTTAAACAAGCTATATATGTGATGTTAACTAGTATACTTCCTAAGCTTTAAAGGCAATTTGAGAACATGGATACTAGTATTATAATTATACATCTCAAGAAGTTGTTTGGTACATAAAGTAGGGTGGAAAGATATCATAAATCTAGAGCGTTATACCAATGCAAGATGGTAAAAGGATCTTTAGTAGGGTTATACATAGTAAATATGATTGCCTATATTTAAAAATTAAGCTAATTAGTTTTTGTCATAGACCATAAACCAAGCATTCTTAGGTTTTATCAAGGACCATGAGTTAGGCATACCTAGGTTTTGTCTTAGACAATGAGTTAAGCTTTGATTTGGCACTATAGTCTCTTAATTTGACCTTTTTATAGTTCATTATAAACTTTTATATGAATCAAAAGTATGCATCATTTCCTAAAGTAATATGCTCAAGATGCATTAATAAAGAACCCAGTTCTATTCATGGATTCTTTTAAGAGCAAGGAAAAGTGTTATAATAAGAATAAAGATAAGAAACAGAAGTCTTTTACTAACGTAGAAGAGTTAAATGGTGCTTTCAAAAAGAAGAATGACAAGGGAACATGTTTTTATTATGGAGTCGATGGACTGACAAAGGAACATGTTTTTATTATGGAGTCGATGGACACTAGAAGAGGAACTAAAAGCTTATCTTGGTAGCCTAGTAGATAAGAAGTTTAAGTTAGCTCCATCTTTAAGTATGTTTATGATTGAGAACAATCCTTCTACTTTTGTTCCATATTCTTGGGTGTTGGATATTGGATATATTCTCATATTTATAATAAATTATAGATGTTAAATAGGAGTAGAATGTTGAGGAAAGGCAAAGTAGACCTACATGTTGGCATTGGAGAAATGAGTGTTGCATCAGTTGTAAAAATTTAGTTTTATTATTAAGAATAAAAGTTGTCCTTTCATAAAATATAATGGTTAATATAGATCTGAAATTACTTAAAAATATTTTGTATGAATTAGATCTTGAAAATCTAGTCCTTAACATACATAGTAAGAAAAGAAACATAAGTGATGAAAATCCTTCTTATTTATAACGTTTTAGGTTAAGTCATATCAATAGAACTAGAGTAAAAAAGTTACATAAAGAAGGATATATAGATCCTTTTGATTATAAATCATATAGAACTTGCCAATCTTTTATGTTAAATCATATGGAACTTGTCAATATAGGAAAGATGACCAAACTAATGTTTACTAGAAAGGGAGAGCGTTCCAATAAGTTACTAAAGCTTACATATTTAGATGTATATAGCCTTGCAGTAGAGATGGGTACTTCTATTTCATTATATTTATAGATGGTAATTCTAGATATAGTTATATATACATAATAAAATAAAATTCTAAATAATTTAAAATTTTAAAAGAATTTAAATTTTAGGTTGAGAAATAAACAGGTAAGAATATTAAGCACTTAAATCTGATCAAGGTGGTGAGTACTTAGACCATAAGTTTCTTAGTTACTTAAAAGAGAATGGGATTCTCTCATAATGGACTTCACTTACAACTTTATAATATAATAGAGTATCTAACCGGAGCAATCTTACTATATTAGATATGGTCGATTTAATGATAAGTCATGCAGTCCTTCCCATCTCCTGTTGGGGATATGCTCTTGAAACTAATGCTCCCCTTTTGAATAAAGTTCCATCTAAATTAGTTGACAAGACTCTATATGAAATATGGAATGGTAGTAGACCAAAAGCTTCCCACATAAAGATTTGGGGATATGATGCTTATATAAAACATATAACGTTTGAAAAGATTTAAGTTAGATCATATGTATATAAATTTGTGGGGTATTTGAAAGAGAGTATCATATATCAACTTTATCTTTGATCTTGATCAAAAAAGTATTTATCTTAGGACATGCTACATTCCTAAAAATAAAATTTATTCTCAAGAAAACTAGCAAAAGTGAGGTAGAACTTCTAGAAGTTTAAGAACCATAAATTGACATCCATATAGAATAGAAACCTTAAGCTTATACAAATGATATACAACCAAGGGGTTCAAGAGACACATAATCGGAAACGTATTACTAGGATATGTCACCCTCCACTAAATTAGATCTACATATTAAGGGGAGAGATAATATATCACTCATGCATAATGAGTTTAATACTTTTAAGGAAGCAATGTTTGACATCAATTTTATAAAATGACATGAAGTCTTGAGATCTAAAATATAGTGGAAAAAGATAAGATTTACTTGTAAAACTTAATAAAATGTCTAAATTAACCCTTTTCATTATCTATAATACCAATTTATCCCCTAACATTTACTAAATAAAACAATTAGCATTCTAACACATCCCTCCATCGAGTTTCCATTAGTCATGGGTGCTGGCCTTATTACAAAAAGACACATGGACTGCCATATTAGCCAATATGTCATTTGGTAGTTAATATGTCCTATATTTTTATATACTTTTTTAATTTTTGAAAATTAAAAATATTTATTTTTTAAAATACTAAAAATTCTAAATAAACCAAATAAACCCAATCTTTGAATCGTCATTTTTTCCCCCAATCTTTGATTTCATTAGACCCTGATTAACCTCCAATATTGTTTGCAATGCTCTTCACACTACTCTTTTTAATTGTCATCTTTCCTTCCATTTACACTATCATGGCATAATGGATTTCATCACATGAAAGATCAAGATTAGCTTCTCCTACAATATTAGGAATGTACCTAGCTGCGATAATAAGGATGCTTATCCTTTCAACCATTATAAATTTTAAGGGTTTTAAATATGTATTTCTTGTTAAAGCAAGATTAGGTGTTTTGTGGTCTTTATTTACAAGTGATCCTCCTTACTTTGATCAGCCAAAAGCAAATGCTACTAAGTTTGGAGCATCTTTACTTCCAATAAGCGCCATTCAGAAGATAAGAGTAGAAAATGGAGGGATTGCTAGATAAAAGTTGCTAATATTTTATTGAAAAGGATTATAATGAGCTTGCTGACTTGGGCAATTAATTGAAATAACTTTGCATTCTATTCTGGTTTATATTTGGTACTTTTTCATTATATTTTATATTTGACTATATTTATAACTCATATTTGGTACTTTTTCATGATATTTTATATTTTATTTTATATCTAGTACTTAATTCGCTCTAAGTGCATTTATAGGTTATAATTGCCTTAATGGACAAAAAGGAGAACAGTTCTGATGAAAACGAAACATAAAACAAAGTTTTGAAACAAATAAGGGATACATGGCTGTGTCTATGGTCATGTAAGTCTCTAGCACACACCTATGTATTAAATTCTGTTTCTCCCAAAAATCCTAAAAATTACTATGAAAAGATGTGAATAGAGACAAAATAGGAGAGCAAACTTGCAGAGGCAATTTTATAAGTAACGATCTTTCAGAAGGGGTATTATTGGTCTAAAGACATGGAAAACACGAAGAAATCATTGACATATCCAATAGAATATAACATTAAAGCTTTACCTTGAAAGAACATTCGATAGAAAAGAAAGGAGATTAAGAATTATGAAATCTTTATTTTCTATTCATTTTTCTTCTTGTTGATGCTTAGTTTAATTTTCTATTATTTGTAATTAAACACCTTGTTAGTGTCTAGGTATGAACCCTAGTTTGTGGTACAATATGTTTCAACTCTTTTATTTAATTCAAATATTTTTATTAATCTATCATGATTCAATTATGTGTTTAATATATGTTCTAATAGATTTAGAATATTAATACATAACATAGAGAATGAGAAATACTATGTATAAATAGATCTACCGTAACTGAAAGGAGTTGATTGCAAACCTAGAGATAGGTCAATAAAAATCGTCTAGATTAGCATCAATCCTAGCAATGGAATTCACAAATTAGTAAAGAAATCTTATAACCTTTAACTAAGTACTTTGGTTAATAAACCTAAGATTAGTTGTTAGTAGTCTTAAGTGAGTTATTAGCATATGATTGGTATTTTTACGGTCCACTAGTCAATAAAAATTGCATAACAAAAGGCTATTTTTCTAATGATTTTAGGGGGATTCATTACTTAGGCACTAATTCTAAATATTGATTATTTTCTAAATGATTTTCTTTATTCTCTGCTCATTATTGCTTTCTGTTTATTTTAATCGTTTAAGTTTTATTTTCTTTATTAAAACCAAAATCAAATTTGTAAACTAGATACTAGGATAATGATAATTATTAGTATTCATTGTCTTCGAGAGATTCGACCCCTATTTGCCTGTGCTAGGTACAGCTACGTAGTGCACCTACGATTAATTCAAACATTAGCCCTAAGTTTAAGTCAATCAAGTTTTTCACATCGTTATTAGGGATAGTGATATTAGTAACTGATAAGCCAAATTATTTATATATGATTTTAGGATGAATTAGAACTAATTTGACTTATCTCTATATGAATTTTGAGCTTTATTTGGTTAATTCTCACACATTTCAACTTTATTACTTAATAGGTGCAAATGGATAGATTTTGGGTTAAGAGGCATAACTTTTTCTGTGCATATCAGATTAAGGTCATTTAAGTATGCTTTCGAAGAGGCCTCCGATTTGTACAATTTTTTTGAAGACTTTGAGGAGAGATTTTGCCATCTAAAGGGTCAAAATTGCACATTTCTGTATATGTGCAGTGTATGTCCTCCCAGCGGACATTATGTCCCTTCAAGTGGACATGAGCAGAGCTGGAAAGATGGAAAACCTGAGAAGGTCCACCTAGTGGACATTATGTCTACCTAACAGACACTTTCTAGCCAAAATTACTTTCGAAACCCGATAAGGTCTACCTAACAGATATAAAGTCCGCCTAATGGACTTTGACGGTGCTGTTACAATCCATCTTCCCTTGTTTAGAAAAAACTAGGTTTCTTTGAGCCCAAGACACTATAAATACTCATTTTTTAGACCAAAAGAGGGGATGGATACTAAAAATGAGGCTACACTAAAAAAAGGCACCCAAAAGAGGCAAAGAAGAAGATTAAAGGGGATTGAATCAAGCATTGGAAGCAATCTTGTTTTGTGTTCTCTCTATCTTCTCTCTCTACTCTTTCTAGGATGTTGATCATCTTTATTTGTTTAGATTCTTTTATCATGTTCTGGAACTAAAGCCCATTTAAGGTGAGGGATGTAGCCCATTTTGGAGGATTGATTGGTGTGGGTTATGTTTATCTTTCTTAAACTTCATTGTTGATTCTGTGCTTGATCACCATAAATGCAACTTTAGGAATGATATGATGAACTGAGAGGTGAAGTATGATTTATGCACTAGGAAGATAAACACATTAGGTTTAGAGATAGAGATACAGATAGATATAGAGATATCCTAAACTAGTGTGATAACTTATGGTTGCTTGTTCTTAATGAATTTGACTAGTTAGGTTTCGCATTGAGATATGGTAATCAACTAGTTAGGTATTCTTATATATCTTGAGAGAGAATATAAGTAAATTTGTACAATTGTTATTATAACATATCGTTCAATCAATTCCATAATCTATTGATCAATCTTTGAAATTGGTAAACCCCAAAGCCCTAAGTCTAAATCATCATATTTCTTTTGTTTGTTTATTTATAGTATTTACAGTTTATTGTCTGCTCTAATCCAATCATCTTTTAAATTTCTTGTTGTTTTAGTTCTAGTAATTAGGATTACTTTAATAGTGAGTATCTTAGTCCTTATGGGAGACAACCTTGGAATGCTTGATTTGTAGGTACTAAGAACAACTTTGTGCACTTGCAGATTTTGTCGACCAGGAACATCTAGATGTTATTACTCTAGTTATTATTTTTATATTTATTTTATTTTTTAATGTTACTATATCTTGTTGTATTATTTGCTTATTCATTTAATTATCTTTTGAACTTTCTTTACATTAACAGTATGTTTATGGTTTACATCAGGGATTAAGTTTTAACAACATTGCCATAACTCACAATGGAAGGATGGAGCAGATAGTACTCTTATAGGAACTACGATGTATCTTCACAATACATAGCATTACCATATAGGTGAAACAGGTTTCCTCATACGTTTTCAGGGGCTCAACTGACATTTATGCCATGCTGCGACATTTTTGGGAGTAACCAATACATTCATGAATGTAAGCACCAACCTATATATAGGAGAAACTTAGCATGTACAATCAACCTTAAGGTGCACTACATGAGAATGGTTATAACTTAAAGTGGAGCAAATCTTATTGTTATAACTTAGAGTGGAGCAAATCTTATGCTTATGGATGGATTGATTACGCTCCGATTGAATATATTTAGTACTAAGAATTTCAATTTAAGGAGCTAACTCTGGAAGACATAATGGTCAATTTTATTCAAGAATCAATCATAAGGCATCATGAAACAAAGGCTTGTATATAGAATAAGGTGAATCAGATACACTAGTTAGAGAAGATAATATCTAATAAGATATAGGGGAGTTTTCATAGTCCTACTAAAGCCAATCTTAAAGAATTTGGAATGGCAATCACCACTAGGAGTGTAAACAAGCTTCCAAAAGAAGACAAAGAATAAGAACAAGAAGTCTCTATCTAAGAAGAGGAAGTAAAGAAATGGCAGGAGTTAATTAAAGAAGATGAGATAAAAACCTTTGTCTATAAGGAAGAAAAAGAAGAAAAAGAGTGGACAAAGGTGGTTAAAGGAAAAAAAATAGCAAAGGAACCAAATAAGGAAACTGCTGATGAGGCATTGGTAGCCACCTTAAGTAGGGAGGGTTCCTACTTCTTCTAAGACAAACTGTTTGAGCTAATTAACGATTCAGGGGGTTTTTTTATTCCTAATTTTATTAATTTTTTTATTAAAAAGGGCATTAATGGAGTACATTGGTGTTATTAATCTAATCAATTATGTCATTATTATTATCTTACAACAAGTGGCTTACTTATAAGCTACAAAACTTTTATTCGAAGAAGTAGGTGGAAGCAAGTCATTGATTATAGACCCAACATAAGGTTAAACATGTAGGGTACATTAAGTTAACAAAATTAAACAAGTGTTACATAGAAGGCAACCTATGAGTTAGTTTTAGTTTTATTTTAATTTCTATATTATTTTGTTATTTGTTAGTATAGAATTTTAATTAAGTTTTTATGTGTTTAGGATAGGAAATCAATCTCCCTAATAATAGAATGTACATAATTGATGTGTAGGGTATGCGTGTCTATGTGTTATAATGTTTAGTGCAAAAATGTTTACATTCGAGCATTTAATTTTCAAGTTGCACACATTTACAAAATGTTACATGCTAACTATACACACTGGTGTAGTTTTACACACCTTAATACATGATCGTGTATTAAACAGTATAAATCTGTGAAAAGTTGTAACTTAGTGACATACACCATGACTCTTCTTAGAAAGCCCTAACACTTTCATTTTCTCACATTTTCTCTCTTCTTACCCACTCTCGTCGTCAGTTTTTGTTCTCTAGTCCCATTCTTGGCATTTTCAGCCAAATTAGTGACACCCACGTAAATTTTCTACTTGTTTTCACTTGTTTATGCATGATTCAATGCATGTTTTGCATGCATGATTCAATGCGTGTTTTGTGTGATTTGCAGATTTTTCAATAAAAAATGTCAAGCTTATGATTTCGAGATTTTTATAGAATTTGTGTGATTTTATCCTTAATTTTTGTTTAATATTTGGATTTAATTTTTACAAATTGATTTTATGATTCATTTTATGTTACTGCATATGAATTGGGTTAAAATGCAATTTCCATATCGAAATTGTGCAATTTTGGCTTGGTAAGTGTTTAATTGTGACATTTATGTATAATTAGGTTATTTAGTTATGTTTGACGTTAATTAACATTGGCTTTGTATTTAATTACATGGTAATTTTGCGATTTGCATGAAGATAACATTAATTTTGTCAATTTTGTGTAATTGTAAAATTAGGGTAAATTTCAAATTTAGGATTAAAAGTTTGTAATTTAACAATTAGGTCAGCTTAATTTGTTAATTAGAATATTTCTAATTTTAATTTTAAGATTAATCAGATTGATAGTTAATTTCTAATTATTTCTTTATTTTATTATTTCTTTATTTATTCATTAGTGTTAAGATATTAATTATTTTTATATGTTTTAGTTTTCTTAGTCATTTTGTTTCACAATTAATTATTTAGCAAGCACAATAAATAATAAGTGTGGGGAAAAGGATAGACGTGTAATTATTTGCAAAATTTTCTCACTTATTCAAAGTTTCAAGCATAAATGACGAAATCATGGTGAGACAAGGAGATCCCCAGGAAGCGACAAAAAGGAGAAGGTTCCTTAACTTTAGCATAGCCCCCAGAGCAGTTGAGGATGTAACTGTTCAATGTTGGGCCCTAGGAGGAACAATACCGTAGGTTAAAGGATAAGAAGTTCGATAATAACCAATTCATCAATTGGGAGGTTAGGTTTACCCCAACAAGTTTAGGAACTTGTCAACATTGGCGCATAGTCTTGACTTTTTATGTAGCGCCCCCTTACCGTAAGGTATACACTGGGACGCCCGTAGGTCATTCCGATACATATCCTACGATAAGGGTGAGCTACGAAAAATCACTACAAT
>JAOQMP010000210.1:34390268-34402470 GCA_027563575.1 Erythroxylum pedicellare
AAATAAAAACAATTATTCAAGAAATAGGAAAGTGTAACGGATCTCTTCTTCTTTTTTTCTTTTTTTAGAGCAAGTAAAAACTTCGGAAACAAGGAGGAAAGATTTTTTTTTTAGGGAACTAACAACATCATTTACTGAAATACAAGTCACAAGAAGGAATACACGTGGTGATGTTGATATGGGATGACAAAACAACATGTTATTGAAAATGGTAACAATCACAAGTCTTAACTCAATATCAATAAATTCCCAAGTCCCAAATAATTGACTCTCCCCCAAACTCAGTTTCGTGTGTACTAGAGGTAATACTTTATAGCTTTATCCCTTGAAGAAACTGAAAATACAGAATACCTACAAAATCCTCACTTGCTTGCTCTTTTTCTTTTTTATTTATTTTTTCCCCTTTTTTGTTTTTTTTTGTTTGCTTCTTTTTTTTGTTTTTTTTCAACCCCCTACATATCCTACTCCTAAATAATTATTACCACATGAAAGGTAGGGAATGCTTGGCTTATGGCTTGGTTAAATGAGGGTTCCAAAGAAATAGAGATTTTACTTAAGCTCAACTTGGCTCCAAAGGGAATATAGGATTATTTTAAGCAAAAATTGGATTGTGGTTCACAATTTAAAGAAAATTGCCTTGATCACTTCCTTATCAAATTTGTGCTCACATTTTGCCTTGATAGGCCTAGAGAACCTATTCTAGGATTGGTGAGATCTCACTAGGTTCCAACTTACCTAAAAATTTCATGGATGATCAAAACTCAAATAAAATGGATGGGAAGACTCAAATCAAAGAATATGAGAAGGATTAAAAAATTGGAAACCGAGCACTAGTCCAGAACAATCTATCCACAAACCTTCTAAAGGTAGACCCAATTAGGTCCCAAGCAATTCTAAATTTCCCAAAAGAGATTTTTTTTTTGGAAAAGTAATGGTAAGAAAGTTTTGCAAATTATGCTCACCCTCACCCCCAAACTCATATAGGACATTGTCCTTAATGTCAAGATACACAGGCACAATTTGAAGTAGGTAAGTAAGCATGTATATGCATAATTAAGGACAAAAGAATGTTAGCAGTCAGCCGCATGCATAGGCTATGCAGGATGATGCATGCCCAGAATTTAGAAATGTTGCAGATCAAACTCAAACACAAATAGCCGCAAAGTTCAATAATATGCTAAGTCATGAGTAAGAGGCACGAAGAACTTCCCTGTAATGAGCTTGCATCATTTTCTGCAGAAATGTAATTCCTCCCATCAAAATTCGCTGGTAAGGTCTAATTTCCTGCAATTAAAACAAAGAGGAACGTTAATTTTGGGTAAATAAAATAAAAAATAAAAACAACTAAGGTGTGAAACTTAGGTTGCCTCCCAAAAAGCGCTAATCTAAAGTCCTTAGCTTGACTTGGCCTAATGGTTGCTCAAGGGTTAGGGTTGAAGAGGGATTGAGTGACACATAAGGCTTTAACTTCTGCCCATTAACCTTAAATACTCCAGTTTTGGGATCCGCAACTTCTACCACACCGTGAGTATAAACCTTAATAATCTTGAACGGTCCTGACCACCTTGACTTCAACTTCCCGAGAAATAGCTTGAGTCGTGAATTAAATAGCAAGACCAAATCTCCTTCCTTAAACTCTCTTTGGATAATATGTTGATCATGCCATCTCTTCGTTCTTTCCTTGTAGATTCTGGCATTCTCATAAGCATCCAAGCGAAGCTCCTCCAACTCATTCAACCGAAGTAAACGCTTTTCTCCAGCGGCCTTGAAGTCTAAATTAAGCTTCGGAATAGCCCAGTATGCTTTATGTTCTAGCTCGACTGGAAGGTGGCATGACTTCCCATACACTAGTCTAAATGGAGTAGTCCCAATTGGAGTCTTGTACGCTGTTCTATAGGCCCAGAGAGCATCATCTAATCTCAAAGACCAATCTTTTCTTGAGGTGTTTACTGTTTTCTCCAAGATGCTCTTAATCTCCCTATTTGAAATTTCGGCTTGCCCATTAGACTGAGGGTGGTAGGCCAATGCTAACTTGTAGTATACCCCATATTTCTTCAAAAGGTTAGCGAAGGGACTGTTGACAAAATGACTTCCCCTATCATTAATAATTGCCCGAGGAGTGCCAAACTTGGTGAAAATATTTCTCTTGAGGAATCTAATGACCACCTTGGCATCACAAGTTGGTGCAACAATTGCTTCCACCCATTTGGAGACATAGTTGACCCCTACAAGAATATATTTGTTGCCAAGAGAAGACGGTAGTGGCCCCATGAAATCTATCCCCCAAACATAAAAAAGTTCAACCTCCAAAATTCCTTTAAGGGGCATCTCATGTTTTCGAGAAATATTTCCAACTCTCTGGCAGTTGTCACATGCTTGCACAAAATTTTTTGCATCCTTGAACAGTGTAGGCCAATGGAATCCCGCTTGGAGAACCTTTTCTGCCGTTTTTTTAGAACTGAAATGGCCTCTATAGGGGGATGCATGGCAGTGATGGAGGACAGCTTCTACTTCTTCATTTGGTAAACATCTTCGGATCACCCCATCACCATAACGCTTAAAAAGAAAGGGCTCCTCCCATATATAATGCTTAAGCTCTGAAAAGAACTTCTTCTTCTGCTGGAAGGTAAATTCAGGTGGCAAGACTCCTAAAACAAGATAATTCACATAGTCAGCATACCATGGAACTTATAATGTTACTGCAACAATTTTTTGTAATGAATAACACAATTCTGGTAAATCTGCACAGCAGAACAAATACTCGTCACTGAAAGAGTCATTAATCGGCGGTTCATCTTGAAGGGGTTCCTTCTGATCTGCAGTGAGACGCTAGAGGTGATCTGCGACCTAATTCTCAGCTCCTTTTTTTATCATGAATCTCGAGGTCGAACTTTTGAAGGAGAAGGACCCATTTTATAAGCCTTGGTTTAGCCTCCTTCTTTGCGAGTAGATAACGAATGGTTGTATGATCCAAGTAGACTATCACTTTCGAGCCTACGATATATGACCTGAATTTATCCACTGTAAAGACTACAGCTATCAACTCCTTTTCAGTCGTGGCATAATTGATTTGAGCATCATCCAATGTCTTGCTCGCATAATAGATCACATGGGCCACCTTGTTCCTTCTTTGGTGTAAAACAGCTCCCACAGCATAATCCGAAGCATCACACATGATTTCAAAGGGGAGGGACCAATCCGGGGGTTGAAGAATAGGTGGCGAGGTCAAGGCTTGCTTAATCCTGCAAAAAGCATCAAGACAAGATCGGTCAAAATTGAATGGCACATCATTACTCAACAAATTAGTCAAAGGCTTTGCTATATAAGAAAAATCTTTAATGAAATGCCTATAAAAGCCTGCATGTCCCAAAAAACTTCTAATCTCCTTGACTAAAGTTGGTGGAGGCAGATTCGCTATCACTTCAGTTTTAGCCTTATCCACTTCTATTCCATGGTTGGAGACTAAGTGGCCTAGGATTATTCCTTCTTGTACCATGAAATGACACTTCTTCCAATTTAGCACTAGATCAACCTCTTCACACCTGCTTAAAACTTTGGCAAGATTAGCTAAATAAGAGTCAAACGTTAATCCATAAACGGAGAAGTTGTCCATGAAGACTTCCATAATTTCCTTAATAAAATCTAAAAATATTGATGTCCTTTAATGTTGAAACGCAACTAGTGCATTACACAACCCAAATGGCATCCTTCGATATGTGAAGATACCATAGGGGCATGTGAAAGTAGTCTTCTCTTGGTCATTAGGGTGAATGGGAATATGAAAGAAACCAGAGAAGCCATCCAAATAGCAAAAATAATCATGTTTAACAAGTCTTTCTAAAATTTGGTCAATGAGTGGCAAAGGGAAGTGGTCTTTAAGGGTGGCCTTGTTCAATTTTTTGTAATCTATACACATTCGTCATCCTGTAACTGTCTTAGTTGGTATTAATTCATTACCTTCATTTTTCACAACTATTAGACCACCTTTCTTAGGCACACAATGGACAGGGCTTACCCAATTACTGTCAAAAATAGGGTATATAATACACGTAGCTAATAGCTTTAAGACCTCTTGCTTAACCACGTCCTTCATGTTTAGATTTAGCTTCCTTTGATATTCAATTACAGGTCTTGCGTCATCCTTTAAATGAATCCTATGTGTGCAAAAAGATGGGCTGATTCCCTTCAGGTCTGAAATTTTGTACCCAATTACTTGCTTATGTTCTTTAATCACTCTTAAAAGTTTATCAACCTGCACAGGGCTTAAAAGAGCATTAACAATGATTGGATATGTTGGACCTCGCTTTCGAAGTCCAACATTCGGAGTCATAAAACTTAAACATACTTATTTCTTCAACTTCAGAACAGATGTTGGGAAACTTAAAACTTGAATTACAATTTTACTTCTTCAGAACATTTTTTCCCGATTGTCTTAAGTTTCTAATGACACTAAAATCATTCAATTTGGTTTAAAACTCTGAAAGTTATTGCCCAAACATTTTCGGACTATTATTAAATTGAAACAGTACACTATACTCAACTTCCACTCACAAATTAAAAGTCTTAGGGACTGAATTAAAATTCAATTCCATCAGATAATCTATAGTTCTCTATCTCTAGTTTATTTAGAAATAAGAGTCATTGCATTTAGAGCTTTACAGATAAAGATATCATCAAAATACCGAAGTATGTTCAGTAAAAATATCCAATTCATACTCTTTCAATCCATACCTTTATTTTGATTCAATCAATCTTTTTCGAATCAATATCAAAAGCTGTAAATTTTTTTGGAGAGATAGAGAAATGTATTAGGAAACTATTTCTTTAAAAATTAGGTCATTTAGAGGTCAGATAAAAATTTTATAGCTAAAAGAGTCAAAGGTATTCAGATCAGGGAACACCTGCGGGTCGCGATCGCAAATCGTGACTTGCGCGAAACTCCGCAGAGTCACGATCGCGACCTCCTTCTTCCTTTTTCCTTCCGACCTATCTTGGTAAAAAGGGCATAACTTTTACTAGATATATTGGATTAAGTTTATTCAAAGACCATTTCGAAGAAGACTTCTAAACCTACAACTTTCATAAGGACCCTAAAAAGATATTTTGCTTCCAAAAGGGTCCAAAATTTCCAATCAATGTAGTTGTCCTGAATGTCAATCCTATGCAGCATCACAAACTTCTAATGATCATATCTCTCAATTCTGATATCTAAAAATTTCATACTATATAGCGTAGAAAAATAATCTACAACTTCCAAGAAGACAACTTTGTCTAATTTAGCCTAGATTAATCTAGTTTTTCCCCAAATTCAAAACACAATTTCTATACCTACGAAAGACTTGAAATAGGGAATGTACAACTACAAGATAAATAAGCACATAAATATTGGAAACTTCTTCAATTCTCAATTCATTTCTAAGTGAAAATGAAGTTCATACATAGCTTTAATTACATATCAACATTACATCAAAGACTTAACACAAGATACAAAATACATTGGATGCTCAATGTTTGATATGCTTATACAGCTATCCAAAAGTCTAGTCACTAACTTAGTTACAAAAGTCTCTTAACTATCTTGGAGTTTCCGATGCCTTGCAAGGTTCAACACTCGTCTTGTTTTGCACTTGAGGAGTGAAAATATGGAATGAGCTACAAAACTCAGTGGCTAATATTTTTATAGCCATCGGTAATTAGTCACAAATTAAGGCATATGTACATACATATATCGATCAATTTAAGCATTCATCAATTTAGCTCAAACTCATAACACATCACATAGACTTTAGCCATTAAACATAATACTCAATTATGCACCATACTTGTCAATTCAAAGATGCAATGCACAAACAAATGGCTCGAGAGTTACGTAGAATGAAAAGGAGAAACTTAAGTTTACACCATGAACAAAATGAGTCCAAATTTTCAAGATCTCGTGGCCTCAAGTATGTAGCCGGGAGAAGGTTATAGCTCAACATGCACGTGACTAACAAAATGGGTTTCTCTTTTGCCCAATCACAACCAAATTTATGCTCAATTCAATCATATACTCATACTTTAATGTTTTTTCTTCTTTTCATTTAATTCAAAATGTTATAACCTTTTTCAAGGTATAACATAATCACAATGCATCATGCATTTCCAATCAGGTCACAACAATTCAATTTCAAGCGAATCCATTTCAAGAAATCAACATACACACATATAGGCAAGAATTCGTCCAATCACAAAATAACTATAAATAAATTACCCACCTAATTTTTAATGAAAATCCAAGCTCAAGATTGCCTTTCCTCTTGTTCTTGAGTAAGGTTTTCTTGATTCCCTTCAAATAAACCAATTTTGATTTAATCCAAATTCAAATAAAAATTCATAAAACATCGAAAATTAAAAAAACCTAAAATTGAACTTAAACCTAATCTACCCATATTCCACCTAAGTTAGAAAACCCAAGACCTAGTTTAGAAACCCTAGGAATCAATGGGTTCTCTCAAATCATCTTTCAACATAAACCCTTCATTCTCTACACAAATCCCCTTTCTCTCTCTAACTCCTTCATACTCAACACAACCCATTTCTCTAATAAAGCAAGAAGAAAAGATGATTAATTTACCCTAACAAGCTTGATTTCTCTTCTTTCTCCACAATTTTCTCTCTTTCCTAGCTTCTCCCATAATCTTCTTCTTCTTTCCTTCTTGCTCTACATTTTTTTTCTTATTTTCTTTCTTCTCACAATTCTCTCTTCTTTCTCACTTATTCAAGACACATTTTTTTATGTTGTCTTCCCATTTTACCCTTCACTTACTTGGCCTTTCTAATTTGACCCTCCTTCATTTATCTCCTTTACTAACTCCTTAACTCTCTTAACACCATACCATACTCTAATTTAATCCTCAAGTTTCTATCCAAAATTCTAATTTCTACTCTTGCCCAATAAATTAATGGGCTTAATTCCAAAAATAAACAATAATTAATTTAACAAATAATAAATAATTTAGAAAATTTTCGAGGTCCAACAAGACTGACCCATTCACTGTTGGAGATGGGATAAATTATCCCTACATCTAAAAGTTTGATTATTTCCTTCTTGACCACCTCCTTTATGTTAGGGTTCAAACTCCATTAACACTCCCTCACCATTCTACATCATTCCTCGAGGTTTATTCAGTTCATGCAAACATTTGTTTTATACCTCGAATATCAAAAATCTGCCATCCGATGGCTTTCATTCAATTTCTCACAATTACTACCACTTTACTTTCTTGTTTCTCATTCAATTGATTTGAGATAATTGTTGGTAACATTTGACCTTCACCTAGAAAGGTACATATAAGATGTGTAGATAAAGGTTTAAGCTCTAATGTGGGTGGTTTTTCAGTGGATGGTTGTATGGGTGATTCAGTTCAGACTAATTTATCTTAATGCGTTTAAACATCCGACTCCTCATCTCATCATCTCCTTTCGAATCAAGTTTCTTATATCCATTATTTGTTTCTATTGCCACCAAATGTGCTTTTATGATTCAACTCTCAAATTGTCCTTGCAAAATTTGAACCTTAATTTCAACTTTCATGCACGCACTCTTTGTTGTTGGGTTCTTTAAAGCCTTATTCATATTGAATTTGATATGATCTTCGCCTATCCGACCTGTTCATTTTCCTTTATGAATGTCAATTATGGATTTTCCTGTATTCATAGACGGTCAATCAAGGATCAGTGGACAATTTTTACCTTCTTCAAAAGTGAGATCCACAAAATCTACAGGAATAATGAACATGTCCACTTGTATCAGAACATCTTCCACTATTCCAAACGGTCTTTTAATAGATTGATCAACCAACTAAATTAACATTGATGTTGGCTTGACCTTATCCAGCCCCAACTTCTTAAATATTGATAAAGACATAAGATTAATACTTGCTCCTAAGTCGTACAAGCACTTTATGAATTCAAATTCACTAACCACATAGGATATTGTGAATCTCCCTAGATCTTTCAATTTGGATGCCATCTGGCTAGTGACTATGGAACTACAGGCACTAGTTAGAGCTATTGTATGATTATCTTCCCAACTACGCTTCTTTGATAATATTTCCTTTAAAAATTTTACATATTTAGGCATGTGTTCCAAAACCTCTACAAATGAGAGATTTATCTGTAAAGTCTTTAATGTCCCAACGAATTTTGCAAATTGCACATCCATCTTCTTCTTTTGTAATCTTTAAGGAAAAGAAATCTTGGGTAGATATGGTAGAGGAGCGACATAAAGACAACATTCGATCATATTCACTTCTTTCTCCTTTTCTTGATCTTTCTCAAAAGGAGGGAAGGGATCCTCTATTGTCTTTGTGGGTGGTTCAAGTTCCTTCCCACTTCGAAGTGTAATAGCCTTTAATTGCTCCCTCAGTTTTCTTCTTGAAGTGCTAAGAAGAATCCCCATATTTCACATAAACAAAGCGTTTGACAATTGGTTTACCTAGACATCTAGATTATGGATTAAAGAGGCATATTTCTTTGTTACTTGTTTAAATTTTTCTTCCAGACTCTTTTGTACATAGTCTAAGGTTCCAAGCTTGTCTAAAATTTCATCTAACTTGGGTTCCATTGAGCTCGTTTTATCTTCTTGGAAACTTGGTTGTCCTTGAGGTCTAAACAATCCTCCAGCATTGTTCATCCGCGAGAATTTAGGGTGATTCTTCCACCCAGGGTTGTATGTGTTAGAGTAGGTATTGTTTCCCCCTCCTTGTCCATATTGAGCTCCAATATAATTAACTTGCTCCAAATCGCTATCCTTAATCAAAAAGTAGTCCATTGTAATGTGGTCCGTCTGTCCATAGAGTTCATAATTTAATTACACAACTTTTATCAGAGCTGAGGACGAAGCCTTCATGTTGTTGATCTGTTGAGTTAAGTTGTCAATTTTTGCCTATATCTTCATCATTTGATCAACAACTACAATTCCTTTTTTTTAAAAAAAAGTTTACCTACTCTGCCCTTTCGTCTATAGGTAACTATTACTTACCATCTCCTCTATCAGCTTTTCTACTTCATCTACCCTCTTTCTCATCAGTGATCCTCCTGAAATTGCATCAATCGTGCCTCATATATAAGGTTACTCCATTATAGAATGTTTGCAACATGAAATCCTTAAGTAAGTTATGGTATGGGCATTTTTGTTACATATCCTCGTATCATTCCCACACTTTATAAATCGATTCCATGTCACTTTGCTAGAAGTTGGTAATCTCCTTAATAATCTTCGTGTTCTTGGTAAAGGGAAAATAATTGTCTAAAAAAGCACGAACTAGTTGATCTCGTGGTGACATTGGCTGGGTTAAGAGAGTGGTATCAGGCCTTTGCTCTATCTTTTAACGTAAAAAGGAAAAGCCTAATTCTTACCACATCCTCTAACAGCTAATGGTACCAAAAGGTATCACAGGTTTTAAGGAAATTTACTGCATATACATTGGGATCTTCATTTTTTAGTCCAAAGAATTATACATTGTAGTGAAGCATATTTAGGAAGGCTGGTTTAATTTCGAAAGAGATTGCTTGTACGAGTGGCCTAGCTACTCCTTGGTTAGCCGCATTGAACCTTGGTCTCATGAAATCCATAAGGATTATTTATTGACGTCCTTGATTTGCTCCGTGATCCAAATCTTGCTGAAATTCCTTAACCATTATTGCTTTTGTGATTTCTTCTTCTTCTTTGCACCAAGCTTTCCTAATTGGTCGTTCTAATCGAGTGATATCTAGCTCTAAGGTTTTAGTTGCATGACGTGAACTTCTCATCACTCTTGTGTTCATGTAAGAGCATGGATTCAGAAATAGAAATAGAAAGAAAGAGTAGGAAATAAAACTAAATAAAATGCCTTAAACTAAAGAATTAAACTAATCATCTCCCTAGCAACGGTGTCAAAAACTTGATTAGGTTGTTTGGTTGTGTGTAAGTTTTAATTAATAACTTCTGATAATCTATAAGCGCACGGTTCATTAGTGTAGTACCAAAGGTGTGGATCCTACAAAGAGGGAGTTAATTTAATCCTAAAATCTAAGGTTAGAAACAATAATAGAAATCTAAAATGCAACAAAACTAAAAATAAGAATTTAATTTAATCCATCAAATTAAGAATCAAATGCAAAAGTACTAATTCCTAAAAAAATTGCAGCACACCCAATAATCAACCAAAATAGACCAATTGAGAGAAAGGGAATTTTACTTATCCTTAATGCTAACGTAACTGATTATGAATTATCAGATTCTTAGTTCTAAACTATCCTATGATTGATTACTCTCTCTCGAGTTATAACCATTAACTTTAAATCATAAACCCTAATCAGATTATGGAAGTTGCAATTTCTCAATTCACAACCTATCTAAAACCCTAATTAGTTTTGAAGTTCTTTAATAACTTATCAGAAACCTATGCAAGATATCTTTTCGCACAATTTCTTGATCTGATTCAATTCTTATTCTATTAAATCACCTAACTCTTGTTAGTCCAATTTAATCTTTTTCATTCAATTCACCCTCTCAGTTTATTATAGAATTATGCAATCGCAGAATTAAATCACAACAAATCCAATAAATATATAAACAATCAAATTTCATTAATTCAAGCCGAAGGTGAGTTTAGAACATCCTCAACATTCTAGATCCTATCATTGACTATTCAATCCAATTCTATACAATAATAAAACTAAAATTAAATAGGAAATATAATCTAAATGGATGATGGGAGGCAGCGATGTTGGGAAACCTCCTGATCCAGGAAGGACGTCAAATCAGCTTCTTCTCCTCTTCTCTCTTCCTTCTTCTGTTCCTCCATCTCTTAATAATTTCTCTATAGGGTTTCTCAAGGTGGCTGCTGCAAAAGCTCCTCTTTATCTCTTTTCTTGTTCTTTAAATATCCTTTTGTGTTCTGGGTAGCTTTAGGGTTTTTTAGGGTCCGAAAGGTCCAAAAAATCCCTCGAAACTTGACGTTTTTAAGTGTCTGCGTGTCTGATCAACACAGGCCACGATCGTGGGCCACATCCGAGCCTTCTGTCATGATCATGGCATGTAGGCCACGATCGTGGGCCGTTCCTTACGTTTTTTGTCATGATCGTGCCATTCAGGCCGCGATCGTTGCCAACTCTGGTGCTTCGGTCAAGATCATGGCCTGACATGGCACAATTGTGGGCTGTTGTTTCAGCCTGAATGTCTCCGAAACTTCTTTGTTCTTCGATGTTAACCCTGAAATACTAGTAAACACATCAAGTTACTTCAAAAACATAATATTTAAGCTCAAAGACCTTTATTGTTAAAACATAAATAATTAACAAGCTAACATAATTCTAACCTAAACACATACTAAATGATTGCATTAACAGCTAAAAACATATCAAACTATGCCCTAAAACATGATGCAATTTACACTTAGCAATGTCATATATGAATTATTATGCTTTATATATATAGGTTCACTTCCATCAACAGTTTTAAGTAAATACATCAAGTGCATTTATGTTCTGCATATCATCTCTACATAAATCTAAAAATGGAATTGTTTGGATTGGATGAAGATAAAATTGGCACTTCCATGTGATATTTTGTCATAAAATCTATTGGTTAAGAATAAATGTTTTGGAGTAGATCAATTTTCAACCATTTCATCATTTCTTTTTCATTTTATATGGGAGTGGGATGTTAAGAAATTACGGCAGGATTCGATTTTGCTTGCAGTAGAATAAGAATAAAACCTTTTTATTTAATTTCCAAAAGATGAGATCATTTTAAATCATGTAACATGATTAATGCATAAGATAATAAAGCATGAATCATGATTTGTACCATAATGTGAAGTTTGATCCCTTTTTTGTCATTTCCCTCTAACTGTTCCTAAAATTGGTTCATTTTGACCATTGTAGCTACACATATATCCAAACTCTAATGGTATCCATATAATTTGTTAAAAGAACTCTACAACTTGTGTAGAGAGGGTTAGATAAGAAGTGCTACCTCTCGTGGAGCATAAGCCTATTTATAATCAGCTTTGAAACTTTTAGTAATTTAATTAAAATAAAATTCCAACTTTGATAAACTTTAATTAGAATTGTAATTACTAATAACTAGATTTCAATTGGATCCAAATAATATCCAATATCAAACTCATATTGGTTCTTATTTGTTAAATATCTTATATTTAATCATAAAATTTCT
>JAOQMP010000210.1:34402570-34423219 GCA_027563575.1 Erythroxylum pedicellare
ACTCATATTGGTTCTTATTTATTAAATATCTTATATTTAATCATAAAATTTCTCAAACTTTACAATAAAGTCCAACTTGATTAAATTACGTTTTCACTCTTTATCTCTTTTTTGTGTGTGACTCATTAAATTTCTAAATATGTTGGAAATAAATATAAATTATAACCTTAAATTATATTTATGATTAGATAAGAAACTTCTTTAATTCATCTTTAATTCTCTAATTAAATAATTTATATCCATAGATCAAAAGACATATAATGTTAAATTAATGTCTAATTTATTTGAGTCCAATAATATTAGTTCTCCACTATTAGTAACATATTCAATTAATGGCATTTAAAACCTATTATGAAAGTCTCATTCCACTTTAGCCAAGGATTTCACAAATCAATACTAATCGAGAACAACGGAACATTTTCCCTAATCACTTTAGGGTAATGAATCCTATATTGGTCACTCAATTATCTCCATATAGTTCATATTATGTCTGATAACTATTGACTAAGCTATCTTTGACTATAATAGGTCATAATTAATTTTAAAACATAATAACCCTTATATGAGATACTTTGGTGATCTTAAGTCAAATGATCACTCATACAATCATCACAATAAGAATTTTTCGTATACATAAAAGTAATATTGCAAATAGAATTCTAATACGTGATCAATTTAGTGAACTTATTCTTTAACAAACATCTATAAGTTTGTTGAAGTATCTCCATACTTTAAATTTTTTTAAAGATAATACATCAATGCAATATGAATCTCATAATTATGATCTCATCATAATTTCATTTGTAATGTATATGTACCCTATGGAATTTATCATATATGTCAAATTTTGTTTAAGCTAAAGAATGCATTTAAAGAATTATGTAATTAAAATACAACTAACTAACTAGGAGTAAGGCATAAATTAATAATCTTCCATTTATACTATAATAATCGTTTATATATTTATAACATATCACCAGATGACCATCATGATACTACTAGGACAGTAATTTAGTAAGAGAATTCAACAAGATTCTCTATAGTGAGTCCTTACTTAAATCTTATGACTTTATTCTCAATTATCATTATAATTAAGAGAAATGACTAAATACATACTTAGATATTTGATAAGACCTTAACTCCTTTTACAGGCCTAATAGCTCCAATGTTATATATTATATTTACTATCTGAACAATACAAGAAATTATACCAAGTTCACTAAAGAACTTCTTAATCCAAATAATCATTTTCACCAAATGAAATTTTTATTTTGACTTGATTAGCAATTAATGTTTCATTGGAACCTTTACAATATCAAAAATAATATTGTTCAAAAGAAAATATACCTTAATTAAGATTTATTTTTAAAGTTAATATCCATTTAATCTTGAACTCAAATATCAATTTGTACCTAGAATAATGGATATCTTTAAAACTTCACTACTATTAGTTATCTGAAATACTAAATAGATTTGGCACATTATCTATGTATATGGACTAGAATAAGTAAACAAGTTTTATATCTATCTCTATAAATCTAATTCTCAGAATTAAATTATTACCTTTTCATATTCAGTAAGAGTTGTTATTATAAAATTATAAATTCAACAATTGCAAATAAAAATTATTATTTTCTATGAGTAATACGTCTCTATATACTCCAATTGAAGAGGACAATTGTACTTTCATTGATCTTCTTATAGCCATGATAAATTCACAATCATCTCTACAACAATCCTTTTGAATTCAATATGAAAGTGAATTTTCAAACATCTTATAAGCTTTTAAATATACATTAAATGTATCAATAAATGTACTAGTTCCAATTAGATGTACTACATTAGATTTGAACTTTTTCAAATTTCATCATACTCCCACTACTTGTCTTGAGGACTATTAACCTATAAGTGTTCACTAAAATAAATATTTTTTCAATGGGGTTTGTAAAATTGTACCAACATTTTGGATCTCTTATAACCTTCCATTATCCAATATAGTTCCAAAATTAATGGTTAATATATGCTTTAACTAAGCATCACATCCCAAAATTATTTCCTTCAACTCTTTCAAAGTATTAGCTTTTTTATCTAATATAAAATATTGTTAACCGATTTAATTAGAAGTTTCAAAGGTAAATCATTTTATTATGCTTAACTATAAAAGAAATAAATATTTCATTATACAATATCTCATATTTTGTTTTCTCCTTACACAAATCCATATTATAATAAAATTTTGTTATGAAGTTATTTACCAAAAATCTCATTTCTTATAGATAACCAAAAAAATTTATATATCACCAAATTGATATGATCGAAGTACTTTAACATTCTCAATGTTTAATTTCTGCTTAGATTTAATTAATTTGAACTTTTCAAATTTTAAACCTATATTTCATTTAATATCTATGATTCTATCATATAAATTCATTACTAAATATAATGCAATATAAGCTTTTATCCCTTTTATGGAGTGTTATTACATCTGAAACATCATATGCAGAAAAGTTAATAATTCAATACTATCATCATCTTTTCTCAAAAGGTTAATTTGATCATTTTTCAACCTAGCAAGTTTCACAAATTTTGTAATAGTAAGATTCTTTGATCTAACACATACAAACTATTTGTATTAACTTGGATCAACTACTTTTACTTAACAATCTATTTCTTATCATACCTTGAACATTGTAATAACGGTGAATCGAAATTTAATATCAAATACTTAAAAGTATGAATAAGAAACAATTATGATCTCTATTATATTATATCATATATTGACATGAAAAACTATGCAATCAATTTTTCTTCTAATCATAACTATTATTATAATATAATAAATGCCTTTAATTATAGTCCATGTTTATGCTTTAAATAGACTAAATTGAGTGGGTCAATTCCATCAAAATATTATACCTTTCAGTTTTGCTTCATACAACATTTTATATCGTGTTAGCATATGTTGACATATATCTTATATATTGCCAATAAAGTTTATAAGATATTAGTGAACTTTAAATGTCATTGCATTTTTTCATCTATGTGAAATTGACATATGTTCTTAGCTTTATTAAAGAAATACTCAAGAGGGATTAATAGAAAAATTGCATAATAGACATACACATTTTTCTTTTATTTTGAGACCTCTTCTCAAACCTAGCCCTATATCCGAGAAATAAAGTTCATTAACTCTTTGTATGAACTATACTAAAAAATGGTAATTTCTACTTTGAACATAATATAAATGTAAGAAAAGCAAGTGATTAGTTATGTGCTATGAAAATCAAATAAGATTAGGACTTTAATCATATATTTAGTTCTTCCTACTATTTTATTCGAAATAATAGCACTCACTAGTAAAGATAACTCTAATCTCTCTAGTAGGCTAGGATTTGATTCAAATTCAATTAATTATAGTTACGCATTTTAATTGATTAGGAAAATTTGACATTTTATAATGAATAAATATATAAAACTTACATATAATGATAAAAAGAATAAGATGAAACCAAATTCATTAATAAAGGAGGATATAATTGTAGGAAATGAAAGAAAAATATTATAATTGAAGTGATCAATTCAATTAGTTATAGTTACGAATTTCAATTGATTGGAAAATTTTGATATTTTAATAATAAATAAATATCTAAAAACCGATTTATATTGATAAAGTGAATTAGATGAAACCAAATTCATTAATAAAGGAGGAGATGGTTACAAGAAATGAAAGAAAAATATAATAGTTAAAGTGAGCAATTCAATTTATTATAGTTATAAATTTCAATTGATTAGGAAAATTTGAGATTTTATAATGAATAAATATATAAAAACTTGCATATATTGACAAAATGAATAAGATGAAACCAGATTCATTAATAAAGGAAGATAGGATTATATGAAATGAAAGAAAATATTATAATTGAATTAAGCAATTCAATTAATTATAGTTACCAATTTCATTTGACCACAAAAGTTTGAAATTTTATAATGAATAAATATATGAAAAACTTACATATAATAATAAAATGAATAAGAAAACCAAATTCATTAATAAAGGAGGATACGATTATAGGAAATGAAATAAAAATATTACAATTGAAGTGGGCAATTCAAATAATTATAGTTACGAATTTTAATTGACTAAGAAAATTTGAGATTTTATAATGAATAAATATGTAAAATTGCACATATTGATAAAATGAATAAGATGAAATCAAATTCATTAATAAAATAGAATATGGTTATAGGAAACAAAATAAAAATATTATAATTGAAGTGATCAATTTAATTAATTATAGTTATAAATTTCAATTTATTAAGAAAATTTGAGATTTTTATAATGAATAAATATATGAAAACTTACTGATATTGGTAAAATAAATAAGTTGAAAACAAATTCATTAATAATGGAGGATATGATTATAGGAAATGAAAGAAACTTACATTTTCTCATATTTCAATTATATTATTTTTATTTTTATTTTTATTTATCTTTTTTTACAATTTTTAATTTTTATTATGAATATTTTTCAATATGAGATTAACCTATTTTTAACATTTGACATACTTTTCTAGAATGTTTATTTATACAAAAAAAAAAGTTATAGGGAAGCTTATAAGAAATTTTGCTTAAATCATTAACTAATTAAAAAAAGAGAAAAAGGATAAAACCAAATTTTGTGCCTGTGTTGGTTAAACTTCTTGGGTTGGAATTTCAATTTTGGTCAGCTTGAATGCTAGGTAGTATTGGTAGTATGCTTGGAAAGCCTTATTTTGCAAATAAGCTCACTACCAATAAAGAGTTATTATCTTATGCTAGAATTCTTATTAAAGTTGACACGACGACTGATCTAAAGCATAGGATTATCCTAGAGGGTCCTAATGCTTAACAATTTAACCAGTTAGTGATTTATGAAAAGATGCCTAAAAGGTATTCTTAGTGCAAAATTTTTGGGCATGAAGATGTTGCTTGTCTAAAAAATGTTCAAAATGTGCAAAAAAATTTCAAAAATGGGTTATTAAGAAGAACCCTTCAATAGATCCTCAATGTGATGCTACAGCTATTCTTGGCGATACACAAGCTACTATTACAGGGATGATGGATGTTCAATTGGAGTGGCGGGAGGTGCATAAAAGGCAAAGTCTTACTCCATTTGAAAACAAAACCCAACTTGCATGTGGTAACATTTCTTTGATGGTTGAGAATGGTTTTGGGGGTCTTGGAATTTACCCAGGAGGAATTAGATGAGAGGGTGACATTTGATTTGGGCAAGCTTCCACATGACCTAATGGACAGGTTCATTATTACTACATGGAATATTATGGGCCTCATTGACATTTTTAAACAAAATGCTATTAGGGACTTGTGGTTCTTGCAATTTTGGAGACAAGAGTCAGGAGGCAGAATACTGGTAAGATTCTTAAAACCTTGATTAAAGGATGGACTGACATTGATAAGGGAAAAAAGGAAGAATTTGGATTCTATGGGATCCTAATGTTGTAGATACCAGGAGCTTGAGCTTTTCTGATCAATTTTTTCATCATAAGGTATCTTCTCTTAATCTTCAATATAGAATTTTTGTCACCTTCATCTATGCTCATAATTCTGCTAGTAAGAGAACACAACCATAGGCTAACCTAAAACTTCTTGTTAATTCAATTTATGATCCTTAGCTGTTAGTTAATGATTTTAATTATGTTCTGAATGAAAATAAAAGGTTGTATGAAATCAGCATCACCTTAAAACTTTTAGACTTATTGGATGGTCTGGATTTACATAATATGAACTTTCCTAGTCACTTTTTTACTTGGTGTAATAAACATGAAGATAATACAAGAATTTTTAGGAAGCCTGACAAAGCTTTAGTTAATCAGAGTTAGTTATTTTACTATCTTGATGTGCAACCTCATTTTGACAATTTTAGAGTTTCTGATTATTGTCCTGTGTTGGTCTATTTATTTGTCTCTAAAAGACTGAAAATAATTCCTTTTCAAGTGAAGAATGATTGGGCTAATGATGGTTTTCTTCCCTTGGCTAAAGAGGATTGGGATTCTAGGGCTAATGATTTTGAGATGTACAGGGTGGTGTCTAAATTTAAGCTTTTGAAAGTTATACTTAAAGATTTAAATGTCAAGAAATTTGGTACTTTAGAGCACCATATTTCAAATATTAAGATGCATTTGGATCAAGTCTAGCATCAGATTAGAGATGACCCTTTAAATATTGAGTTGGATGCTAAAGAAAGATGTCTAAGAAAGATTTTGCAACTGCTATAAAACCTTTATCTTCTTAGGTCTCTCAATAAGCAAAGCTCAAACGGATGAAAAATGGTTATGATTATTCAGCTTTGTTCCATGCTTCTATTAAGCAGTAGAGAAGTCAGAATAAAATTAACTTAGCTTTTGATGATAATGGTGCCCTTATTACTAGTTCAAATGATATTGCAGCTCATGTTGTTGATTTTTATTAAAACTTATTTGGCATTGTTAAAGGTTCTGCTTCTTTCCAATAGGATGTCTTTGCAAAGAGTTATGTTCTTTTTTAGTCTCAAGCTGTTGCATTGCTTGCTCTGCCTTCTGATGAAGATATCAAGAGAGCTTTTTTCAGAATTAATAATGATAAAGCGCCTAGTCATGATGGCTATAATGCTTATTTTTATAAGAGGAGCTTGGATGTTATTAGGACAGATATTTGCTTGGCTGTTAAAGATTTCTTCCATTCAGGAAAACTTCTTAGTCAGGTAATTGCTATTGTTGTTTCTTCGATTCCTAAGGTTAAAAATCTGACTTACATGAAGGATTTTTGCGCTATCTCTTATTGTAATGTCCTATATAAGGGAATCACTAAAATTTTGATTGAAAAATTCAAAAAGGTTATTCATGATTTAATTGATCTAGCTTAAGGGACTTTTGTTTCAAGTAGATCTATGCCACATAATATTTTGGTTAGTCAAGATATTTGGAAACATTATGGTTAGGGTAATATTTCTCCTCGGTGTGCTTTCAAAATTGACATTTATGAAGCTTATGATTCTATTAGTTGGGACTTTCTTGAAGATTTGCTTATTGGTTTTGGATTTCCCTAGAGATTTATACAGTGGATTATGAGCTATATTAGAACTGATAAATTTTCTATCTTGGTGAATGATAGTCTCAAAGTCTATTTTCTTAGGGCTAGAGGTTTAAGACAAAATCATTAATATTTTTGGCATTAGGGTAACCATTCCACCCATTTCATCAAAATAGGAGACCCAATGTCCCCTTATCTCTTTATGCTAGCTATGGAGTATTTGACCAGAACTTTTAAGGTGGTTAAGAGCGATAGGGAATTTCATTATCATCCTAAGTGTAGGAGGCTCAATCTAACTCATTTGAGCTTTGCAGATGATTTTTTATTCTTTTGTAAGACTGATATTTATTATGTTGCTAGACTGAAGACTTTGTTTGATCAGTTTGCTACCTAATCTGAACTTCATGCTAATATAATAAAAAGCCAAACTTTTTTTGGGGATGACACTGATGATTTGAAAGATTAGATTCTTAATCTTCTTGGCTTTGAGGAGGGAAGACTTCTTATCCAGTACTTGGGGTATTCCTCTATATTCCAACGGACTTAGAACTTCTGATTATGCTGTACTGATTGATAAAATGACAGCTAGAGTCAGGGGTTGGTTGCTTATTCGTTATCTTATGCTGGCATAATGGAATTGACTAGATCTGTGCTTTATGGTATTCAAAACTTTTGGTGTTCTACCTTTCCCAATCCTAAGTTTGTGATTACCAAGATTCAATCTATTTGTCGATCGATTACCAAGATTCAATCTATTTGTCGATCTTACTTGTGGAGCAATCTTAATGTTAGTACCAAAAGTCTTATGAGTTGGCAAACTATTACTCTTCCTAAATAGGAATGTGGTCTTGGTTTTAAAAAGTTACTTGCTTAGAATAAAGGTGAAATGAGTCAAGATTTAGCTGCGCTTTATTCAGATCCTACTTTAATTTGGTAGAAATGGGCTTATACAAATATTTTTAAACATCACTCCATTTGGTCTATTAATAATAGAATTGGTAATTTGTGGCACTGGAAAAGCTTGTTGTAAGTCAAAGATGAATTGTTACAGTTATATCCTGATATGTAAATTTGTTTAATAATATGAGAGGGAAAAAAGGTAGATTAAGTGTTGTTGCTGCTTATGATATGTTTCGAAAGAAGGGTCTAATTTCCCTAATCACTCAGAGCACGTGGCATGGTTTTCACATCCCAAGATGCTCTTTTCTTTTATGGCTTGCTGAAATAGACATGTTGTATACATGTGCTAAAATGTAAAGGTTAGGTATGGCTTATGGTTTTCCTTTGGATTGCAGATTTTGTGGAAAACACATTGAAAATGTGGATCACTTATTCCTCAAGTGTGTTTTCTCCCAGTCTACTTTACAAACAGTAATGAATTGGCTTAGATTTTCTCACATTGATGATAACCTAATGTCTTTGTTGAAATGGCTTAACATAAGAATTAAAAAGAAATCCTACAATTGTATGATGAGAGCAGCTAGTTTTTCTGGTATTATTTCTCATATTTTGTGGTTTACAAATCAAAGTGTTTTTCACCAGAAAGAGGCTTCAGTTGATAGCTTTGTTGAGGTTATTATTAACCAGCTAAAGCTTATATTTAATGTGTTGATTTTTCCATGTAATAGGAAAATTAAGAGTTAGTGTAACTGCTTAAATATTTCTCCTAGAATAATTACTCGTTGATTTTCCTGGGTATGTCTGGGTGTAATTGTTCTGCAACGCTTTTTAATGCAATAGATTTTATTTCACTTTGTTCCAAAATTCATTAATTATAGTAATCTTAATTGTATACAACTGATTATCCAAATCATTTTACCAAAAATGGTACAATTTACAAAAAATCAAGATAAAATCATAATGGAGACTAGAGACTGAATATTGGAGGCTATACAGGGTAGACTGAGCGAGCAGCTAATTGTTATAGTTAGGATCATCAATTGTTTGCATTACTTCATCTGTATGTACAAAAATTATATTTAGTTATATTAAAATTAAATGAATATTAAAGACATGATAATAATTAATAAATATGGTAAAATGTATGAACTGATTGTGGTAAAATGTATTTGGATATTCAAATATCATGCAACAAGAGAGAGGCATATGAAGTTAAAATAATAGAAATTAGAGCTAGAATTGAAATCATTTCCTACATTTAATTTCCACTGAGATAAATGTTGAAACATCAAAGAATTGAAACTTATATTGTTATAACATTACAAGGTTGGAAATATACACGTAACAATTTTAAAATTTTATACATTGTAGCCGTTAATATCCCTCATTTCATTAAACACTTTAGGTTCATTAGATAACCACAAGTCCTTAATCCTCTCAAAGTTAGATCCATTAACCCCTAAATCCTGTCTAAGTCACATCTATAACCACAACTTCTCAGTCCTCTATAAACAATCAAACATGCTTATGAATATGAATAATTTGAGCAAAGAGAGAGTACCTTTAAGGGGCAGGTGTGTGGCTAGTTATTGGTTGATGTGCTACAAAGGGGGCAGAGGTGAAAACTGCAGTTGACGATTAGTGGCGCGGTGGTTACTACGATTGGCTCCTGGTGGTGCGATAAGTGAGACTGTGAGAGGGATAGTGAGACTGAGTCACTAAGAGTGAGACGTGCATGAGAAATGAAGGGATGAGGGAGAGCCAGAGAGGTGAAGGAAGAAATAAAAATAAAGGTAAACGAAGCACAACAACGTCATTTTGCTTAGCGAGAAAGGGTCATGCAAAACAACATCATTTTGCTTCATCTGTTTAATTATTTACTACTTAATACGACATCGTTTTGTTTCTAAACCAAAATAATGACTTTTTTTTTCTAGTTTTGGGTTGTCATATATAGTGCATGATTTCATGATCGAGAATAATTGACGCATGTGATGATGGTGATGAGTGAAAAGGATTCAGTTGTATGAAGTTGATATGGAGAAAGAACATGGTGAAGGCACAAAAAAGTCTTTCTTAAATGAAAATTTTATTTATTTAATAATTAATTTTTATAATCTACATAAAATATGGTCATTCATACCAGTAATAATAACAAAAGAATAAATATATTTGTAATAAATTGGAACTTTAGATATTTGATTGATGTAGTTTATAATTTTATTTAGAATTATAAAATTAGGTAAAGTTCTCAATTTAAATTATAATTTACCCAATAATATATATTGAGTTAATCCAATATTATTTATCACTAGTTTAAATATTGTACTAAAGATAGAATACCTATGATTAGCCATGTTCAAAATTATTTTAGGTAATACTAAATGTCAAACTTGTTTTAACCCAAAAGTAAAGAATTATCATACAACAGGTCAACATAAAGCAATCAAGCTTGTTTTAACCACTATTATTAGCCATGTTCAAAATTATTTTAGGTAATAGTAAATGTCAAGCTTGTTTTAACCCAAAAGTAAAGAATTATCATACAACAAGTCAACATAAAGCGATCAAGTATGATTGATGATATTAGTCAATTAAATTAACAAAGTTGTATACAATAAGTTCAAGTAAGTTCTTTTCTTTTTCTTTACTTTTAAAAATATACCAACTAAATATATATATATTAACCAACTTATTTAATCCGATAAATTAAAGTCAAAAAATTTAATGATTTGAATAAGTAATGTTACGTCTGAAGTCTAATTATACCTATTGAATACTTGGCAAACTTTTATCCAATAATGAAGCCAAATAATAATATATCTGTCAAAAATTAATCCAAAAAATCATAAGCTAAGATAGTCTTCCAAAAGATAACTCTCATAAATCATAAATTTAATTATCTTTATCTTCAGTTTCAAACTAAAACTTGTATCTTAATCTTCAAATTCTAGCTAAATAAGAAAAAATAGTTTCCTAATTATCCAGCTACATGATCCGCCTAAAAGTGGCTTACGATTCACACTCTTTTGTATATCCTTATTCTCCTTCTCTGGTCCTTATCTGAAAACTAAAATAAGTTAATTAGTCCTTACCAATTAGGAAAAAACTATAAATAAAACGGAAAAGAAAAACTACTGCACTAATCTATAAGCTACTAATCCCACAACCATACCTATTCGGCATTACCACCGATTTGAAATATCCATCCAGAAAATAATGGCATGTTTATCTCGATATCAGATAAATACATCAAGCCCAATAATTATCAACTACAAATCGCTTATTGCCCTGTATGAGAAGGTACACTCCAGCTAATGAAATAACATTTGTCTCGCTCTAGTTGAACGGACTGTCTAGATCTACATATTATTCCTACCTATGTCTTCGCCGAGGTATACCGGATATTGATCTATTTATATTAATAATGGGGTTGAGGATTGTTTTCTTTTACATAGAAGGGAAGAAAAATTGAAAGATTACAAAACAAGTAGTAGGAAATAGATTCCAAGCATATCCTCTAAGAGGACTGATATGCACCTTATAGGTTTATGTTTTAGAGAAATACTCCTAAGCCCAAGTTGAGCTGTAAAATTGGCAACCAGTTTATATATCAGATATCTTCCCTGTAAATGTGGCATAATCGAACGACCCAATGTTTGATGAAGAATTTGTTAATGCTAAGGAATAGGAGATCGAGGGACATTAAATGCATATATGAAGAAGACAAAATGTTTGTACCTATTAATGAGTCCACTTCTAAGATAATCCATAACAGGGTTGAGGATTGTTACTATTAGAGACCAGGTCTCTCATATTAGATTGTGACTACTGGCAGTCATATTTCCTCCCTCAAATTATATTGTTTGGAGCCACATATGATGTTGAATTGAACGTTGCAAATCTTTGTTATAACTAGACTTTTGGGCTTTAAATCTTAAGTTAGGAAATAGTTTGAGAGACGATAAAAGTTCGGACTTAAAAACTTTGCAGGCTGATGTATTAACTTACGCTTCAGAATATTAACTTTGCTTACATGCCTCGAGGATATAATGTGGGCATCTAAAGGTATATCTAAAATGTATGGGCCTATTGGGACTATATCGTGGCTCTGCTACTTTTTCTTATACGGATATGACTCTCCGTATGGACTCGCATCTGTTAATTAGCCCACAACATCTTCAACTAAGTAGTCAATTTGATTATGAGAATCATAGTACTCGTGAAATCCTTCGTGTCTATTGATATCCACTAATTACCTAGCCCATCCCCTAAGGTCCATGTACCGAGTTACTTCTGACAACTAGTCTTTTGCAGTCGAAATCCCACATCTAGAGTCTTTCTTGTTAGGCCATTTTCTTAGATCGTCTCCTGGTAGACATTTCCTCCCTTACCACATCCTTATCATAGAATGTCTTATACATGTAGACAAGCCGCCCATTTTCTTAGGTCATCTCCTGGTAAACATTTCCTCCCTTGCCACATCCTTATCATAGAATGTGTCTTATACATGTAGACAAGCCTCTAATACCTAAATGTGTGTGGAAGCTGTTCCAGACTCCTGGCCAACACTCGTCCTTTGTTTAAAAGAATATCTTTAAGCAAACAAGTAAATAACACAATTATAATCCGTTTCTTTCTTTAAAACTTAGAGTCTAATTTCCAGATCAGAATATCAACGCCAGAAAAACTTCTGACACTATTTTACATGAACATTTGAGCCACTGTCACAGAGATACTGCAGATTAATTGCCAAGTTATATGTGAAAGTTCTGCTTGAGAAACATCACAAGTCTACAGGTACATCGTGTATCACATTGAATAAATAAGAGTGTGATGGCATGCACTTGGGACTGATTTAAAAATTTCCAATATCAAAATAAATTAGTGGTAAAATGACTTAAAATGGTTTACCAACATCATTCATAAGTCCAAGAATGGTGATACGATAAAAATTGACTTAAAGAAGTGACGTGCTAATCAAAACACATGAAAGTTAGACAATGATGTGAATTTTTTTTTTAAGAAAATAGAGTGTTTTTAAGACCATATGTTAGTGCTTATATTTAATAACTAAAAGTTCAGAGTACTATAAGGAATCTCAATAAAAAGTTTCTGAAGAGATTTTGATAAAGTTGAGTTAAATTTTCTAATATTATATTTTTTAAAAGTTGATAATGAAAGGTTAATTGTTTTGTTTTTTTTTTCCTATTTGATTGGAAACAATTCTTTTGTGTGATGTGTGATGTGTGATTATAGCCAAAATGGTACAAACTTATCATGAGTGTGAGTAAAATAATTCAAATACTTGTGATAGCAAATGTGATTCTTATATGTAAGTATATAAGTTTACAGTCATATTTAAAAATTAAAAAATTTACAATCATATAGAAAAATTAAGTAATCAATGAATTATTTAGGGTATGCGTGTTTGGGGGTAATGCGAAAAATGTATTGGTATAGAATAAAAACTCATGTTTGGTATCAACTTATCTTTGAAGAGGTAACATTTTCATTCCCCCATTTTTAGCAATACTCCATTCCTCTGGATTACCAAAGGAATGAGATTCATTGTTGGCAATACTCCATTCTTATTCCTCACTATATTCATTCTTATTCCTATTCTCGTTACCCTCTATGAACCAAGTGCCCCCTTAATTGTTATATACAATTTAGCAAGAATTAAGTTGTCAAAGAAAAAAATTAAAATGCCAAGAGACGATTTTGAGTAATAACCATTAAGAAATTGTAACTTGAAATTATTGCAATAATCAAACACTAAAAATAATGAAGAGATTTAATCATAAATCTAAATATATTCCTATGCTTGATTATAAATATCACTATAAAAAGTGAGTTAAGTATGGTAAAATAGAGGGTTGGTGGAAGATTGTGATATATAATAAGAGGCCATTCACTTAGATTTTGTGACCCTATCCCTTTATGTAAATAAGCTCGTGAGGTGAATTTATGCCTACCATCTTAGGGCTAAGGATTTAATAAATGTCACAAAAACAAGTTTGTACTTTGATATTTCCCATCATCTGAACAATTTGTTTTACTAGTGATAAGTGCTTGATTGATTATCTATTTATTCCCTAATGCTTGGTGATCAATGTTTATATTGCATCTAAGATACTTATTTTGGTACATATTTTGATTTAGGTATAAGTTGGAGGATAAAATAATCAAAATGAGTTAAATTCACATCTTTGGTGTAGTTCTATTGATGTTCGGTCTTATTTGCCTTTGTGGAGCGAAAGGAGATGGGGTATGGTGAAAACAAGACAAAGAATGAAATAGTTGGATTTATTATAACTTACATGCCCATGTAGAAATGTATATAGCTGTGTATGTGACTTATATGAACGTGTATAAGATCAAGTAATCACTTAAAATATGTACAAACTTGAAGATTTTTTTTCAACAATGTACGTGACCCATACCCATGTGTGAAAACCTACACGCCTATGTAAGTGGGTTACAAGGTTGTGTATCTAACTATCGTAGTTTCTAGAAAATTAATATAAACGGTCACTTACACGTCTATGTAGCTGACTGCGTATAATCCCACAACCATAATTTTAAAGTATAAAAGGGAAATTAATAATACAATTAAAAATATAGAGAATACAAACACCAAGGGATGTAGATTCCATATTTAGGATGTGAGCTTTGAAGAGCTATGAGCAACTAACATTCTTCCTTCCAATTCAAAGGGGATATTGAAGCATGTTAACATGTTTATGCATTGATGAATCTTAATGATGTTGCTCCTAACTCTCTTTTAGAATTGATTATGTTATTCCATATTTAAAGTTTATTATTTATGTATGAACAATTTAGGTAGGACATGCTCAATCATTCATATATGGATTTATTGTCATAATCATAATTACAATCTGTATTGTTGTTAATATGATTCAACTGTGGTAGACTAATGATTGGGCATCATTAAGGATAATATTTCATAAGTTAAATAATCTAAGATTGTGTAATTATTGCTTGGATTAACCTATTTTCCTATTCCTTAGTGCAATTGTTACACTAAATCTGAGAGAACTTGTTCAAGGTAGTTTGACAGTTATATCTAATTGAAGAACTTGTTTTAATTAGTAATCTAAGAAAAATTGGGATTAACAGAGCTTGTTGTTAATCCATTGTTAATAGTTTTAAAGAGAGGATAGAGAGCAACATTACAATTGATTATGCATATTCATGTGAAGATTAAGATTGAATTGATAATTGGACTTGTGCCTATTAATTAATCTTTGTGAATTTAAGTTGTTTGATTTAATTTGTCTTCTGTAGTTTAGTTTTATTTAATTGCATCAATTGAATTCATCCAAACCTCACAATCATATTATATTGATTAATTTATTCTAAAGGTTAATCATGTTCTCTCTATGGATATGGTCCTTTCTCACCATTACTACAAGTTTAATTATGTAGATTTAGGTTTTATTTTTAAAGTGTTAGGCATGCACTAAGAATTTTGCACCATCTCTAGGTAGTGAAGGTAATTTAGTTTTTCTATTTGATATTAATTGGTGCTTTCTATATTTGTTTATAATTGGTTTTTATATTAGTTTCTTGATCTTTTTATTTTTGTTAGTGCTTGTGTATAATAGTGACTAGGTCTCCTCATCAAGATCCTTTATAATTTGATCAAGAGGTCAAAAAAATATTGTAAATATTGCATAGGAAGAATGTAACAACTCTTAAGGGATTGATTTGGAAGAAGCTATGACTAATTTGAGAACTTCAAAAGAGTTGGTTGCCTTAAACTAGAACCAAATACCTCAATGCATTACTTTCCTAAATTTTGCTAAGCATATTACTTTTAAAACTAAGTCTAGTTTGATACATCTTTTGCTACAAGCATCCTTACTTGCAAGAACATAAAAATTAGGAGCATCTTAAGAAGCTTGTTGTGGTCTATATTAGTATGAAATCTCTAGGGATGATATAAATCATATTGAGAGCTTTTCTATTTTCACTAAAAGATGCAACAAAAGATTGGAATTTTGATTTGTCTCTAGGGAGTGTTACCATATGGAATTAAATGAAAGTCTCAAAATTTCTAAATTAATTGATTCAAACCCAGCATTCAAACCAAAACATACCATAAATTGATTGGGTATGGTAGCATTCTATATTAATTAAATGATAACAATAAGCTTAGTCAAAAAGACTAGATGCCAAATTAAATAATTGAGATAGCTACAACTATTTAACTTGGTTTTATTGTTTATTATAAGTATAGTATTCAAATTTATAAATAACCTATTAGCTACTTGTAACAATCCTTTATGACAATTACATATCATTGAATTTATTGATAGCTATAGAGTAATCAATATTAAATTAATTTGATAGATTAATCAATATTAATTATTTCTAAAATATAAGAATACAAAACAAGAAATACTTGAATTAAACTATGATATAAGTTTAGAATAAAACCTTAGAAGGTTATAAGTAGTGTTTTGAATCACCTTGAATAAGAATATTTGGGTTTAGCCACACATGGCTTTAGTTCCAACACCAAAAAAAGATGGAAGATTGAGAGAAAACAAAGAAGAAGAAGAAAAAAGAGTGTTGAAGAAGGTGAAAGATGTGTTTTCCTCTCCCTTTCCTGCTTTAAACCTAGGCTCCTTCTATCTTGCAAAGATCCCTATCTAAAACAAATCCAAATTCCTACATAATAGGGATGGAAAGAAGCTTCCTAATTGAATTCCAACTTTTTAAGTGAATTTGGCATTGGGCGTGATATCGCCTTATCCAATATAGTAATACGTCCAAATTTTCCAAAATTCATGCTTTTTACCAATAATGCTTCAATTTGATGCAATCTCCACTTTTTGTCTCCTAAAATAAAAAACATTAATTTTCTTATTTAGACACCAAAATATATTCAAAACAAAAGAGATAATTCTAATTAACATAATAAAATAACATCTTATCAAATTTACAAGGGAGTTTATTAGTTCTAGAATTTTGTACAAGTTGTATGTCTGCAATTTACATGTAATAAGGAAAATAGAACTTTCCCACATAAAAATACTTAAATATACTATCCATGCACCTTTGAAATGTGGTAGAAGCATTGAAGAGCCCATATAGAATACGATGATATAAAAATATACCAAAGGGATAAGTGAAGGTATTCTTCTCTTAATTTTCGAGCATAACTATGATTTGGTGAAAACTTTAATAACCATCCAAACATTAATAGCAAGAACAACCAACTAAATGTTCTGATATTTGATCAATAAATGGAAGTGTAAAGTGATTCTTTCTAATAGATGCATTTAGCTTTCTACAATTAATATAAACTTTTCACCCATTTTGAACACAAGTGGGCACCAACTCACCATCATAGTTCTTTACCACAGTTATACTTATTTTCTTTGGAATTACCTAAGTTAGACTTACCCAATTATTGTTAGAAATCAAGGAGATCATACCTGCATTTACAAGCTTCAGTATCTCTTTATTCACAACTTCCATCATATATAGGTTCAACCAACTTTGAGGTTCTCTTAAAGGCTTACAATTCTCTTCCAAAAGGATTCTATGCATGTAGAAAGAAGGACTCAATCCCTTAATACATGTTATAGTCTATTTGATAGCCTCCTTATTATCTTTCAGTACTCGAATTAATCTTTCCTCTTCTAATATGTTGAGTTTGTTAGAGATTATCATTAGAAGCACGCTATTATCTTATAGAAACATATACTTAAGGTGACCTAATAGAGGTTTCAACTCCAAGGTTGGTGTACGCAAAATAGAAGGAGGAAGTTTTGTATTAGAAAGAGGCAATTCAATATAAGACACATCATAACTTTTATGCCTTAATGATTGCAGCTAAAAATAACTTCCTACAATTTTGGACCAATTGTCAATCTCTCATCAAATTACTATAATTCCATAATAGTTAGATTTTTATCAAGTAGAACTTTTAACAAATCATTTTCATTAAATTCAAAAATCTCTTTTACTAGTGGATTAACATCTATGACAAAAACAGAAGATGAATCACTAGAATGTTTCATGGCATCATAAATGTTGAACTTAATAATTTCACTATCAAATTCTATAGTGAGCGTACCATCATGCTCATCAATTTTTTTTTCCTAAGTGTTTTAAAAAATGACCTACCTGGTAAAATAACTTTAGAAGTAGGAGTACCATCATCTTCCATATCAAGCATATAAAACTCTATAGGAAAATAAAAGCCATTCACTTGTACTAGCACATCCTCTAAGACTCCTTCAAGATACACATTATACCTGTCAACTAATTAAATGTCCATATCAGTTTCTTTTATTAGACCAATATTCAAAATGAATAAATGGATAATGGTATGACATTTATCAATGCTTCAAAAAGTCACAAAATTTATCGATGCATCAAGGTCACACATGGCTTTATCAATACCCAAATTACTATTTGTACAAGGAACAATAAACATATTTGGATCCTTATAATTATGTGGTAATTTCTTTTAAAGTGCAGCTAAATGTCCTCACTAATAATTATCTTTTCATTACCTTTCAACTTCATTTTGTTGGTGCATAATTCCTCCAAAAATTTTGCATATTGAGGTATTTTTTTGATATCATCTAGTAAAGAAATAATTATCTCAACTATGCAAAATGTCTCAAGGATCTCCTTCTCCTCCACTGTATTTTTGTTACCTGCTAACCTGGAAAGAACCAGGAGACAAATAAAATAACCAATCTTTAGCTTTCACATCTAAGGAGAATGGAAAAGCCCATAGCTTAATATGTTCTTCAGTTATCTTTTATAGTTTCATACTCAAACAGAATACATAGAACTCCTTGAAATGTTTGTTGGGACCTTCACTTTCAAGGCCATAAAACTTAGGTAATAGATGTATCAAACCATGTTTCAGTTTAAATATTACCTCTATGTTCAGAACTTAGATGCATAATGATTATTGGTTAAAATCTAGTGCAGCCAATTTCCTTAAAATCTTCTTATTCACAATAAGAAATCTATAGCTTACTAACAAAAAATATTGACAAAAAATGCTTATATTCCATTGGTAAAACAAATTACTGACAAAATTTAATGACGGACAAAGGCGTCATTAATATGGGTGTATGTAAATTTAACGACGAACTTTTCATGTGTCTGTCCATCGGTAAAATATATCGATGGATCGATATAACCATCAGTAATTTTTTTGACAGAAGATTATTTCCATCGATAAATTTGCTGATGGAAAAAGAAGAACGGTATGTAAACCGTAGTTCAGATAATCTCAAAAGATTTCAATATTATCGATAGAAGAAAAAGAACGGTTGGTAAATATCATACAATTTACCAACGGTTGAATGTGTTCCGTCGGTAATATTGAAAATTTTTTGCGACAATTTTTTACATTCTGTCGGTAAATAAAGTTAAGAATTTTTTTAAAAAAAATTTGAGATTAAATTTTATTTCGTGATCTTATGATAAATGTATAATTTCAACAGTTATGAATTATCTGTGCATAATAAATTTTTTTGTTTATATATTTAATTTGTTTAAACAGAAAGTTGATTGATGATATAAAGTTAAAATAATCTTGATTGATAATGAAAAGATTAAAGTGTACATAATAAGTATTTGTAATTCAAAGGAAATGAGTACAACAATCCTAATGTCCGGGTAACCATCAGTGCTCTAAGGTGCTACCCCTTGCCTTTAACTCATCCATCTCTTGTCTTAGCTGAGTTATAGTGTCTATTAATGTGTCCATTATTGTCTGAAGCTGATTGGCTTGATCAGTTTGTGACAGTTTACTAGATGCTGCTGTATTGGACGTGGAGGATTGCAAATAACATGTGTTTGCAAATGAGCCTAGCCCGAAGATCCTTCCACAATGGTCCCTACCACCCACATCGTCAAGATACGCCTGACTCTCATCAACAAGTTATTCCCACTGAGACTGTCGCTGAATGATTTCTTGTATTTGGTCCTATTAAGAAGCAATGTTTATATAAGTGATAATTATTAAGAAATAATAATAAAGCATTAATTTCACATACATTCAGTTCTTTACATCGACTATTGACGAATGTCACACCATCATGCTTCTTCGTGTCAATGTGCAAAAATACCTTAGTAGGTGTAGGCCTCATGCCCATGTTAAGTTAAGAGGACTTCATTTCTATTAATTTTGATGACAATCAAATAATAATAATCTTAGAAATGTATGGACTGTTTTGATGAGTTTGTTAAGTGTGCAGAAAAATGTAAGTAACACTTAGTTAACTCAGAAGATGCGCGGTCAGCGATAAATGATATATCAATAATAGTCGAAGTGCAACACCAGACGAAACGTAACACCAGACGAAGCGCAATAATAGACGAAGCGCAACACCAAACGAAGCGAAACAACAAACAAAGTGAAAGAACAGACGAAACGAAATAACAGACGAAGCAAAACAACAGATAAAGCAGAATAACAGACAAAACGTAGTAATAAAAGAAGTATTATTCCAGACGATACAAAAGAAAGATATTCTAAAACATCATAAAGTTAGTTAGTTAGAGTTAGTTACGGGACTCAACTAGTAACCGTTTCTAGAAGATTCAAGAAGTAGTTTTCAAGAAGACAGTGGAGACTTAGGCTATAAATACTAGTCCTAGTCAAAGACTAAAAT
>JAOQMP010000210.1:34423319-34438230 GCA_027563575.1 Erythroxylum pedicellare
ATTTGAATTCAATATTTTACACAATATACTGAAAAGGAAATAATTGATTTGTTGAATATAATATTCAATTACAAACACAAATTAATCTTTATCATCACTTAATTGAAAATTACAATCATCAAGAATCAAACTTAGGCTCCTATTCAGATCTCTGGCACTTGTCATCCTTTTAAGATGAAATTTCAACATATTCATTAGATGGATCATTCAAAGGTTCATTATCGTCATATGTGACAGATGCACTTATTTCATAAAAATCTTCCTGAAATGCTTTACTTTCACTTTCAATTCTCTGTTATCCTTTTCCATGCCATTCAAAAACACCTCTAGGTATAACATTACAAACGGCCAATCAATCTGACTTATTTCGTTGTAAGTTGGGAAAAGGGATATAATACACCTGAATCGCTTGCATTGCCAACACGAAAGGTTCAAATTGTCTTAATCTTCTTCAGTTGTTGATTTCAACTATATTATATCAGCTATACACTTCTATGCTAACATTTAGAGTCGGATCAAACCAGTCACACTTAAATATCACCCTTCACTTTATTGGCATTGTAGGGTACTCAATTTCAAGTATCTCAATAATTTTACCATAGTAATCCATCAATTCTCCTATATGCAAACTCCACTATTTATTGTTGCCATGCTATGACCATGATATTATGTATGATATTTGTATCCATTAACGAAATACACCGAATATGATTTAACAATTTGCAGAGGTCCCTTCGCAAGATCACATATGAACTTGTTCTCTATTAGATTTTCTAAGGCCTACACAAACAAATTATCATATCAAAGAGTATAGTGTCATTTGAACACTTAAATCTTATAATTCAATCATTTCAATATTTGTAAGTGAAAACTTACATATTTCTCGAACCATGAAGGAAAATGTCTTCTAACTTCTTTATTGATATCATCCTGTATTTTGTTGGGCATTAGCTCGCGTAACAATTCCTCATATAATCTAAAAACATTATTATGTATTTCAGTTATGAATAACACTAAATTTCAAAACACCCAAATAATCAATTTCAACTTACTACATGAGAGGTTAAACCTCTTAACAGTTCAATAAAATGTAACCATGGGCAGCCTCAATTTCTTCCTCTATTAACATTCTTCCAGGATATGTGAAAATGGGTAAGTTACCATTAACATTACTCATTCCTCCCCTATCGTCATTGCGAGGAACTTTTTTTTCTCTTGGGTGAATATACGGATCAAAATAATGTGAATAAAGTGTCCTAGCTTCCTCCACTAAATAAACATTACATATTGAACTTTTAACTCTAGCCTTGTTTTTTTACATTTTTCTTCAAGTGATGCAAATACCTATATTAGAGAATAGGGTTATTATAATTTAGTTATTAAGGCATGCTATTACTTCAGTTACAATCATTTTTGTTGAATTACCTCTCAAATGGATCCATCCATCGATATTGAACTAATCCAACTAGTTTTGAATCATATGCTAAATGCACTGGCAGATGCTCCATACAGTCAAAGAAGCTTGGAGGAAAAATCTCTTCTAACTTGCACAAAATTACTTGAATTTCCCTTTCTAGTTTTTCCATTTCAGCTAACTTGATTTTAGATGATGTTAAACTTTTAAAAAACAAACTTATTTCTGTTATTACTTCCCAAACCTTATTCGGTAGCAACTCTTGAAATGTTACTGGAATTAGCATTTTCATAAACAGGTGACAATCATAACTTTTCATCCCAAATAATTTGTACTTCCTCATATCCACACACCTTGTCAAGCTTGAAATGTAACCATTGGGAAACTTTAGACTTTTCAACTATTCATATAATATTTCCTTTTGTTTTTTGTCCAAAGTGTAAAATGCTTTCAAATATTTACCAGTGTGAAGATCTTTATGTAACTCATTCCTTCTACAAAAACGTTGCAAATCAGCTCGTGATTTTACATTGTCTTTTGTCCTCCCTTCAATGTTCATTTTTCAATTGAATAAATTGTCAAAAATATTTTCTTCAATATGCATCACATCTAGATTATGATGTATCAAATTAGTTTCTAATATGGTAAATCCCAAAATATGCTTCGTTTTCTCCAACCAAAGTTTTTACTTCATCAGCTTCAAATTCTGTAACTTTCAGCAAACCTAATTCCTCAATCTCCTGCAAAATCTCTTCACCAGCTTTATGAGACCGAGGAGGTGTTTTTACCAACCTATTCTTAATGAACTTTTGTTTATTGTGTCTAAATGGATGATCTGGAAGAAGAAATTTCCTAGGAATGTCAAACCAACATGTTTTGCCTTTGTTTGAAAGATAAAACGCATCAGAATCATTGCCACAATAAGGACAAGCCAATTTTCCTACTGTGCTCCATCCAAACAACTGGCATATGCTAAAAAATCACTAATGGTCCACATCAAAGCCACTCTCAGCATAAAAATTTTTTTTAGAGACACATCATATGTCTAAACACCATATTCCCAAAGATGCTACAATTCAAATATCAATGGGTGTAAGAATACATCAATTTTATGCTTTAGATTTGTAGGCCCTGGCACAATCACTATCAAAAACATATATTCCTCTTTCATAAACATCCATGGAGGCAAATTATAAGGAGTAATTATGATTGTCCATAATGAATATTTCTGGCTGGATTAACCAAAAGGATGGAATCCATCCATCGATAATCCCAACCTAACATTTCAACTTTTAGCTGCAAACTCAAAATGAATGTCATTAAAATGTTTCCATGCCTGTGCATCTAATAGATGACTCATTATTCCAGCTTCCTATTTGTGTTTATTATGTCATCTCATATGAGATGCAGTAACATCAGAAGCATATGGCCTTTGAAGTCTCAGAGTTAGTGGGAAATAATACATCCACTTCCAGGGTACTAATTTTTGTTTTATAGAATGCTTTCTAGGCTTGAACCTAGATTGACCACAAAATTTACACTCTTTTAATTCCACATCATCTCCCCAATACAACATACATCTCAATTTCCAATAATCAATCTTTTTAGCAGGCAAACCAAGACCCCAACTAAGTTTCTTCATATTGTAAAAACTATCAACTGTTATGTGATGAGGAGGCAATGATTTATTATACCATTCAAGAATTTTATCAAAACTATTATCAGAAATATGCACTTCAGACTTTATGTTCAATATTTGAGAAATTGAAGACAATTGATTCATTGTCTCACAATTTGGCCATAATTATTGGCCTGCTGAGTGTAGTAACTCAAAAAACTATTTTGCATATGAGTTTGGTTCTTCTTCAAGATTTTCTATATTTTCCTAAAGGTATAACCGACTACATCATAAACTATTTGCATGTAAGGATTTTCTTTTGCATCCACATTATTTGTTCTAAATCTAATCCCCCTTCAAACTCATCCACTTTTACTAACGAGTTTACCTCATTACCCTTTGATGTGCTACAAATTAATGGCTCCCCATGTCATATCGACTCAAAATAATTTGGAACAAACCCTTTCTCAGCAAATGGCCATTTACTTCATCAATAGGAAGGAAACAAATATGTTTGCATTTTTTACATCGAAATCTGATCTTTGGGCCATCCATATATGCAAGTTGTGAACATGCATAATGAATAAAAGCTTCAACTCCCTCAACAAACTTAGGATTAATGAAACCATCAGGTGTTAATCATCTATACATCCAAGATCTATCAACATTACTCATTTCTACAAAACTGTTAATTTCAAATAGTGATTCCATAGTTAGTATACTTAATATTCGCCAAAGTTTAAAGAACATCTAAACTTAACATAACATCCCCTACGTAGTAACCAATTGAATTAATCACCAAAGTTTACACCTGTGAATCAAGAAAACAGGTTCTCGTTGTGACTCCTAGGCTCGTGGTATTTTTCAATGATAAGCCTCACGGAAGTTGCATCTCGAGTTATGGGTTAAAGTTTATGGCTTAAGATCAAACTTATTTATTATCTGAAGATCTATTTTTTTGTTTGTAATCATATATGTTAGGAGAGACTTCAAAGGCACACTTAAGAACATGAGAAGAAAAATTAATGGTTAGCTTGATTTGATATGGGAACATAAAATGAATAACTTAATTTTATAAAGTTGGAATATTTAATTGAATGGTTCAGATATTGCTATTGAAATTTAAAATTCATGTTAGAAGTTTGATATTTAACCTAAATTAATTATATACTAGTAACAAATATAATAAGTAAAGATACAAATATGAATACTTTGATTAATACATTATTGTAACATATACAAATTATGTAACATGTTTAGAAGTAAATTATTATTATATTAAAAAAGATGCATGTAAAGATTCACATATAAAAAGTAAAGAAAATCTAATCATTTCAAAGAGCATCAATGAAATAACTCATTGATATAATTCAAATATTTGGAATTATAAGTCAACCCATCTTATATTAATTCAATGATAAACCGAAGTTCATACCACAAACAAGTTTCGGTTAGTGCAGGCCATTAACATAAAACATGCACGAAGTTCAAATAGGAGGTTCAAACCATAAACAAATACCCAAATTAAACTAAGGACAAAAAAACCTAGTAAATAACAAAACTCACTTACCTCAATCGACACGTAGAAGAAGTCACTGAAGCACGTGAAGGAAGAAGATGACAGAGCTAGAATGAGCTGACGATCGAAGAAGATAACTAAAACAAAGCAAAGAAGACAATGAATAAGATCTTATCCAGGAACCTTAAGTAATTGAAAGAGATCTTAAATTACTGCCATGTTTGACTCAAGATGAATGAGTGAAGCCATATAAAACATACCACAGAATATTGCATGCCATTCACATTTACTATCTACCAACAACATTAATTAACCAACAACATTAATTAAGGGTAATTCAACTTTTAATGAAGGTAATCAAATTTAAATAGTGCTTATATAAACTTTAGGTAGTCAAATTTTCCTTTATGCTATCTTGCTTCCTCTACCCCTCCCCTTTAAGGGGCTTGACCATTGTATACTAATCCTTATTCTGATATAAGCTTAAAGCTTAGTTAATATAATTCTTTCAATCTCAAAAACATAATGGATCTAATCAATATTTAACAATTTGAATATTGAAATTACATAAAATGTTACTGTATGAAACGGAAAGGAAATGTTAACGAAGATGGGAGAAGCAAAGTTTAAGGAATTGTTACATAAAAAGCTTGACATACGAATAAATAATCAAACAATTATAACAGTGGTTAGTATAATTGTTTTATATTGTCTTTTTTATAAACATCACCTCACTTTGTTCTTTGGATCTATAGTTAACAACCATATTGAATCATAAAACCAAAACCAAAAAAGTGTGGTCATCAAACTAAAGAATTCTTAAATACAAAACCAAAAAAGAAAACTAAAAAACACAAAAAATAGTCATAACTGAATAAATACTTTGTTTTGAACCTTGAAGGATCTCTCTATATTAATGCTTATGGTTTTTCAATTTAACATTTTGTTATTAGATCTCTTACGATATCATTATTCAACTTCCTAGTTTATAATTCTTGTAATTACTTTAGAGGAGGTAGTGTTATAGAAGAAGCAACATGACTCAATTTTCTCTTAGCCACCATTTTTAACCGTGGAGCCATCCTTCATCATAGAAGAATTCATAAACATATTCACTATAATTCACAATATCCATATCAAAGTTCACCAATCCATAACTTCCATAAGATCTAATTACATTCACAAAACCCACAATACCAATGTTAACACAAATTCCAAAATTCTAAGTCTATTATCCTCAATAATGCGTAATAGTCATTATCAGTACAAGATTCTTAGGCTTGTCATACATCCATATTAATAAACCATCGAGAAGCTCGTTAGTCATCCTCTATCAAATCAAATAAACTTTTAACCATTTTAAAGTCATGATGAAAACAGTCCCCATATATATGCCCCTATCCTCTTCAGAAAAATGTTCCTGTCTCCTCTTCTTCTTCAGCTCACTAAATAAGTATACCCCAGTGATACATCTCTTCTCAAGAAACGTAGCATGAAATAGAATAAAGAGAAAAATAAACAAAAAGATGATAATCGATAAAGCTAATACAGATAAATATGCATCAAAAAGTAGAACAACTAATCTTTGAGAATCAAAAATTAGAAATCATCTTTCCTAAATGCTCAATGCTAGCCACTATAATGAGGTTATGTTTCTCAGCTGCAAACTTGAAAAGTTAAGGCACCTTTACGTGAAAATAGCATATATCTAATTCACATGCGAGTTGACAACACTAGAAACATAATTTCTTACTAGAAAATAAGGGAATCCGTAAAGATTCTCAAAACATAAAAGATAATATGCCAAATAGAAAAGAATGGAGCAGTGTGTTACATTAGGCTAGGTCTCTATGATGAAGTCCATAATATCATAAGCTATGTCTCCTTGAACATCAATATGCTCCTTTCCCGTTGGACCCTGAAACTAACCATAAAGAAAATAAGAAAACAAAGGGAAACAATTCATAATGGCACGGACATATGCAGTCAAGAAAAATAACTTGTGAATAAAAAACTGGTGCATCTTCACTATACAATGTCGAATGTACCTTACAGCTTTGGTAGTTGATGTCGAATGTCTCAGGCTCCAACATTTCCAACGATGAAGCAGAGGATGACACGTGATGGGCGAAAAGGATGACGTGAGGTGGATGGAGAGGATGACGCACGGTGGATGCACGACAAGGACGCAATGGATGCATGACAAGGATGCAGAGGATGATGGACAGTGGATGATGACGACGTAAGGTGAAACTTCGAGAAAGGGGGTTGCGGTAGAGAGGAAATGGAAGAGACTAAAGGGGCGCTGCGAGGGTTTAACCTTAGACGATCATTTTTGTTATTTTTAAAACACTGAAACGGAGGCAAGTGACGATGTTTAGGATTAAAACTTACCAAGGAATTTACCGATGGTATTTCCGTCGGTAAAGGTTATTCCCTCGAAAAATATGTCTGGGTGAAATCCCTCCAAAAATACCAATGAATTTGTTTCCATCACAAGTTGAAATCTACATAGCCAAATTTACCTACGAAACATGGTTTTCCGTAGGTAATTACCAATGGATTTGTGTCTGTTGGTATTTTTCCATCGCTAAAAACTATTTCTCTTATAGTGATTGTTGTTCGCAATGTTGTCTACTATGCCTTCTTCTTTTGGTTTAGACTTATTGAACAATTAAAAAAAAGGTGTAGTCTCTAATTCAGCGGAGGAGGATGCTTGTTCTTATTTATAACGAAGTTGGGCTTCCTTCCTTATGTGTTTTGCAGTCTTCTCTATATCATAATCAAATTGTAGTTCACTTGTATGAGAAGAACGAGGCATAAAAATAATATCAATACTTAACACCAAACCCTGCTAGTGGTGCAAAAAATTTGGTGGGTGTCAAATCTAACAAATAATAAAAGACCCACTCTAAAGATAAAATAAATTGAGACTGAGGTAAATAGGGTCGTATCTGCAGAGATTGTGGATATTTTATTGTTTTTATAGAATAAAAATAAAATCAAAGGGGTTTTGTAGTAGGAAAATAATACCAAATAAAGATAGGTAATATAATAAATGGATAAAAGTCAATATACCTTTAACCAAAGCAGTAATTTTGGTTCATCCATACAATTGATCGTTGATGTAAAAATAAATTATTTTATCCTTAAATAAATTGGTTATAGTTGTTGGTACAACCTATCATTCAATGTCTCCTAACCTTTTTGATAACTAAGACATGATTAATGGTTATTTCTTTTACTAATAAATAATCTTCGAAAAATTTATAGGATTTATTCTACCAGTAGTATTTCTATTCTTACTTCTTGATCAATCTCTCTTTTTTACTCCATTAACTTTTTTTTCTAATTAATGATTAATCAAATTTCAAACCTTCACAAATAGATAGGATACACAATCCTCATAAGGTAGAGCCCAACTCCACAAAAAATTAAAGGAACTGAAATCAAAATTGTGCACAATTTGGGCACTATTAATTCGCTTTTAGTGCCTCCATTCACATCTTAAAGTAAAGAATAATAATTGGTACATTAAATATAAAATATGTGTAAAGGACAATATTAAGTGAGGAAGCATGATATTTTGCGTGCTTATCATCAACCTGTCAGTTTCTACGGTACTTACCGACAACCCTTTTATGAGGCTTGTTCTTTCATCCTTTCTCAATAGCTGTCAAATACTTCCTTAAGGCATGCTGTAACATTTGAGATCTGAACAAATGTCATCTACATATCTGTAATCGAAATTTGGAGGTTATTGATACAAATTGAAATCTAGAAGTTCACTTAATTTGATTTTACGAGTCCGATCCCTTTTAACTAATCAGCCCTGAGCATTTAATTATCTCCATCATAACAATAAATATGCAATTTAACATCACTTACGATTTTAATAATGTGTCATATCTCATCGTCATAAGATTCCTTACACTGAAGGTCTGCAGTAGGCAGACGCAGAAGCATGTCTTACCAACTTTAATTCACATCTTTCCTAATAACGAGAAATAAAACAAATGACAGAGAAATAAGTTAAAGAACTTGAACCACATCTAAATGAAATTAATTAAAATAATTCTTTCGACTTCTCAACTAGAAAACTAATTTAATCTTTGGAGTGTTAATGCCAGGACCACCTCGGACATTGTTTTATAACCTAATAACGACCAGACAACAGGTCTAAATGCAGCAAGACCCGCAAGTGAATAGATCAACATCCACATGCATGCGTGAAAGGCTAAACATGAAGAATTGATGTATAACTTGAGAAGACCGAGTGTATTGATCCTTGGATACCTTTTTATGCTACTACCAATGTTGTATGCTTCACCTATATGTTCTAACTGATTTGGTTATAAGATTTGTAATAGTTTCAATCGAAAAGTGTTGAGCATATGAGACAAAAATTAACAATCTAGATATCTTGTAATATTTAAAACTAAATTGAGATATTATTATGGAGTGAAAAGGCAATCAAAGTTTAACTGGTTAAACGTATTATTCAATTTAATTGAGCTAGAATTATTTTGTGGCTTTGAGTTTAAATTTTAATATGATAATCTTTCACTGGACAAAATAATTACCAATCTTTTTCTAGTTCATTATTATAAAAATGTCAACTTTTAATTTTAAATATCGTACAAGATTCATAAGGTTTAACAGAGATTAAGAACTTAACATTAACCTGGTGAAACAGCACGCATGGAAGAGATTGTATTTTTATTTATGAAAATGAAAGTACAAAAATGAAATAATGGACAGAATAGAAGAAATAGAGAAAAGGTTGTCGACTGGGTGCTGCATCACATCACATCAGAGCATCGTCTTCTACAAGCAAGCTTACACGTTTCCTTTCATTTTAGAGTTTAGTGTCTAATCATATATGCATATGAGATACTGATATATATGTGAGTAATTTAGTTAAAATAATAACTTAACATGCATTCCTTTGGAGGTCGTAACTCGTAACCCATAGAAAATATCACCCCTTGAAATTCAACCCTTAGAAAATACATCACTTTAGGACTTTTACGAAGCCGCAATCGGAAGAATCAAAAAGTTGGTACAACACGCTGCTAACTTGGCACACTTCAAGTGGAAAAAACAAGAAGGCTCCAATCTTATTGTTGCTTTGTTCAAACTTTGGCTGCTCTACAAAGTTAAGCATACAAGCAAAGCAAAACAAGGCAGAGTGTTAAAGCAAACAAAGAGAAAGCAGTAAATGCATCAAGTTTCCGTCCAGGAAGGCTTTTATTATAAGTTCTCCTCTTTTGTGACTATTGAAATAAATTGAGCTTTCCCAAAACAGTTGCAGCTTTGGAAGGGTCTGCTACTCAGAGGAGAACAACTGAGAAGTCAGATGGGTATTTCGACGATAACTCCTTTGATTCCTTCGAAGCCAAGACCCTCTGTTTTTGAACAGAGCACTTCTCTCCTTCCTTTTAGAAGAAAACCCAGAAATAAGATCCTAACTTTTAGTCCTGTAAGTGTTTTTTCTTGTATGTTTCCTACTTTCTTCTATTTCTTTTTTTTTTTTTTCTCTGCAGCAAGTTGTTTCATCTGGTCTGATGCGGGTTTGCGCTCATCTAGGAGGCAAGGTTATTTGGGCCATCGATTTTGAGGCTTCAAAACTAAAGGTGCTGATCTTAGGGGTTGATGAGAAGAAGCATCCAGGGAAGCTGCCAAGGACTTATACTCTAACTCACAGTGATATTACTTCTAAGCTTACGTTGGCCATATCTCAGACAATAAATAATTCTCAGGTAATCCCTTTGAGAGGCCCTTTTTATTTTTCTATATACGAAATTCTTTGCATGTTAAACATTGTTATCATGTATGAGTCTCTTGTCAGTTCGAAGTAGAAGTTAAGAATAGTGAAACAGAGAACATGGGATGTTTGGGAATTATATTGAATGTAGGTTAACAGGTTTGTTCTCAGAATTATCTTCTGGGAATTGAATGCATTAGCTATTTTACTTTTTGTGTGTGTGTATATATATATATAAATGCATTGAGAAGCATATAAATTTAACAGTCACTTGTTTGAAGCTTGTAAATTGTTTTCTTTCACAATATTCTTTCTTTGGAGTTATTCACCAAGTTCGAGACGGACTTGGATTAAACATTCTCGGAAGTTATAATACGTAAGTAATGAGCTAGTGGTGTAACCTTTGTAAGTTAAAACCTAAGAACAAGCTGATATCCCATGCAGAGATCAAAGATCATGACCATTCTGATTAATGGGACAAAGTTGCTTGTTTTCAATGATCTTATGGTGATTTAAAATTTAGAGTTGTCGGCAGTTGCAGGGATGGTCCAATAAATTGTACAGAGATGAGGTGGTGGCAGAGTGGAAGAAGGTGAAGGGAAAGGTGTCACTCCATGTGCACTGCCACGTCAGTGGAGGCCATTTCCTCTTAGAAATTTGTTCTAGACTGAGATACTACATTTTCTGCAAAGAACTCCCTGTGGTAAGAATTGCACACTTTGTCTATAGTGTCGTTTTCACCTGTGCAAATTTTGGTGAAATAAGTAAAACTCCATGTCTAGGTGATGAAAGCCTTTGTTCATGGGGATGGAAATTTGTTGAACAACTACCCTGAATTACAGGAGGCATTGGTTTGGGTTTATTTTCATTCAAGCGTTGCAGAATTCAACAAAGTGGAGTGCTGGGGTCCACTCAAGGATGCAGCGGCGCCCAACGAAGAGCAGAAGGAAACTTCGGTGCCAGATCCATGCCACGTGGACTGTAGCCGTTGTTTTCCTCCCATCAGCTTGATTAATTGGTCGAGACCTTGTGAAAAGAGCCAAGGGACCTCACCAAAAACTAAACACCAACAATAACAACGGCAGTCATTGCTGTAATTTAGATTAGATTGTTTCCTTGTAAATACGCGACTTATTTTGCAGATACCATCATGCCCCGAAATGATGGGGTTCGATCACTTGTGGAATGTCTCGTCCGATATTTAGAATTGGGCTTTACTTCGTAAAAATTCTAATTTGTTCATTAAGAGAAATTATATTTGGTTACACAATTTTTGTCGCTTATAACTCGGTATCAGGCCTCCCGTATGTGAAAGATACTTGTAGATGACGACCAACAAATTCTGAAACCTCCAACGTAGTGGTTTAATTAGTAAATCAACGTCTCAGGGACTTGTTTCACATCACGAGTTTCAAATTTTCATGCGTTGAAATGTTATGTAAAATTGTCACTGTTTGCTGTGGAGTTTCTAGTTCACATCATGAGTTTCAACTCTTCGTGCGATGAAATGTCATGTAAAATTGTCACTGTTTGCTGTTGAGCTTCTAATTTGCTTTTAGAATTTTTAGCAAGCAACTTCGAGAGAGCAAATTAATGACCAAATTTTAATAAATTAAAGAACTTTTAAAGCTGCATATATTTAGATTTAAATGAATTTAGTTTTGAGGCATTTGAAGTTATTGGAAAGGGTTACAATAGAATAAATTTAGGTTTGTTATCTAAATTTAATTATGCTAATGAAAATATTTTATATTTTATTATTAAGTGAATTTAAATTTGTGAATTTTTCATTGATTTTATAAATAATTATAGAAAATTCCATTTTATGTGAAAGAGGCAAAAAGATAAGTGGATTTAAACGGATTTAGGTTTCTGAGTTTAGGATTTTTGTCAGTTTATAAATAACCATAAAATATTTCAATTTTTGTTAGGGAGGCCACAAAAATTAAGATTATTTTTTTAAGCACTTCTGAGCCTATGATCGTAGTTAAATATGATATTAAAAGATGCATTAACATCTTTTTATTATCTATAATTTACTAAATTCAATTGTGAGAATTATGCATTCATTATAAAATTCATTTTCAATTTCAGCTTAGACATCGAACAAATCATAAGCATTCAAAACATTCATTTAGCAGAGTTTATTCTAAAATTTCCATCTGTGTTGACATTTCACCAGTGAAAAATATAGTTAAGGAAAAGCTCAGTTTTCCTTGTTCAAATATTTTAACAAAGACATATACTGAAACTGATTAATGGTTCATACAACATTCTTCTTATTTCTTTCATCCGCATAAAATTTCACGTATGTCATTATAATTCAAAATCCAACATGTGCATTACACATCAATTTAGAGTTTAATCTTAGTACAAAAATTTGTATCATAATGTGGGATGTTAATGCAAAAGACTCTAACTAGACTCCGAAAATTCAGTTGATCCAACCTTTGAGCCATTTTCGTCCCTAAAATGTAAGTACTAAACTTCTATTATATCGTTTTGGTAGCTAGAATTCCCCCAAACCTGAAAAACAATGTTGCAATTTTGATGAGTTTGCAAACTCTGTGAGTGAAACATCATTGATGCAGTCACACAAGTCATATCATAAAGACAATTTATATCACAATTTATTACATTTCAACAAATATATTATATAAGTCAGTGTTGCATATCACATCACATTCTCCATTGACTTCAGATATATTTCACTATTTAAAATAACTTCAATTAATCATTTCAATTCAATCTTATTATGTATGTAGGGATGCAAATGTAAATGCACATGTGTTTTCATTCACATTTTGTTTTGTTACGATCAAGTACCTACCAATGCAATCTGTGTCCCATACCCCTTGTGGGTACCGAGTCCATGGCTGGCTCGTACCCTTGTGGATACCGAGTACATGCTATTGGAGCCTAAGGCTCTTTTTGATAATTTTGAGCTTAAGGCTCTTTCCTACACATCGGTCACTCTAATCATAACTCCTTTATCTGATTGTACATTTCAATATGATGAGATGCATCATTTCATATACTATGTTGTCATTACTTTTCATTTATATGTGCTCATGCCATATAACTGACTTCTTGGACCTAAGTCTGGAATTTATCAATCAATTGTACACGCATTTCATATTAGACATACAATTCATACAGAAGCATATATATGTAAGTTTGCATCTAAGTTGACTCATAGTATACTCCAGAAATGCTATTGCCTCGATGTTCTGGCAACGTCTAGATGTTGAAGATCACTTTATGCGTGTATCATCATGCAATGCATACACACATAGATCACAAATCACTAAGTTGTTTATTCATGTAATTATATATATGTATATATATCATGTTTCAATGCATGCTTAATTGGCTTTCCGAGTATGTATTATTGTGTATAGATCTTGACTATTCAATTTCACATTTTATCGATTATAAATTGACTTATCAAATTAGCACCAACTTGGTATCATAAACCTTTACAAATCACTAATACATGTTACCATATCCAATGTAAATCAATCTCTCCATTATACAAAATAATAAGTGCTTATATACCCTAAGAACATTCAGACATTACAACTTGTATACTATCATTTTGCAATCAAGTTTATACTTTTAAGTAAGCTTGATTTACTCCAAATTCATCAACCATACAATACACTTCTCCATGTACATTTTCATGATCAAATAGCCTTTTATATCACACACAATTGTTACTTTAAATATGAAAATTTCAGCAAGCAAGATATCTTAATCCACCAAACTTTTTCCAGCAATATGTTTTATACAATTACACAATTATCATTCATAACTATCCCATGTTCTTCAATGCTCATTCATCCATCCTTTATACACATTCTACATGTCCTTAAGATCATATTTGCATTAAAAGAACACATTTATTCCTCTAATACATCATAATTTCAAGCTTTGAATACAACTACATCAAAACAATCCATTCTTTAGTTTATGTCGTCAGTTAACTACATATCCTTATCATGCTCTTAACCAATTAATCAAAAAATAGTCTAGGCTCATTCCTATCCTTAATTAAATCCAAATACACCAGTATAGATTAAATTTTCTCAGCTGGTTCGATATGTACATAAGGCTAAAACTAAAGTTCCATAATTTGTTATCAACATCACTAATGTGTGTAACTTTACTTCCTTTAATACATCATAAATTTTACAAGCTTAGAGACATCAGTTATACCTTAACTTTTCCAGATTTCATGTCCTTTAAAGTTACTTCATTTCAAGTTAATTTAACTTCCATAGTGGTGACACTTAGGCTCACAAAATTCTGCTAACTTTTTCTTTACCATTCACCTTTTACAATCACATGTACAACCCTAAATTTTCCAGATTTGAAAACACCTTTATATGACCTATCTTTAGCATGTATTCCTTATCAACTATACTTCAAATGCTAACTTAAATCATCTAAGCAACAACCTATAAGCTACTATTTTCGTGCATCCAAAAATAGGACAAAAAAGTAACCAATTCATTCTTCATTCATTTTTTTTCCAGCACATCGTTAACACCAACAATCCATTCAATCCATCCTTAATTAGCCATAATAAAA
>JAOQMP010000210.1:34438330-34458898 GCA_027563575.1 Erythroxylum pedicellare
GAGTTTTGAGAGTTAAATGAAGTCATTTTGGTAGCTGAAGGATTATGCTCAGGACATTCCAAGTCTGCACAGTGTAAAAATTTCAAGTCTTCCATAGGGGAAAATTCGTGTTCTGACTTCAGGGCAAAATATGGATTAATCTAGGTTGAATTAGACAAAGTTGTCTTTTAGAAAGTTATATTTTATCTTTATAGATTTCCAATGGTATATAGTATGAAATTTTTGGACATTAGAGTCAAAAGTTATGATCTTTATGAGTGGAAATACTTAGGAGTGTACTGTGGTTCGTCTTAGGTTGACCTTCTGCTTCGTCTTAGGTTGACCTTCTGCTTTGTCTTAAATTGACCTTCTGCTTCGTATTAAGTTGACTTTGCTTCATCTTAGGTTGACCTTCTGCTTTGTCTTAGGTTGACCTTCTGCTTCTTCTTAAGTTGACTCTTCTTCGTCGTAGGTTGACCTTCTACTTCTTCTTAAGTTGACCATCTGCTTTTTCTTAGGTTGATCTTCCGCTTCTTCTTATGATGACTAGAATATCTTCTGGTCCAAATTTGACCACTTATACGATAAAATCTATCTTCAAAGTCTTCATAAAAGTTGTATATCTTGAAGTTCTCTTTCGAATCATCTAAAGAACAACTCAATCCTAATTCTCTAGAGAAAGTTATGATCATTTTTCGAATTCATCTGTCCCTTTGTCTAAGTTCATCTGATCCTTTTGTTTGGTCCCCCTTTTGACCCTATAGATGATTTAATTTGTCTTCTAAATCCTCATAAAAGTTGTAGATCTTGAAATATTATTTTGAACCATATAAAGAAAACCTTAATCCAATATCTTTAGAGAAAGTTATGACAATTGTTCCAATTCATCTGAGCCCTTTGTCTGGTTTCATCTAACCTTATTGTTCAATCTCATTTTTGACACCTTAGATAACCTAATTAGTCTTAAAGGAATTCATAAAAGTTGTATATCTTGAAATTATCTTTTGAACCATCTAAATAACACCTCAATCTGATTTCTCTAGGCAAATTTATGACAATTTTCCCAATTCATTTGACCCTTCGTCTGGGTTCATCTGATCCTATCATCTGGTACCCTTTTAGACCCTGTATAGGATCGAATTTGTCTTTTAGTATTCATAAAAGTTGTATATCTTGAAATTATCTTTCAAACCATCTAAATAACACCTCAATCAGATCTCTCTAGGGAAAGTTATGATAATTTTCCCAATTCGTCTTACCCTTTGTGTACAGGACATTCCCATAGTTAAGTAGTTCCTAGATGTGTTTCCCAATGAGCTACCTGATTTACTACCAGATCGGGAAACAAAGTTCACAATCAATCTAGTTCTGGGTGCTTCTCCTATATCTATTCCTCCATATAGAATGGAACCTATAGAATTGAAGGAGTGGAAGGCTCAGCTACAGGAATTGCTGGAAAAGAGTTTTATTAGACCCAGTGTATCACCTTGGGGAGCTCCAGTATTGTTTGTGAAGAATAAAGATGGAAATTTGAGGTTATGCATTAACTATAAGCAGCTGAATCGGGTGACAGTGAAGAACAAGTACCCACTGCCTAGAATTGATGATTTGCTTGATCAGCTACAGGGAGCTCAGGTATTCACTAAACTGGATTTGAGATCAGGGTACTATTAGTTGAAGATAGCAGAGGCTGATGTACCTAAGAGTGCATTCAGTAGTAGGTATGGGCACTTCAAGTTCTTAGTTATGCTGTTTGGGTTAACTAATGACCCGACAGCATTTATAGCCTTGATGAATAAGGTGTTTCAGCCCTACTTGGACTGATTCGTAATTATATTCATTGATGATATTTTGGTGTATTCGAAAAGTAGAGAAGAACATGTTGAGCATCTGAGAGTCATTTTCCAGATTATGAGGGAAAAGCAGTTGTATGCCAAATTCAATAAGTGTAAATTTTTGCTGGACCAAGTAGTGTTTTTGGGACATACAGTGACTGGACATGGCATACAGGTAGATCCAAAGAAGATAGAGGTAGTGATGAATTAGGAAGCTCCGAGAAATATGTCTGAAATCTGAAGCTTCCTAGGATTAGTCGGATATTACTGGAAGTTTGTCGAGGGGTTTTCTCTGATCTCATCCCCTTTGACAAAACTGTTAAGGAAGAATGTAGCTTTTAGATGGAATGAGGAGTGTCAGAAGAGCTTTGAGGAGACGAAGCATCGATTGACTACGGCACCGGTGTTAACTATTCCATCGGGGACCAGAGGATATGTGGTGTATAGCGATGCTTTACATCAAAGATTGGTGAAGTCTTTTTGACTTAATAGACCCATTTCACGTATGCTGTCTAATCAAAGGATAATTAAATATGAATACCTTTGAATAGTCAGCTTCTTCTAGATACTTCTGCTACGAAGGAGACTAAGTTACTTTTTGACTTAGTTTTTTCTTCAAAATATCTTCTGCAAGCCTTTTTATTTTATGGACTTTTGATTCACTGAAACCTTCACTAGAGATATATCTTGCTTTCATCTACCTTTTGCTACTCCAACTTTGTTATCTAATTCTTCTTCCTTAAGAAAAACCTAATCTAAACCACCTTCAAGATGATGTATGTGTGTGCATAAGAGTTAGGGTTTCTTGGATTTTTTAAAGATTTTGGAGTTTTATCAAGTAAGTATCTTGTTAATCCTTATGGTTTGTAGATATATGAGATAAATTGGGTGATTTAATTGTCATTGAATGATCATTTGAAAACGGACATTTTTTATGTTCACCGTGAATATAATATGAATAGGTGTGATTTCACTGAACATGTTTGGGTATTTTGATTATATCTTATTTTGTAATCATCCAAATGAGATAATTTTAGATTTGGAGTAAACTACAAAAATAGGACTACAAATTACATGAGAGAAGTGCAGAAAAAACTGGATACATAATGGGTTCTTGTTCTGTTTTCTTGATGGATTAATATGGTGTTTTGAAATGTAAAGGATCAAGGTGACAGTTAGAAGTGAAATGAAAGTGAAAATGAATCTTATAACTTAGTGAGTGAAGGAATAATATCAAAGGACCCAATGCATAAGCATAATGAGAATGAAGATGTTCATATAATTGTAGTTATAATTCAAGGACGTTAAGTATAGGGCACTGTCTCATAATAAAAGTAGTCTGAAAATATTTGGAGTATAACTTCCACAATACTGAACAAAATTGAATGATCTTTATGTCATTAGAAACTTAAGAAATAGGATAACGCTCCTCTAGAAGAGAGTATTGCCAAATTACTTCATTCTCATTGTTTAAATGATTAAGAAAAGTATACTCAAAATTTTTTGGGAAAAACCTAAAAGTGATACAATGAGAAATGAATTGTGATTTTAATGGCTTTATTGAGACATAAACATTAAGTATAAATGACACTTATGTGAGTTGGATAAATAAATTTCTACATGACGAGGATGAGAGAGCGATACCCAAGATTGCCATGAATCCTCGATACCCAGGATTGCCATGAACATGCATTGTACATTGTGCATTATTGAATACTTATAATTGTGCAAAGTTGTTAATGTGTGTGCAATGTGTATATTGCATAATTTGGATGTGCAGGATAAACGTCCGCATTCAAACATTTCCAGATCATGGCAGTAATTTCTAATCAAGAGCGTACTGTGAGTAGACCTAAATGTTCTCATTTTATTGTTTGTTCTATTTTGAATTTTGTATTGATTGACTACTGAATGATCATATGAATGTGATTTGATTATGCTGATTACGAACAATGAAGGTCTGATGATTGTGATGTATGAATGAGATGTTGAATTGTTCATGGTATGTGAATTTTATGAAATAAGTGATACATGATTTGATTGTCAAACATCTGCATATAAAAGAAAAGTGATTCTCAACTTTAATATTGAATGCTAGACTAAGGTATAATGATAAGTGAAAGTGAAAAATTGATCATATGTGATTGATGCATTTCATTACATGAATGCACAAGAGATAAAGGCAGCTATGACTGGAGTAGCCAACAAAAAAGAGCTTCATCCTCAGATTGTGAAAAAGAGCCTAGAGCCCATAAAGTGATTAAGAGCTAAAGGCTCAATATATAAAATGAGCTCAATATCTCCAATGGATACGGGATAGTTATTAATGAACCTGATATCTCCACCAGATACAGGAAAGTTATCAATGAGCCTGGTATCCCTAACAAATACTAGACAATTATCAATGAGCCTAGTATCCATAATAGATACGGGACAATTAGGCACTCGGTCACAACAAAGTTAGAAATTGAAAGTGAGTCTCATAAGCATTGCACATAAGATTGATATGTATGTCTGGATGCTAAAATGCACTGTATGATTGCTCTGATGTGAATTATGTGATTATATGAATTATATGTAATATATGATTGAGTGAGCCATCGAGGATGGTCACTCACTAAGTTCACAAAACTCAACCAAAATCTGCAAATATTTTCCAGGCTCTGAAGAGTACCCCACTAGGCAAACGGGAGTATACCTACTACATTCAAGTAAAAGGTAGAGGTCGGGATCGGTTCGCGCCTGCATATGTATTTCATTGTTTTACATCAAAATGCGTATTCACAAATGCTATGCAATGTGTTTGTAAATGATTTTGAAATGTAATAACATTATGACTATAACTATTTTTGTACTTGTAATGGGCCCAAATGGTTATTGTAATTTTGATGATTGTAACACTGCGATTGAAAGTGTTTGTGAATAAAAATGGGCTCGATTTGCTTATTGATTTTCTGACGTATACATGCAGTGTTTTGGAAAATATTGTAACAAGATTTTACTGACTGTGCTAACTTGCCACCCTCGCGGGGCAAGACATCACTGAGGATGTCAGGTGCATATCTTGCAAGAGTGGGTTGCTATAGTTATTCATGATTATTTCTCCTCCTAAAGTTATATTGAATGGATGGTTTGCTTATAATGTATATAAGGAAGATGTGGCTTTGAAAGACCACTCCTTATAGTTTCAATGTATTGATATCATCAATTTTTATGAGTGATCCCTTCTAATTAGTTATGCTTCATATGGTTTATGTTGGGGGAGCTTCAATTTGAGATGTGAAATATAGTTTTCGCATTCATCATAGCTGAGGGTACCCACTGTTGAAAAAATGTTAGTTTTGGCACTTGATGTTATATTGAGTGATTTTCTTGTTTCATTAGATTTGATGGCTTTTATGCTAAACTATCTAAATAAATCTCACCTTCTCCTTACCCATATTACAACCATAAAATTCCTTTGATTCATGATTATGCATGTGAACCTTAGTGGTGGAGAAATGAAATGCTTTGCAAAGTTGTAGAAGGTCATAATCATTAATGGCATTTGAGTGAACCCATGAACTGATCTTATTTAAACACATTTTCCATGTCTACCTTTAGATTGCTCATTTTCTAAAGGTGATGAATGGTGATTGATCATGAGTAGAAGTGTTGAATGTTGAATTCTTTCTAGGGTTTTTAAAAGTCATTCATCTTTGCTTATGACTATATATTTTTATGAAATATGGAAAACGAGTAAGTGTTTTGGGTCTATAAATTTAATAGATGTTTTACTTGAGGACGATCAAAAGCTAAGTGTAGAGGAAATTAATATGTGCTTAATTGATTATGCATTTATTCCATAACACTTAGTGTTTAATAATATGAAATGCTTAAGACATTCATTTTAGTTCATAGTTGGTTTTAAATACAATTCAGAATCAAAAGAGCCAAAGTTAGTCAAAATTACTATATTTAAGTTGTCTTCTTGAGATTCACACTCACTTATCTTTATGGAGCAAGAAGAAGAAGGATTAAAAGAAAATGAGACAAGAAAAAGCAAAAAAATGAAGAGTGCATGTTGAAGAAACATGGCCTACAATCATGCATCAATTTGTCCATGAGACATGTTGCATGGGCGGAAGGTGGGTCATGACCGTGAGCCCCATGACTCATACTTATGGCTATGAACAACATATGCATGCCTGTGAAATCAAGCCAGCTCACCTTATAACCTAGTTTTGAGTATAAATACATCGTTTTGACGACAAAAACATGATGAAAGGTTTGAGGAATCGTCTGGAGGTTTCGGGAAATAGGAGAGGGGCGATATGTGAGGCTCCATTACCCTTTGATGTCTCTTATCTTTCTCTGGTAAGCTTTAGGAAATTTCTTATCCTCTAGTAAGCTCCCCTACATCCCTAATTGGAAATTTTTCAATGTTTGCATATCTTCGGTTAGTGAAATTTAATTATGGATTTTCAACTTTCAATCACATTGGAATGTGCTTAATTTTAATTAAATTTGAGTTTTTAGCATATTTTTCCTAGTGAAGGTTTGGAACTTTTTTAAAATTACTCAAGTATGTGCCATTTGTTGTGAAATTAATGATTTACTAATTCAATTAGGAACATTTCTAAGCAATTCATACAATTAATTTCATTAAATCCTATCAAATTATATTTTTATTGAACAATTTTAACTTACACATTTTTTAAAAATTTGGCCTTTTTTTATTAGGCACAACTCTGGGCCACTCTCATAAAATTGAGACTATTACTTTCTTTAATTTTAGTTTCATGAAATTATTATAAAATTTTCAAACTATTTTTAAATTTTTTATCATTTTGAAGCATACCTTGATTTTGATTTTTTTTATCAAATATGCATACTTTATGATTTCTCTTATGTTATACTTTAAAACTACAAACTTCTTGTTGTGATAATTGGAGAATTGTTGTTGATATGATTAAATTTATGGAAGTGTTTTTCCTATAAGTGACTGTATACCAGTAGTACCCATATTCTTTTTAAACCTTTCTTAGTAGCCTCCTTTTCCCATTATCATGTGTCCCTTATCCTCACCCATGCTACGACTAGAGCGAAGCATAATCCTATATCTCATACACCCACTCAAGGCAGAGCTAATTGCACTCCTTATAAGATTAAGAGGACTCAAGAGAGACCCCAAACTCCTCCACCTTCTATGCCCCCTTCTACTAATAAGGATGAGTTTTTTGATACTAACTCTCTTTAGTTTAATAATTGTATTTCTTAAGAGTTACATGAAAATTGTGTTATCTAACCTACTTTTCTTGAAGATTTAAAGGCATACGGTCCTATCTAATTTTTCATTGTTCAAGGGTGAGAGGTCGTTCTTACAAAAACATATCATATAACACTAATAATAATTAGGTTAGTTTATTATAGTCTTTAACGTAAAAAACTATTATATAACACTAATAATAATTAGGTTACTTTATTATAATCTTTAACCTAAAGTGATTCTAGGTGACACTCATATTTTTCATGATGTTGAAATTTATTTCATTTATAATATTATAAATAAAACTTAGGCACTCCTATTTCTAAATTGTTTATCTGTTATAGTTGGCATACCTAATACAATATCTGAACTTACTTTGTGACTAATAAATTGAAAATTATCTTTGAGTTAGAAACTAGTATAGTTGTTACTATAAAATTCAAATATATTGATGGCCTCAATGTTATTCCTTAATTTCATCATCTCTTTATTAAGTATACTTTTGTTTCTATTAGTGGTCATTTTGCTTTTGTAATCCATAATAACCTTTGATTCCTTTTTATCTTTTTGTTAGGAGAGCGTATTCACCTTGATCTCTTCATTTTGCTCAATATAGGGCATTTACATTATACAAAAAAAGAAAAAAATTATGTATACTCTATACTTTTCCTCATCTTCCATGATTTTCACATTCCTCTCATAAATAATGAGATTGATTTTAATTTCTTTTTTATTATGTTACCTTTAATTATATAGGATCTTGGTTAATTGATAGTTAAATAACTTAGCCACACTAGTGGCAATAACTCCAACCTTAGGAGCCTTCACTAGTTTATGAGGCTCCCCTATATGGAATTGGTCCCAATGAGCCTCTTCTAAGTCATACTATTGAGCTCCCTACAATTGATGAGCTAAATACATCACTATCATTGACATGTGCTTAATTGTTTATACATTTACCCTATAAAACTTAGTGATTAATGATATGAAATGCTTAATAAACTCATTTTAGTTCATATTTGGTTTTAGGTTCAATTTGAAAGTTCGAGAGCTAAAATGAGTTAAAAGCACATTCCTTAAGCCATCCTCTTAATGTCAAAACTCATTTGTCTGTATGGAATAAGAAGAAGATGGACTAGATTGAAGATAGGATGAGAAAATGCAAGAAAAAAAGAATTCAAATAATCTACAAGATGCACGACCATGCATTAACTTACAACTAGATCCCTAATTTTTGTTATAAGTCAACATTTGAGGGGTCAAAGATGTATGAATCAATTTTGGATGAAGATAAGAGGCAGAGAACACACTCTTTGGAGACCCATTGAGGGCTAGGCTTCCTTCTTCTGGTTTTGAGGTGAAATCAAAGCCAATGAACACTTTTGGGCATATCTTTATTGTGTATAGTTGTTCTTTCTCTCTTTAGGGATTGTTTATGTTATCCTAAGTTTATTAATTTGGGTATTCATGTATGAATGATCATTATTATCATTCTCATTAGTTGTTTATATATGTGAATCCATTGCTAGAATCTCGAATACAATATGTAATAGTTGTGTTTTGGATTCATTTATGGACAACTAATGGTGTTGAATCATTATGGATACTGTATCCTTAGTTAGATAACCCAAGCTTGTGTGGTTGTTTCCTTGATTAATTTATTTTCCTAACTCGTAATACAGCTGTCCTATTAAATCTAGATAGCTTGTTCTAGGTTGTTCGATAGGTAGGATTAGTTAAAGAGTTTTTTTTAACTAAACAAGAAAACAAAGGTTAATAGAGCTTATTATTAATCTACGATTAATAGTTTTTGGGAGAGGTATGAGAATAACAAGACAATGAAGTATGCTTATTCATGTGTAGGCCGATATTGAACCAAGAACTAGATTCCAAATCCACTCATGACTTTCTGATTGTTTGCTTTAATTTGATTTTGTTAGTTTAATTTCACTTTATTTTCTTATTCAAAACCAAACCAAACCCCCTATAACTTAAGCACTAATTTCTTTCATTATAAAATCTACACGAGCACTCCCTATGGTTATGATCCTTACTCACTGTTGCTATAAATATTAGTGTGTAGAGTTAGGTTTATTTTCAGGTGCATTCGACACACATCAAGAATTTTGGTACCGTTGTTAGGAAATGTGGTGCTTTATTTTTTGTTTTTGATTTTAATTGGTGTTTTGCATATATTTGTTCATAGTTAGTTTTTACATTTATTTCTAGATCTTTTCACGTTTCTTTCACGTTTGTGATAAAAAGGACACAGTGAAGGGAGTATATCACTACTGGATATTGTCAATGTTATTGGTGGAAAATTTTCCTATAACTCATGTTCCTAGTCTAATAACCAAGTTTGGAGTGATCATACTAACTTTAATTATGGAGGGGATAGCCAGCAAAACTATTTCCTAGATGGGTTGCACGATGCATAATGATTCTCACATAGACCAGAAGCCTCTTATTCCAACTTAGGTACATCTCTGGAAAGCCTAGTTAAGATTGTTGCTCTTAATACTTTGTAATTTTAGTAGGAAATGATACAATTCCAGTAAGATATAAGGTCTAGAATCGTGAACTTGGTAAGCTAATTGGGTTAGATGATGGAAACTATCAATTGCCCAGAATCACAAAGCAGAGAGACATAACCATCTCAACTTGAGGTGAATCTAAAGGAAGTTAGTGCGGAAACCTCATGGAGTGGAAAGAAGTTTGAGAATCATGAGAGGACTACTCAAAGGATTGCTTATGTAAAAGAAGTTAAGAAGGAGCTTGAAGGAGAAAGGGATATATCATTTAGTTTGAAGGTGAGTATTGATTCCCTAATTGTTGTTAAGACTAACCCTTCATCTTTACCTAGCAAATTGGAGAAATTAAATAATGAGAAAAAGGGTGAAGAGATATTGGAGAATTTTCAAAAGTTCAAGGACTCAATAGAGATTAAGAGTTTAAGGATATAAAAGACATTAAATATGAGTTGTCATCGACTTAGGCCCTATCCTGAAGAACCTCACGTGCAAAAAGAAGAATTTATGACACCTGAAAATCATAATTTTATCAGGTGATGAGGAAAATAAGGAGTCTATCCGGTGACAATAAACAAAGGCACTACTTGGGAGGCAATCCAAAGGAAGTTTGTTTCTTTTCCTTTACATTCTCACATTTGTTGTTTATGTTAAATGCTCCATTTCTTACACTTGATGTTATATTGGGGACAATGTAATTTTTAAGTGTGGGGGTGAGGACTTTAGTTTTCATGTATGTTTTTGTTTATGTTTGTATATTGCTCATGTGTTTTCTTATGTTAAAAATCAAACAAACAAATAAACAATTTCTCCTTTTCTATTGCTTCTACGACTATATAGTCATAATTAGAAAGTGAATTGAATAGAAAAATAGATGGCAACTTGATCATTTACTTTTACTCCTATGATAAGTTAGCATACATTATCTTTAGAAGAGTACTGACTAGTAGGCAGACATAAGCCAGTGAGATTTTGAACCTTTATAAACTGACACATCCATATTAGTCTCATTGTCTTCTGTTTATATGTGAACTTCATGATATGTACATCATGACGTTGATTTGATTTTCTATTTGAGACCTTTTTTTATCACATGCATTAATATGAAAATGATATGATCCCTCTTTGTTTTATGAGCTACATTAGTCACATAACCTACCTATTGATATGATTTTTCCTTCTGATAAGCCCCCTTGAGCTTTATTAGCCTTTTCTTTGCGCTAAACACATTACATGTTTTTAACCTAACTAAATGTCCTACCTAAGCCTTAAAGATAGTGAAGCATTTTTTGATTGTTGTTGATTGTGGATGCACAAAAGTATAAGTGTGGGGGTGTGCATATATGTAGGTTAGTTATAATTTATGGAATTCTATTTTATGTCTTATCAATGAATTATAATGTTAATGTAGCTTCATTCATTTTTTATTTTAAAAAAAGAAAAGTAAAAAAAGAAAAAGAAAAATGTTTAAATAAAACTATCAATGAGGAAATGCTTGTGTTCTGCAAAGTTATTCATGATCAGTTTTTACTTGTAAAGTTGTATGGAAAGGGTTATTTGATTATGATCTGAATAAGGAAGATGCAGTTTTTAAGGGTCGCTCCTTATGATTAAAAAATATTGTTTATGATCAAATTTTGTGAATGATTTATATTTCATATGGTTTGTGGTGTGAGAGCATGAATTTGAGTTGTGAAACATAGTTTTTGTATTCATCATAGCTGATGGTACTCAGTTTTGAGTGATGTTAGTTTTTGTACTTGATGATAAATTGAGTGTTTTACTTGCTTCACTAGCTTTGATGGATTTTGTGATACATTACCCTAATACATCTCAACTTAGCCTTTGCGCACATTACGACATTAAAAATTCCTTTGATTCATGATTACGAATGTGAATCTTAATGGTGGAAAAATGAAATGATACGCAAAGTTATGAAATGTCTTGATCATGAATAATGTTTGAGTGTTAAACACATTTTGTCAAAGTCTACCCCTAGATTGTTCAATTTCTAAAAGAGTATGATTATTAATTGATCATGAGTAGAGGCATTGAATATTATGCTTTTACTATGGTTTTGAAAGTTATTTCTCTTTTCTCATAACTATCTATTCTTAGGAAATATGAAAAATATGGAAGTGTTTATTGTGTGACTTTGAATTTGTTGTTTTGCCTAAGGAAGTTCAAAAGCTATGTGTGGGGAAACTTCATATGTGCTTAATTGTTTATACATTTACTCTACAACACTTAGTGATTAATTATATAAAATGCTTACGAAACTCATTTTTGGTTCATATTTAGTTTTAGGTACAATTTGGAAGTTTGAGAGCTAAAATGACTTTAAAAACACATTCCTTAAGTCATCCTCTTGATTTTCAAATTCATTTATCTTTATGGACCAAGAAGAAGATGAATTAGAGTGAAGATGAGATGAGAAAATGCAAGAAAAATGAAGAATTCACATGATCTGCAAGATGCAAGACTGTGTATTAACTTGCACCTAGATCCTTAATTTTTACTATAAGTCGACATTTGAGCAGCCAAACATGTATGAATAAATTTTAGATGAAGATCAGGGGAAAAGAATGCACTCTTTAGAGACCCATGAAGTGCCAAGCTTTCTGCTTCCAGTTTCAAGTTGAAATTGAAGGTGAAGAATACTTTTGGGCATATCTTCATTATGTATAGTTATTCTTTCTCTCTACGGATTGTTTATGTTATCTTATGCTTATTGATTTGGGTATTATGTATGGAAGATCATTATTATCGTTCTCATTGGATTGTTTATATATGTGAACCCATTGCTTGAATCATGAATACGATACATAGTAGTTGTGTTTTGGATTCATTTGTAGCAACTAATAGTGTTGAATTATTAAGGATAACATAACCTTAGTTAAATAACCCAAGCTTATGTGGTTGTTGCCTTAATTAATCTGTTTTGCTAAACCTTAATGTTGTTGTCCTATTAAATCTAGAGAGCTTATTCTAGTTTATTAGATAGCTAAGTTAGTTAAAGAGCTTGTTTTAACTAAACACGATCTAACAAAAAATTGGGGTTATCAGAGCTTATTATTAATCTATGATTAATAGTTTCTAGGAGAGGTATGAGAATAATAAGACAATGAAGTATGCTTATTCGTGTGTAGGCCGAGATTGAACCGAAAACTAGATTTCAAATCCATTCATCACTTTTATCACTTTTTGATTGTTTGCTTTAATTTTCTATCACTAGTTTAATTTCACTTTATTTTCTTAGTTGAAACCAAACCAAACCCTCGCATAACCTAAACACTAATTTCTTTCATTGAAAAAGCTACACGAACACTCCATGTGGATACCATCCTTACTCACTGCTACTATAAACCTTAATGTGTAGAGTTATGATTTTTTTTTGTGCATTCGATACGCATCAAGAACCATGTTATAAGACTCTACCTTATGCTAGTTTGCAAATCATTAAGCATTAGTTCACTATATTACAAGATGATCTTGACTCCTTTTGAGACATCACGATGTATCAATTTAATGACATATATAGTTTGATTAAGTCTTGCTTTCCTCCTCGAACTAATTGATGTTTGATGTTTTTAAAAAAATGGAAGAGTAATTCTATGTTATTAGATTCAAAGGGTGATTATTGTAAATATGATGACCTTTTGAAATCTCTTTTATGTGTGGATATTTCTTTTACTTGTTATTGAATATCACTTATATGATATTAAAGATCTCTTTTTTTTTCCTTAATCTTGAATTATGTATTATGCATAAATTAAGAGGGAGCTTATCGTTATATGGATAGTTACTTATTGGTTTAATCTTATTGTTGCTCTTTAACATCACAAATGTTTTATCATCATCAAAAATAATAAGATGGATAAATCAAGGGAGGTTCTAATAAATGTTTTATGGACAACTAAAAGCAAATCCTACTAATAAGTTTGTTATCTTGATGAGAGGCTTTATAAGAACAAGATGAAATTAGGAATAACTCAAGAAAATAATTCATAAACTTGATAATAAGGTAAAGATCAAGTCAAGAAAAAAGAAGATTAAGGCACATAAAGGACATTTTATATTTTTGTGATACTAAGTGCAATCTTACTTTATTAGTTTGGTAATCTTAAAGACTCTCTATGCAAAACATTTAAAATCAATTTATTACATGAGCCTTTTCATTCATCAAGAGGTATTAAAGTCCTTACTTTTAACAAAAAAATTCTCTTGATATTTCAAATACTCTTTTGGGGAAATTTTAAATATTTTTAATTATATTTACATCAAAAATTAAGTTTAAGCATTTAAAGTTATTAAAATTATATTTTTGAGTAGATTCGTTAGCTAATATAGGCTATTGGACGATTAATGTAAGCCTAAAATGTATCAGGCAAGTTTATTAAAACATTGGTCGACTAATATAATGGTTTGGTTGACAAATTCCCATCTAAGGGACATATTGATCGACCAATATAATAGAGTGGTCGACCAATGTCTTAGAATTTAATGAATCTACTCATTCAATACACACTAGTTGACTAATATGTTACATTGGTCTACTAGTGCTCTATAACTATTTGTTAATAGTTACAGAGCACTAGTAGACCAGTGTAGCATATTAGTATTGCTAGCGGTTGCAGCACTCTATAAATACATGTTTTCTCGTTAGTTCTTTCATCATGAAACATTTGAGTGTCTTTTACACACATTTTTGTGTGTTTCGAATCATTTGAGTATTCATTCTCATTTTAACTGAGTAAGCTTTTTTTATATTATTAAAATGATAAAGTGAGTTATTTTGAGTTATAGGATTCCGTTAGAATTTTTTATTATATTTGGAGGTGTTTCTAAGTTGCATTGAGTTTTCTTTTCACCTCAAAGGAAGATTGTAAAGGAGTTTCTCTTTGTCAAGTAAAGATTATTAAAAGGTTATTCTTCACATAAAAAGAAGAATTATAGTGAAAATCCAAGAAGAGTCTTAAGAATAGATGTAAGCAAGAGTTGTTCAGCAAACTACTATAAATTAGTTTGCATCTCTCCTTCTCTTACTCTTTTACTTTATTAATTAAGTGTGTTGTTAAAATTTATTATTTTATTTCATAATTTTGTATTTTTTAATTTGATTATGAACATATTGTGTTAGTAAATTTTAGCATTAAATTTATCTACACTAAATTCACCCCTTTTTGGATGTCAATGGGGCCTAACAAAAAAGAAGAAAGATCAAATTTCACTTACTATTATCCATCAAGATCTGGATGTAAAATTGTTCAAGAAAATAATAAATGAAATCACATCAAAAAAATTTGGGAAACTCTCCGTAATTTAATGATGGGAGTTGACAAAGTGAAGAAGATGTGACTTCTAATTTTGAAGGCAGACTTTAAGACAATCTTAATGAAGCATAGTTCCATTTCAAAGTACTTTTAGAGTTCTCGAGTGGTGAGTGATGAGTGGTGAATCAAATAAAAAGGCTTGGTGAATCAAATAAAAAGGCTTGGTGAATTCATTCAAGATATTTAAGTTAATAAAAAGGTCCTACGTTCTCTTAACTTGAAGTTCAATTATATGATAGTGGCTATTAAATAAATAAAAGATGTGAGTGATATTACTGTTGATAAGTTAAATGGACCTTTACTAGGTCATAAAGAAAAGATGAATAGTTATAAAAAGCATGTAGCAGAACAATTCTTATGTGCACGGTCATCCTTAAAGTCTAAATACAATTATATGAAGCAAACTGGAAAAAAAAATTCATATACAAAAATGGACATAGTCATAGAAATACAGAGCAAAGGAGAGGAAGAGTTGAACAAGACTCTTTGGGTAATAATTAACCTTATAATCATCATCATGGTCAAAGAAGAGGAAGAGGATGAGGAAATTTTGACATACATATTACTAGGAGAAATGACAAGGCCCAAGTTAAATGCCGTTCATTTGTAAGCATTTTCATTGTTCTTAGAAACATTTTTCCAATAATAAAGATGATGTAAAAATTGTAGAAGCTAATGAAGCCAAAAAGAGCAAATGGTACCTTAACGTTGCAATAATAATCGCATGACAAGTGATAAAAGCAAATTTGTGGAATTAGATATCATACTAACAAGGTGATAATACAGTAGTAGAGATCAAAGGTAAAATTCTGTTTAAGATTAAAAAAAAGTGGTCATAAGCTTCTCTTAAGTATTTACTTTATTCTAAAACTAAAGAATAACATTTTATGTATAGGTCAACTTTTGGAGAATGACTTCAAATTCATATAGAGAGCCATACTCTTTAGATTTGAGATCAGGATGCAAATCTTATAACCAATGTCGTTATAACTAGCAATATGATAATTTTATTAAACTTGCACACTAAGAAAGCCATATGTTTGAAGACTAATGTCAGTAATCATTCATGGATATAGCATATAAGATATGAACATTGGAAATTTAAACGATTTAAAGTTTTAGGAGAGAAGAATGTAATGAGAGGTAATGAGATCATGCTGAACAACAATGCGAAGCATGTCTTCTTAGAAAGCATTTAAGGAAATTGTGAGTTGTCACTAGATTCATGAATAACGTACGAAAATTTTATTTCAAACCTGCAAAAAGAATATTACACTACTTGCAAATAACAAAAAAGCTTGGGATCAAATATGGAAAAGAAGAAGATAACGAGATGATAAGTTATATTGATTGTGATTGGGCTAGATCAGTAGAAGATTGAAAAAACAATTCAAAGGTAATCCCTTTATCAATGGAGATTGAGTATAGAATAGCGACAAGACTGTGTAGTCTAGAAGAATTCTTTCAGATTTAAAGCAAAAGCAGGAAAGTCCCTATAATAATTTACTGTGATAATATATATTCAATTTTAATAAATAAAAATTATGTTTTTTTTTTAATGGTAAGACTAAATACATCGAATTGCAACATCATTTTATTCGTGACTTGATAAATAAAAATAAAGTTCATATAAATATGTTAATTCTTTAAACTAGCAAGCTAATGTTCTTGCAAAAGTCAAAAGAAAAAAGAAAAGCTCTGTTGTATCAAAGACTATCTCAAAATTACAAATTAAAGAGAGTTATTGGAAGGTTAAATTAATTTGTAATTTTTAAGAAGTAGTTTTTTATGTTTTCTTTTAAGAAATTATTTTGTATTTTCTAAAAAAATCTTTTGATATCTTCAATGCCCAGTATTCAAATGTACATTTCTTTAATAATAGTTTTAACGTACTATTGAAGTTGCAAGTTATTAAAACAAAAATACAAACATCGTGAACATTTCTCTCAATTTTTTAATATTCTAATTTTCTATTACATTCTACAAATTTCAATAGAATTTCTGACTTTCTAAAGTACAGAACAAGAGGTGTTTTAGAAAAAGTTTTGACAGTTCAACGATAGTAATATTATTGAGATTTAATTTAATTTACCCTGAATGTTATATGAGTGGTAAACTAATCTTTATATAGGGAAATTTTGTTGGCAGCCTTCTCCCTCAACCGCTATTTTGAGGATTGAATATTAAATTTTAGGTTATTATTCTTGATAAGTTGAAAAAACTAAGAAACTCCCCCACTTCTTCTAAATTTGATTCGTTTCTCACTTAAAACAAAAGTTGAGCTGGAGATTTTTATGCAAAATTGATGGTAAGTTTCTTCTATTCAGAATCCCACCTATCCTTCCTTTTGTTAGGATAAAAGACTTAAGTGTACTCATAGTTTCAAGGTCCGATTTCATTATTCTTTGGTCCTTGTAGGGCCCAGAAATACCTGGTAAGGCCTTGAGCTTCACTCACAAGACAAATCTAACTAATAAACCTGCTTCTAAGCCAAGCTTCATGGCATCCTTAGACGTGAAGCTCCTGTCCTACCAAGTTTAATTGATTCTATCATAAGCCTGAGGCTATTTTAAATGATAAATATGCCAAGCAACAATCATGGAAGCTATGTCCTAAAGCCAACCATGCCTTACCCTTGAAATCAATTCGACAACCGACAGTCCTTTGACAATATTCTAAAGAACCACATTACATTCTACACGGAAAAATAAATTTGATTAGTTAGGCTCTCGATGAACAGCCTTTATGTTTCATCGATATCATAGCCGAACAGATAAGAAACTAATTGCTTGCTGCTTCTGTGTCACTTTTCCTTAAAAAGAAACTAGGAAAGTGGCTTTAGGGTCTTTGTCGCCGAGAATCATAAACATTGACTTGGTCTCCATTAAGAAGCATCTTCAAACCTCTTTCATTTCTATGTTAGGAGAACAGAATCATAGTCGATCCGACATTTGGCTCCCATGTTGTGAAGGGGACAGCTTGTGGCAGTGTCATCCCCTTGTTTCTTATTTTCCACAACTTTAAGCTGTGTTATGGACGGAAGACTTGCAGAAATGAATAAATCTTAAATACTCAACATGGCATTTCTTACTTCTTCAATTTCGTTTCCAGTTTCTCAACCATGTTACCCACCCCTCACGGCGCAAATTCTCTCTCAGCCCTTAATTGGAAACTTAGCCATCCAAAGCATGAGCATCTGATTTGAAGCATGTATAGGGGACATGAAAATGGTCATTTTCTCCCAACTGAATACCATATTTAATTTTTGTTCAAATTAATCCACGAAAAGATGATAAGAAGCTAGAACAAATAATGGACTTTAAAGAGAAAACGAAAATAATAAGATATAGTGCCAGTGAAATATAGTTCTCTCCCAGTTCCAATACAAAAACTCAGAAGAATTCGGTTGAATTTATGCTTCAGCTCAAAACAAATTCTTGTCACTTTCAACTATTAATACAGAAAGAATAATGTTTGTGACAGAAGTGAACATCTGATGATCAGGAAGGGTAAGGTATGTACTCGTGCTCAATCGTAGGCATTGTCCGGGTTACAGAAGCTGTAGGAGCCCTGATGTGACCAACCATTGACACTTGCAGAGCTTCCTCTTCATAAGCCCTTCTCTCCATTTCCTCTATTTTAGCCTTCTTCTTAACCTTGACAAACATGGCCACCAGCAGCAACCCCAATAGAGATGCACCTAACACGGTCCCCACCGAGGTCCCGACCACTATTTTCCACAAGCTGATTTTCTTTCCTACCTCCATTGGAGGAGGTATTTTAATCACCAAGCCATAATGACCATGCCTTGTGGTTACACAAATATTTGGCGATTCCAGGCCTTTTAATGTCACCTTACCGTCATTTTCAAAACTGGCACAGAGTGGCGTTTTGTTTCCTGATGATATGTCGGAAATACGCGTATTTCTGAAGTCTATGGTTATTGGTTTTTCTGCAGCATGAATCCCAAGCTCAAAAGAGTTGCTAAAATTCACACCACTACCAACATTGTAAGCTAATAGGCCTAAAATAGGTGACACAAGTTGGTATCCTGATAAATCGTAGTTAGCATAGTATACAGAAGACCAGTTGTATCCCAAGTTTTGTCTGATTACCATCAGTCTCTCTACACATGGCTGTACTGTTACTCCGATACGGAGATGGAATTCCTTAACCTGAGCTCCATACCTTCTTAAACTTCCGCATCGAAACCTCGCTGTATCTACAACGATCCCTGAGAAGTTTGCCGGCAATTGTACAGCATGTATCCTTCCTGTCTTGATATGTATGTCATACGACTTAAAGGTGTAGTCTCTGATGAGAAGATCAAGAAGACGAGCTGATTTGATCCCTTGAGGTTCAATTCCCACCGATACCATCAAAAGAAGAATTAGTACTAAAGCAGGACGGAAGATAGAGCCCATGTGAAGATTGATTCAAAAGGAGTTAATCAGTGATGTAGAATAGTTCTTCACAATTTCGTGGGGCTGTTTCATTAGAAAAGAGAGTAGTTTTCTGCGGAAGAAGGCTCTAGAGTGATCAGCTGCTTCGGGATGGCTTAGGGATGGAGATGCCAAGAAGGAAAGCTTTGGGTTGTGGGTGGGGAAATTTACGGTGAGGAGGAAACTTTGGAGGATCAAAGACAAAGAAGCACTGAAAAGGGAAAAGAGAAGACTTTGTTTTTCTTTCTTTATAATGCAGGCCTCAGAGGATACAAGTTAGTTGGCATTTGATAGTAAAAAACTTTCTAGGAGGAGCAAGTCTCTCTCATCACTTCATCGTAAGCTAGAAGTGGCAGCATGCATAATGGTCACGCTTATGGTCATATCAAGAATTCTGAATTGAAGACAAATTGATTCTCTAGATTCAAAGACGATGCATGATTATATCTCACTAGATAATGGGAAGAACAGATCAACCGTGTCGATTCAGGATTGAACAGTACCACAATTATTGGTTGAATATTCTGATAGCAACAGGAAATGGCATAATATCTTAGCAAATTAAATAATTACAAGCATGTCTTTTGTTGTTGATATAAGAATTAGGAAGACCGGGTTGTTGTCGTTGTTGTTCACAATTATTTGCATACCAAGAAATTGAGGAATGGCACTACAGAGCAACAGGAGAAAAGCTCAAGCTTGTCTTCCTTCGAAGGTAAACTTTTGATGAGTGATAGACAGGATCGAGATGAGGTGGGGGTAATGATTCGGGGCGTGGGTTGATGATAACAGTTTCATCCTTTGACCCTAAAAAAAGGGAAAAGATTCAGGTAAAGGTTTGTTTAGTTGAATCTTAATTAATAAAATGTAATAGATTGAATGAAATGGAACGAAAAGTAATAGTTTATAATAAAAGGTAATGTAATATAGTGAAAAGTTGTTTAACAGAAATGGAAGGATTCGTAATGTAATGAAATGAAATGTTATTTCGAAGATATATGTAATAGAATGTAATATATAATAAATAACTATTATATTCCTGATATTAAAATGTTATTACAAGAGATTTAATGCTATATATTTAAAACAGAAATTATATTCAATTAAAAAGTTTTAAGTCACAATCATGACAAATAATTTTTTATATATTTTCTATTTTGTTATAGGAGGTTTAACGCAATAATTTTAAAAGAGAAATCATGT
>JAOQMP010000210.1:34476645-34494479 GCA_027563575.1 Erythroxylum pedicellare
CCCAATTTACTTATTTTTATTCGATTCACCCTCTCAGTTTATTATTAAATTATGCACTTGTAGAATTAAATCATAACAAATCCAATAAATAAATAAACATTCAGATTTCATTAATTCAAAGATAAAACTTTGAAGGTGAGTTAGAACATCTCAACATTCAAAAATCATATCATCAATTATTCTTCCAATTCTAATCAATAATAAAATTGAAAATAAAACAGGAAATACAATTCGAATAAAGGATAAAGGTAGCAATGTCGAGAAACTCCTTATACGGGAAGTACATCGAGTCAGCTTCTCCTCCTTTTGTCTCTTCCTTCTTCTCTTTCTTAATCTCTCGATGAAATCTTTCTAGGGCTTTTTTAAGGTTGTAGTACCCCACTCTCACAAGTCACGTACCTGACATCCTGAGTGATATTCAGGTCTATGCCCCGTGAGGGTGGCCTGCTAGCACACTCAGTCAGTAAAATCTTATTATAAAATTTTGTCCTTTTAAAAGAATGTAATCATATGAAGAAATCAATAATCATATTGGGCCCATTCTTTTCTTTCGTAATATAAAAAATCATATTTATTATTATTACACTCAAGATCAATCTCATTTATAAACCTTTTCATTTTGGGAAAGTTATTACATATAGAAATATTCAAATATATATTTTTCAATAACTGGGGAAGACTTTATTCGATACAGGAATAAGAAAATACAAATGCAGACGTGAACTGATCCCGACCACTAACCTCACTTGCATGTAATAGGCATACTCCCGTTTGCCTAATAGGGTACTCTTCTAAACCTGAAAATTATTTGCAAATTTTGGGTGAGTTTTTTCAAACTCAGTGGGTGACCATCCTTGTTGGCTAACTCAATCAAATAACACATATCACATTCAGAAATCATTCAAAATGATTTAACATACATATCATACGCATATGTAGTGCTCATGAAACTCACTTTCAGTTATTACTTGTTTTGACCGAGTTCCTATTTATCTAGCCCATATCCTTTAGTGGATATCGGGCTGTATCAGATAATATCCCATATCCCTTAGTGGATACTGAGAATCACGGTCTGAGCTTTAAGCTCTTTCTCGGTGGCTACATTTAATGGAATGCATCACATTATCATATGCTACATCAATCACTTTCTCATATCATCGGACCTTAGTTCGACATTCAACATTAAAGTTGAGAATCACTTTTTCATTCATATGCATGTTCAAAATTTTCTTCGAAACTAGGTCCAGCTAATTTTGACATTTAACAATCAAGTCAAGTATCACATAGTTCATCAAATTCAGATACAAGTAGCACTTTAATATTTTCACATTTAGCAAACTCCTCGAACATTCAAGCCAACACTCAATATAGTATCAAAACTCACTTAAGTAACATTTATACCTAGGGTTTATGTCTCAATAAACACTTTGAATCATTTCAGATTTTTCTACAAATTAACTTTCTGGTCAACTTTACATGTTCTTTATAACCATGAAAATGACATAATTTGGCAACTTTTTCTTCTAGAAAATTATTCTAATCTCTCTTAAGTTTCTAATGATACTAAGATCATTCAATTTTGTTCAATATTTCGAAAGATATACTCCAAATATCTCAGACTATTCTTAAATTAAAATAGTATTCTATACTTAAATTCAATCTAGAAATTGAAATTATTAGAGAGAGAATTAAAATTCAATCTGTTAAAAAAATTTGTAGTCCTATTTTCTAGTTTAATCTAAATCAAGAATCATTTCATTTCGATAACTACAGATCAATATATCACCAAAATACAGAACCATGTTTAATGAAAATACTCCATTCATCAATTTTCAAAGCTGTGCAGGAAAGTTGACCGTGGCTAAGCTAGGAGTTCGCTGCAGTAAAAGTGTTCCAAAAGGAATTCTTGTAAAATCCTGCAAGTTGGCCACGGCGAAGCAAAAAGTTGGCTCTAGCACACTTTCACAAAAGGTAGCAAACAAGACTCATCTTCCAATTTTCCAGATTTTACAACAGCCAACATTTTACACTTATCACATCTTGTACAAAAATCACCCTTTTTACTTCATCTACTCTTCATTCTTAACTCCATTGCAACTCAATATCATTCATAAATAAATCATGATCTATATTTGATAGTTAACTCAAAAACAGAACATGTGCATATACCATTCATCAATAATTTTCTGCACTCATCCTAATACCATTATGATGATCATTCTACCTCCAAAAACATATCTATAACAATATATGAATTATTACTCATCATACATATCCAAAAATAAGACATTTACATAAAATTTTCATCACTCATGTTCATCATACACAAAACACCATTTTATGTCATTTAAACTCTAGGTATCAACATAAATGCTTCATTTATCATTACCCTTGAAGATTAACAAGCTACTTACTTGATTTAGCTCCAAATCTTAAAAAACAACACTTAGCCCTAACTCCCAAGCATCACACGATCTTCATCTTCAAAAGGTGGTAAAGATAGGTTTTTAGTGACAAATGGAAGAGACAGCAAGATAGAAGTGGAAATTGATAGATGAGAGGTTCAACATTAGTGGAGGTTTGATGAATTATAATCAAGAAGGAGAAGAGAAACCACGGAGGAGGAAAAGAAAACAAGAACAAAGCACCTAATGGTCCTTTCAATTAAAATCATCGTGAGAGACAAAACAAGGAGGGTCTTTAAAATTAAAAAAATATTGATCTTAAGACATGGCTTAGCAAGTGACACTTGTCACTTGCCACATCTCCAATTCTTATAATTTTAAACTAGGTTCTTTCATTTAACTAGTCCAATCAAATCCAATTTCTACTCCAATTGTCTCCCAATTGTTATTGACACTAGTCAATAAATCCCATAATCATTTATCAAAATTTCCATTGCCACTGGATGGTAAATTCTACTACCATTTATCAGTTGTCTTACCACTTGACATTTTTCCTAGTCTAAAAATTACCCAATTTTCCAAAAATTCATAAAAAATTCTAAATCACTAAATTCACTCTCTAAATCAGTTTTCAACATATAAAAACCACAATTCTCAATATAATCACATTCATAAACAATTATACCCATAATATGTCAATGAATGCATGTACAATTATTTTCATGTGCAAAAATTACTATTCACGTGTATGTGTATGTCATATTATGCATGAGCATAAAGTGCATTTCTCTAATCTCTCATTGCTATTTCTCATTTACATAAATTTAGGGTTCTATCCCTTAGTATAGAAACAGGATGTTACATTTCTCCCCTTTAATAAGTTTCTTCCTCGAAATTCTCATCTATTTTAGTCCTTCATTTCCCATTTAGCTTCATCACTCGAAAAATTTCTTCCACTTGACTATGGTCAATGGAATCACTCTATTTTTTTGTTCACTTATTCAGCTATCACACTATCTTAACTGTTTCCTCAATATATTTTAGATTACTTACGATTTCACTCAAGTTATTAATAACATATATTTCGGATCATAACGATATTTCATAAACACATCCATGTAAAATTGTGTTAATCTGAAACATCTTTTATTAGTAATACTAAATCATAAGTTAATGGTCATATTCTCAATAACTTCATAAGGACCGATACAATTCTAGCTTAGTTGATCCTTTATTCTAACCTGAGCACACCTTGTACTCAATCTAAGCACACCTTGGCAAGGTGATACTCTCAGAGACATTTCATCTTTTGCTTAATAATTCATATCTCTTGAGTGTTAATACACTTAACTCTTATGTCCATCTCACTATATTCCATATCTTCAATGTTAAACATATAACTCTTTTATCTTTCTTGAATCACTTAATTTCTATTACAGATTCGTTTCACTCATCAACAATATCTTGAATCCATTCTGGCCTTTAACCATTTTTAGGCCCTCTTCATTCAATATAAAGGAAAACCACTCTTTCTATCGTATAAGACTTTATACGGCATTCTAACGGTATCACTATGATAATGATTGCTATGTTTAAAGTCAATTAGAACTATACATTGATATCATGCTCCTATGAACTCCAAAATATATGCTTTAAGCATATCTCCAACAATTAAGATTGTTGGTAAATTATACATGTAGTCACTTGCTTCTACACCCTTAGCCATCAAATTCTATTTCGGTGTATTCCTACTAGGATGTATAACATAGGTTGTTGTTTATGCTTTCTCTAACAATCTTTTTGCTCAATCATCTTTATCGGGTACACATACTTCTTAGTTCAATCACAAGGTATCATTCTTCCTATTCAAACCCAAAATTTAGATTCATTTTTAGTTCCTCAATAAGATTCACAATCCTAAATCCTCAATTTTTGGGCTTTCTTAATTCTTTCATGTGAAATTGATCTTAAATTTCGATAGCTAATAGTGCTTTAAATTGCCCAAAATTTAACTCAACATTTAATGCTCTTTATTACACTAGGTTTGGTAACCTCAATATCTGAATCTGTGCTATTCTGTTATTGAATTTTCTATTCTGGTATCAGATACACACTAGCTTTACTAAGATAGTACTCATTTGTCCAACATAAACTTTAAATAATTTTATTCAATGTCTCGGTTGTAGATTCAGTTCTTTCAAACAAAATAATTACCTCAAATTTCAATGATCTGTATATTTATATATGGATCCAAAACGTTTCACTTTTCATGTTCTGTCTCCAAACTTTCAAAGTAATTACTATTGCAGTAAGTTCTAAATCGTGTATCAAATAATCAACTTATGAGATTTTAACTATCTCCATGCATATCAAATCATTTTATTTTGCTATAACATATTGCATTTTAATCTTTTGTATGAAACATAATTATATAATATGTAGTCTCCAAATCCAAACAATATGATTACATTGGTGTTATAATTCCTTAAGACTCTTTTCACATTCAATATTCCATACAATTTACATGTTTTTCCTCAGGTATTTTTGACAAAGGTTAAGATCATTAAAACTCCTTATCAACTTTTGGTAGTGTACAATTTCTAACAAATTTTACAAACCTCGGATCTCTTATATATTCCTTGGAGTTTCTAACTTCATTATAACCTCTATTTTCTTTGGGTCTCTCAATATGATATATTCAAATACTATAAGACCCAACATTTTATTTAATCACGCTTAGATTCATTCTTATTGAACTTGGCATCTAATTATTTCTCCCTTATGATTTATAATATTCACCTCAAATGTTCACAAATATTCTCTTTACTTTTCGTATACACTCAAAATACCATCTATGATCATATTCACTAATTTATCTATGTAAAATTGGGACACTTTATTCTTCAATGCCATGACACTATCAGGGGCATTGTTAACTCAAACAAATATAGTCGAAACTCCACATGCCCCTTATTAGTTCTTGTAATTCCTTAAGCAACTAATTCCTTAATGAGGTAATATTATCTCATGTTATTATCAGTTTCCCAATGGACTTCTTTTCTCGAATGATTTTATTAATTCATTTGATTTCCTCTAATTTCACATCAATTTATTCTAATGTCTATTCATTCATACTAGTTTTTCCACACATTTCAATATATTTGCAACCTTAACTTCCTTTATTGGTAACACATTCATCAGATCTAATTTGCATCTCCTGTACATATTTGAACAAAATATAATGTGGACTTAAGTTCTCCTCACATTAGTGACAGTGTCACCTCAAATTCAAGAATTCACTCATATAGTTGGATACTTTACATCCAACAAAATGCATACATTCTTAATAGTATATTCTACCTCTTATGCTTAAGTCTCTACTAGGGATATGATTCCAATATTCAGTTTTGATTCATTACATATTCATTTCTGATTTATTCCTTCATTGATCATGGTTAAATTGAATCATCTGGTCTATTTAACCTAATTTAGTGAAATTCTTCTTTGAAAGAAGATTTCTTGCTACTATCAACAATATTGCTCTTTCTTGCTACTGTCATCGATACTGCTCATGAAATTCTTATCAATCAACTACTTTTATCATTGCTTGTCAGTCGTTCTTAGTACCTTATAAAGATCAATTTTAGCTATTCATAATATCTCAATAAGATCAATTTATTCCATAACTTATATGATCAAAACATACTTTATAATAAGACTCAATGAGGCATTAAGCAAATTCATTTACTCTAATACCTTTGTATATACCATCAAAATCATTACATCTTATCTAGAGATGTATTTATGATAATTCACCAATTAATAACATCATTGACAATCTCTATTTATTCTCGATTGATCACTATTAGCACTTTCACATAACACTTTAATTCATCTTAGACTTTTAACTATGGGAACTATGACTAATAACTATTCAACAAGTCATAGTTTGCTTCCTATATCATTCCATACATATAATACATATGTGCTCAATATTCTCACTTGTCATTATAACATCCCATAACCCAAGATTAGAAATGCATTGCATGCACATACAATATATGACATACACATACACGTGAATACTGAACTTCTGCACATGAAAATAATTGTACATGCATTCATGGATAATTCCAGGTATAGTTGTTTATAAATGTCATTATATTGAGAATTGCGGTTTTTATATGTGAAAAACTGATTTGGAGAGTGTATTTAATAATTTAGTATTTTTGGTGAATTTTGGGGAAATTTTTGAAAATTAAATGCCAAATGGTAAGACAAATGATAAATAGTAATAGAATTTACTGTCAATGGGCAATGAAAGTTTTGATAAACAACTTTGAGATTTATTTACAAGTGTTATTGGAAATTTAGAGACAATTGGATTAGAAATTGGAGTCAAATAGATTTTTTTTAATAAGGGTCCATATGGGACCATAAGAAGGTGACAAATGGCAGTGACAAGTGTCAGTACCACTCACCACTCCTCTCTCTCACAGTTCTTTCACTTGAAAGACCACAATAATTGTTATGTATTTCATTTTTAACTCTTGTCTTCATCTTTTTGTGGGCTTCCCTTATCCTTCTTCATGAATTGTGTTGCCAACCATCATCAACATTGAATCTTGCTTCCATCTTTCACTTACTACTTCCTTCATATTATCTTCTTCATTTCCATAACAAAACCCAAGCCTTCTAACCTTCAAGATGATGATCGTGGGTTGTGTGTGAAGATAGGGTTAAGGGAGATTTTGAATATTTTGGAGCAATATCAATTAAGTATTGTGTGAATCCTTTATAGATGTTGGCTTATGGAACATAAATGGTGATTTATTTGCCATTGCATGATTATAAAGAAAAATTATTATTTTTTATAAACACTGTGGGTTTAAGATATGAAAATTTTTTATGTGTGACTTTTGAATAATTGATGATCTAGATGTCTTAAGATAGTGTAGAAATGATTTTTGAGCTAGAAAGAACCATAAAAATATGCATAAGAAGAGTATAGGAAATTGGAAAGTTGATAGAGAAATGTATGCTCTGTTTTTCTTTTCACCATGTATATATGTATACATGTGGGAATATCTTTGGTGGCTGGAGACATGAATCGAAAAAGAGTATAAGGTTAAGTTGAAAGGTGAACTAGTGATGTATAGATAAGTTAAGATGAAATGGAAGAGTTGATGGAACTGAATGGTGTAGCAGAGAATAGTGAAATACAGAACATGAAGTAGATGCATGACTGATATTTGGTTTTTGATGATTTTGAGTAAACTTGTATAATTAGTGGTACTGTAAATGTATTGTGAATGAGTTGAATGGAAATGGAGTATAAAAGGTGATCTTTGTATGAGTTGTGTTAGGGTAAGATCTGGAAACAAAATTGGTAGTTGATTTGGAAAATGTAGCATCAATATGATCTTTGAGTATGCTTTTGTATTTTAGCCATAACTTTTTCTATAGTTATCTAAATGAGATGAATCTTAATTTGAATTAAAATAGACACATATAGCTACATTTCTCATGAAGATGTAAAATTTGAATTCTATCTTTAAGAGTCTCAAAGTTTGATATGAAATTAGGAACTGGGTGTAGTACACTGTAGGAGAAATGTGTATTTTGTATTCTGACTTCAAGGGAAAAACTGTAGTGATCTAGGAAGATTTTGACAACAATATTTTCATAAAATTTGTATTTTTTTTTATCTTTCCAACAGTATAAAGTAAGAAAATTTTGAGTATCAGAGTTGAGAGATATGACCATTACAAGTTAGGATGTCGCAGATGATGTATATACAGGACAACCTCAGTTGTGCTCACAACAAAGAAAGGCGCAATCACTTCCAGGCTTGGGTGTGATTGCGACAAGAAAAGGTGTGACCAAAACTTGGGAGTAGCCTCGGGTGTGATCACACCTCGTTACTTCACCCATGATCTGCAACCCTAAGTGTGCTCCAGTTTTGAACATGTCTGATTCTTTTGGCCATAACATTGTCATCTGACCTCCAAATGAAGTAATTTTTAAACCAATAGATTCCTAACACATTTTTATATCTCTACATAAAAATTGGTAGCATTATGAATTGATTTGAAAAAATATTGATTGAAGGAAAATGAGGAAATATGTCGGAATAGTATAAACAGGTATGATTTCATTGAACATGTTTGGGTATTTCGGTTATATCTTATTCTATAGTCATCCAAATGAGATGATTTTTAATTTGGAGTAAACTAAAGAAATAGGAATACAAATTAGAAGAAGAAGTGGAATTTTTATACAGTCTCTAAAACTTTCGATTTCTAGATGGAAGTTGAGTATGGTGTACTGTTTTAGTATAAGAACAGTCCGAGAATGTCGAGGTATAACTTTCATATTACCGAATCAAGTTGAACGATCTTGATGTCATTAGACATTTAAGAAATATTAGAACACTCCTTTAGAAGAGATTATTGCCAAATTACTCGTTTTCATTGTCTAAATGATTAAGAAAAGTAGACCCGAAAGTTAGTTTCTGGGAAAAACCTGAAAGTGATACAATGAGAAATGAATTATGATTTTAATGGTTTTATTGAAGTATAAGCCTAAGTACAAATGATACTTAAGTGATTTTTTAGATAGGATTGATTATGTGATGAGGATAATGGAAAAATACCTGAGATTGTCATGAACATGCATTGTACATATTTCATTACATACATGTGCATTATTAAACATTTATAATTGTGCAAATTGTGATATATGAATATTACTTTTTATAAAGGACCAACTAGAATGTCAACCTCCAGACGTTACCAGAACTTCTAGGCATTAGCTCCGGGAGTGAATTGTGAGTAACCTAGATGGTCTTATTCAATAAATTGTTTGTTTTATATTATTTTTGAATTATGAATGAATGTGATTTGATTGTGTTGATTCCAGACAATGAAGGTCCAATGACTTTGATATATGAATGAGATATTGAAGTGCTACTTATATGTGAATGTGATGAACTAAATGTTTCATGACATGATTGATTATAACAGATGCATTCCATACATGAATGCATAATCAGATAATGAGAGTTGTGACTTGAGCAGCCACTGAAACTGATTTTAAAGCTCCAAATGTGATTAATAGACAAAGGCTCACTATGTAAAATTAGCCCTGTATCCCTAATGGATAAGGGACAGTATAAATGAGCCTAATATCTACAATAGATACGAGATAGTTTAGGCACTCAGTCACAACAACGTAATAATTAGAAACGAGTCACATGAGCATGTCATATGCATTTTATTAAATATGTTGGATTGATTGAAATGTTAAATTGTCTACTCTTGAGTGAGAATATGATATATGATAAATTATGCAAGGTTGTGAAATATGTTTTATATGTATTGATGTGATGCATGAATTGAGTGAACCATCAATGATGGTTACCTCATTGAGTTCGTAAAACTCATCAAAATTGCAATGTTGACCTTTTAGGACTGAGAGACGATATTAGCTACTGAGGGATGCTATAAGCAGTGTAGACTTTTGCTTTTGGGGATAAGAAGGAATGGCTCAAAGGTCAGTCAACTGGATATGGACAGATTAGATAGACTTTGTATATTTCCTCTTTTATGTAGCGTATTTTTATATTAGGTTTGGATCATATACATACTTCGGATGATATTGTAAAAGTTACATTGTAAATTTGGTTTTTATGAAATGAAATGAGGAAATTTTGGCTTTAAATTATGGTGACTTTCCTTATGATGTTTATAAGAGAACAAAGATAGATGATGCCATGTTAAGTGAATGTTGTGATTGAACGTAGCATGCCGTTATCATAGGCTATGTATTGGAATATCCTTTGGGCGTCCTAGTATGTATCCTAGGGTAAGGGGGCATTACAGTCATAGTGATCCCATTATCAGATGTGTGCTCAAGATAACAAATCAACTTAACCTTGACAACATTTTTATATATCGCTATCATTATCTCTCCTTCCAATTTCCCCTTTTATTATTTCCTCATTTCTATCTCATCTTCCTATTGTCATTTATTTCATCTTCCGTATGTATATCCTCAATCAATTCAGAGTCATAGATGCAAAATCATCATGAAATTCTGATGTTAATATTTCAAACATATTCTTATGCTAAACCATAACTCTTATCATATTTATCCGACATTTATTCCAAATCCAAGTTTACCTTTATAGGTTATAAAAATTTTGTTTTCATCCAACTTTGTTTATACACTTTAAATCTTGTCAATTCTACCATATCTCTATTTTCCTTAATCAATCCACAATAATATATTCACTTTCAAGGGTATACCATCACAGTACAAATTTGATGTCATATTTGATGATACAACCATCAATACAATTATAGTGAATCTCTACCTATCATATCGTACCATATACTATTTCTTGTTTCTAGATATCCACGAGCTTCCATTTTCTCACATTCTGATAGATCTTAATTCTTCTCACTATTTATATCAACTTAAACACTTTACAAATGCTCAAGCATATGACTCATACACATACATCTCAGATTAGGTATCAGTTGCTACTGCTGCATGCCAATACATGTCTAAAATGCATGTACCGTGACGCATATTTCAGAAAACGCCCATATAAGATACTCAATCTAGTCTCTGATACCAAATAAATGTAGCACCCACTCTCATAAGTCATATACCCAACATCTTGAGTGATATTAACGTTTGGGTCCTACGAGGGTGGCCTGCTAGCACACTAAGTCAGTAAAATCTCATTACAAAATTTTGTCCTTTTAAAACAATGTAATCATATGTGGAAATCAAAAATCATATTAGGGCCATTCTTTTCTTTCGTAATATAAAAATCTCATTTATTATTATTACACTCAAGATCAATCTCGTTTACAAACCTTTCCATTTTAAGAAAGTTATTACATACAGAAATATTCAAATACATATTTTTCAATAATTGTGGAAGACTCTATTGATACAGCAATAAGAAAATACAAATGCAAACGCGAATTGATCCTGACCTCTATCTCTCACTTACATGTAATAGGTATACTCTAGTTTGCCTAATGGGGTACTTTTCTGTGCTTGAAAAATATTTGTAAATTTTAGGTGAGTTTTTGCAAACTCAGTGAGAGACCATCCTCGATGGCTCTCTCAATCACATAACACATATCACATTCAGAAATCATTTAAACAATTTAAATCATACATATCATATGCATATGCAGTGCTCATTAGACTCACTTTCAGTTATTACTTGTTGTGATTGAGTGCTTATTTATCTAGCCCATATCCTTAGTGGATACCGAGCTGTATTAGATAATGTCCCATATCCTTTAATAAATATCAGGTGTATTCACAACTGAGCCTGAGACTCTTATCACAATCTAAGCTTTAAGCTCTTTTTCGGTGGCTACTCTAGTCACAATAGCCTTTATGTTTCATGCTTTCAAGTAGTGGAATACATCACATTATCATAACCTACATTAGACACTTTTGTATATCATCGGACCTTGGTTCGGCATTCAACATTAAAGTTGAGCATCACTTTTTCATTTATATGCATATTCACATTTTTCTTCGGAACTAAGTTTGGCTAGTTCTGACATTTAACAATCAAGTCATGTGTCATATATTTCATCATATTCATATATAAGTAGCACTTCGATATCTTCACATTTAGCAAACTCCTCGAACATTCAATTTCCGGAATCAATACAATCACATTCACATCATAGATAATTCAAATCTGAAATTAAGCAAACAAATAGTTAAGTGAGATCATCTAGATTACTCACAGTACGCTCTAGATTAGCATTAGCTTCCATGATCTGAAAATGTCTAGATATGAACATTTATCCTGCACGTCGACATTATGTAACACATACGTTGCACACACATTACAACTTTGCACAATTGTATAAGTACTCATTTACACACAAATGTGTATATAAACTATGTACAATACATGCTCAATGACATTTCTGGGTATTTCTCCATTATTCAAGTCACATACTCAATCCAATATCAAAACTCACTTAAGTAACATTTATACTTAGGGTTTATATCTCAATAAACACTTTGAATCAAATTTCAGAACCCAATGAATCATTTCAGATTTTTCTACAAACTAACTTTTAAGTCAACTTTACATGTTCTTTTTTACCCTAAAAATAAGGTAATTTGGCAACACTTTCTTCTATAAAATTGTGCTCCTTTCCCTTAAGTTTCTAATGATACCAAGATCATTCAATTTTTTTCAGTATTTCAAAAGATATACTCCAAATATATCGAACCGTTCTTAAATTGGAACAATATTCTATACTTAAATTCAATCTAGAAATTGAAAATTTTAGAGATAGATTTAAAATTAGATCTCTTAAAGCAATTTGTAGCCCTATGTTTCCAGTTTAATCTAAATTAATAATCATTCTATTTGGATAACTACAGATCAATATATAGCCAAACTACCAAAGCAGGTTTATTGAAAATACTCCAATTCATCAATTCTCAAAGCTATGTAGTAAAATTGACCGCGACAAAGCCAAGAGTTGGCTGCAGCGAAAATGTATTTACTATTATATTTACTAATATAATTATTCTTTTGTAAGCTTTTAGAAGATTGTTATACACTTCAAACGTGGAAGGATTGAAACATAATAAATACTATTGTATTTACTAATATAATTATAACTTCTAAACAAAAAACTAACAAATTCATTTCGTACGACCACAAATGATTTAGAGCCTTGATTGTAAGGAGTTTTAATTTTTCCTCCATTAACATTGGCTTTCTCACACTTTTCCTAAACGAAGATAAGAAATTGTCATTAAATTGTGAAACAAGATTAATTGAAGCAAATGTTAAAAGAAAGAAGAAAAACATTAATGTTGGCAGAGGACCAATAATTACACATTTAGATCCAATTTTCTAAAGTCAGCCGCTTGGAAACATATCTCCTTACCTCCTCATCTAAAAGAAAGGATTTGTAGTATTTATGTAGTTGATAATAATGATCCATGCCCTTTTGTTTCAATAGTAAACTCACACAATTTAACACTTCAGGCTTCTCGACATCGATGATATTGATCTTCATCTATAAACAACAAGTAAAAGTGAAATTAGTCTTTAAATAATTAAAAAATTGCAAATGACGTCATTTTCTACTAGGTTATTAACACAAAAATGAATTTCTTTTCATTTTCATGTTAGCTGTCATATATTCTCTTCATAATCGATTGTAAAAGTGTCTCCTGTCTTATGGTCCTCATCGTCAACGAAGCATCATGTGCTATGCTGTTACTTATTGTTCTTCTTTTCTATCACCAAGAACCATCCTTATTGTGTTATATTTTTTGCTACATCCCGAAGTTAATGTGGGCTTTGTGTTCTGTAATTGGTGTATGGGTTTCCCTTTCTATTTGTGTTTGGAAAATGGTGAATTGTGTTTCTGTATTGGAAGAAGATGGGTAGATGTTTTTTTTCCCAACCTCTAGTTGTTGTTTGAGGAAACCCTACTAACTATTTAATGGAAGGTTTGTTATAGATTTAAGGCCCAATTTGCGATAGATGTTTATGTAAAACATTTACAATATGATTCCTTTTACACCAAATTTGTACCACTATTAAAATGTAGTACTTTGACTTATCATCAACAAAATAGCATAACTTTCCACATTGACATGGAATGCAAAACGTGTCCTATGCATCAGTTCTTTTAATTGACAATTCATTTGTAGGATTTGATTACCAAAAACTTTTATTTAACATAATAAATTTATGATATATTGAATTTTCATAATTAAAATGTTGACATCAATTCATCGAGGAATGTCAACATGATGACTGTCTTCCGATGGCGAAAATAAGCTCCGTTGGTAGGAATGTGGGAAAATTCTACCTAGTGCATAAAAAATTGATGCAAATATTTCGTCATCGTATGCTAATCACCGCTTGCCTTCCATGGTTAATATTCTCCTTCAAGGTTTTTAGTATCATCTAAATTACCTCTCATCCTTAATTATTTGTATCTTATTTGCATCATAGTAACCTATTAAATGAATGTTTGATTGTATATATTACGTCTAGTGTAAAGCTCACTCCAATCTTGAAGAAAACATAAAGGAAAATGGAAAAGGTGGCAATATCCTGAGGGTTGGTATAAGATTAAGGCAATTGGTTGTTTTTGATTAATCGTTGATTCCAATTACTATATCTTCTTAATCAGATATGAATGTGTTTGAATTTGGCTTCATAATATAGTTTCACTTAACTAACTACTTAATTTCCATATGATTTGTGTTTTGGGTTAAATGCATCGCACTGGAAGTCCATCTAATTCAGTTATCCATACTGCATCTGGGGATTTGTTCACTGTATCCTCTACAAGTTTAGCTATAGCCAAAATTTTGTTGGAAGATGGTGTCAGTAACCCAAAAATTGAGGGAATATCTTTGACGTTTTCAATTGATCCCTTCGAACATGCAAAGACTCTTCTTAGGAATCTAGACATAGCAAACTCATTTACCTTAACCGACTCTTAAGTCACTTGAAATCCAAAAAAATAATCGTTTCATTTCCTTCTTAATGGAATAAGCATGAAAATTTATTTGTTGTTATGTCCGTAAGAATTTTGAAAACAACCTCTCTATTGGTTAGGGGTAAGGTTGCATATTATTGGAGCACCTAGACCTCGCATATCAGTGGGATTCATATTAGATGTTGATGTTGTTGTTCTTATTCTTGTTCTTGTTGTTTTATGTCTGTAAGAATTGTTAAACTTCTAATTACAATCTTCTACTACTTAGCTATAGGCATCATTATATTATACTGCTTACTATTTTCAATTTTTATGTATTATTATTTTATTGTTAATAAATATTAACGATTAAGAATAATAGTCAACATAAATTTATTAAAATTTAATCTTATTAATATGTTAAAATTTATGTATGTTTATCTTTTAATATCTAAAAAGAAAATTTGTAGAGTTTTTATGCATTAACTATTTATTTAAACAAATTTAAAAAGAAAACATCAGTCAACTATATGAAAAATCATATATATATATATATGTCAATTATAATTAACCTTAGGATTATTAGGCACACTTACCATTACAAAATTAACAAATTAACATTATTAATACATAATTCTTTAATATATACTTTTTGCGACGATTTAAAACTTTAATTCCCAAAAGTTCACATTTGGTGATGAATTACACGTGTGGTTGCAAAATGTTCGAATGCTTACTGACATTTTAGGTTGTTGTCATTGAAGGGTGGATCTTTGGAGATGATATAAGTAAACCGTCGCAAAATTGACCACTTTTAGCGACAACTCCTAAAAATCATTGCCAAATAATTCGCTTTTCTGGCGATTTACTTTATCGTAGCTAAATTTCAGACTTTTGCCGACAGAATGGATATCATTGCCAAAGTCTACATTTAGCGATAAGCTACAATTCGTTGTAAAAGAATGTAGCTAATAGTCTTCTATTGTAGTGGTTGTTCAGTTCAAGGATAGCTACCATCCAATTTAATGCTTATTCTCTTCTCTGTGAGAGTTTTGAACCATCTCCTGTTTAAGATCTCCTCCTATAAGTGTTGTATTTCTTGTATATGTAATATAATTGCACAGTTTTGAGTGTTTCTATTGATAAGCTAAAGTTGGTTGTACAGCCTTCCGCTTAAGTTAGATTATCATGATTGAGCTGTGAACCTTTGCGCTTTTTTGTTGTTATTTCCATTATTGAATGTCTTGTGAGATCTGAGGTATTCTTTATTTATAAGTTGTTTCAGAACTATAATCAAATATCATTGATAAGCTATTAATTGCTTTCTCATGGAGTCCACTTTACGTTAATTAGACTCTAGATATTGTTCGCTTCCTTTGAGAATATTCTTCAAACTTCTTATTAACTTTTCTTATAACATTACTTTTGAGGAATTATAAGAAACTAAATCATTATCAATGCTCTTTTTATAAAATGTTATTAAAAAAGTTACTAATACTCATCCAATAATAAATATGATATAAAATATATATTACAATAATAATCTAAACTTTACAGACTTTTACATAAAATATAAAAAGTATTCATACTTCTTTTAGTTGTGAAAATGAAAATAATATGTATAGCTATATGGAAAGAAATCTCATAATCACTAAAAAGTTATAATTATTAATTACAGTGTATAATTTTGAGAAATTTATAAAAAGTTTAAAAATATTATATTATAAAATTAAAAGACTTACATTAAAAAGTATAATGTACTTCTTATATTCAATTTCAATTTTGATAAATGGATATTGTTTTTTCATTTTATGTGATGTTTTAATTGTTATGATAAAAGTTTATTCTTTAATAAGTTCAAATTAAATTTCAGTTTTTATTGTCCATTCACATGAAATATAAGTTATAATAACTTCATTATAACTACATTTTTTAATAAATATATAAATTTCTTATAAAATATATTAGAAATATTAAAGGTTATGAAAAATTGAATCCAACTGGGAGACAGTTGCGCCGTACCGTTACTTGATTTCCTTACTATTGCTTTCGTTGTTTCCCTTAGCTGGAATTTTAGCGGATGAAATATAAAATAAACCAAATTAAGTTCGTGTTGTACCGTTACTTTGGGGACATTCGACAAAATTGGAATGATAAAGAGATAGCCCCTGTGCAATGATGACACGAACAACTTGAGAAGTGGTAAGCAAAACTTTGCAGCATGTCATATCAGGTGCTAGCATAACTTTGTAGCATATAAGGTTGATTTGTCCTACTATTTTTTTTAATAACTTTCTCTTCTAAACTTGCATACCTAATTAAGATCTTTTTTTAAGCCGGTTTTATTCTTTTTTAATTATTTATTATTACTTTAAGCTTTTTATATCATTTATATTTATTTGACTTTTTTGTAATATTTTTATGTCACATTTGCATACAGGTCTATAGAAAACAGTTTCTCTACTAAATAAGGATAAGGCTGCGTATTATTAGACTTCTCCAAACATTGTGTTTATGCGGGATTTAATTAGGTATCGATGATGATGATATAAACTTTTAATAAAATAATCATTACCATACAGATCTCGTGGTAAGAGTTAATTTTATATTCTTTTAGACATTGATATGTTTTGATTGATAAAGAAATAAACTATTTTTATATGTATATAAATAAATATACATATTTAATATTGTCTATATACCTATTTGATAAATATGGTATATAAAATTAAGAAGTGTAAAATCATTAGGATCAATCACGATATTGATTAAGAAAATTAGAGTTATTTCCTTTATGAATTATCACTTAGTAAATTAAAGATAAAGTAGTTTTCCTTTATAAAGTGTATATATATGTATGTATAATTATTATGTGTTAAAAGATTACCACAAGTTATATTGTAACTTAATTGTTTAAATG
>JAOQMP010000210.1:34512179-34526083 GCA_027563575.1 Erythroxylum pedicellare
CATATGAGCTTCCTCCAAAATCTCCCTCCTCAGATCATCCACATCAGGCACACATAGCCTCGGTCCCAACCATAAAGGGGTTGGGATTGTCAATAGATAGATTCCAACCTTTTGGTCAATTTGTCCAGCAATATTCGTCATGGCCAATCATAATTACTCCTTATAATTTGCCTCTTTCGATGTGTGTGAAAGATGCATATATGTTCTTGACAGTGATTGTGCCAGGGCCTACAAATTCGAAGCATAAAATTGATGTATTCTTACAACCATTGATATCTGAATTGCAGCATCTCTGGGCACATGGTGTTTAGACATATAATATGTCTTTGAAACATAATTTTGTGTTGAGAGCGAATTTGATGTGAACCATTATTGATTTTTTGACATATGCCATGTTGTCTGGATGGAGCACAGAAGGAAAATTAGCTTGTCCTTATTGTGGTAATGATTCTGATGCGTTTAATATTCCAAACGGTGGTAAAACATGTTGATTTGACAATCACAGAAAATTTCTTCCCCCTGATCATCCATTTAGATGCAATAAACCAAAATTCATTAAGAATAGAATGGTAAAAACACCTCCTCCCTCTCACAAAGCTGGTGAAGATATTTTACAGGAAGTTGAAGAATTAGGCTTGTTGAAAGTTACATAATTTGATGCTGATGAAGTTAATAAAAGTGTTAGTAAAAACTTTGGTTGGAGACAACGAAGCATCTTTTGAGATTTGTCATATTGAAAATCGAATTTGATACGTCATAATCTAAATGTGATACATATTGAAAAAAATATTTTTGACAATTTATTCAATACCATAATGAACATTGAAGGGAGTACAAAAGCAATGCAAAATTATGAGTTGATTTGCAACATATTTGTAAAAGAAATAAGTTACATAAAGATGTTCGCACTGGTAAATATCCTAAAGCATGTTACACTTCGGACAAAAACCAAAAGGAAATATTGTGTAAATGGTTGAAAAGTCTAAAGTTTCCTGATAGTTATGTTTCAAACTTGGCAAGGTATGTTGATATGAGGAAGTACAAATTATTTGGCATGAAAAATTATGATTGTCATGTGTTTATGTAAAGGCTAATTCTAATTGCATTTTGGGAGTTGCTATCGAATAAGGTTTGGGAAGTAATAACCAAATCAAGTTTGTTTTTCAAAAGTTTAATATCATCTGAAATCAAGTTGACTGAAATAGAAAAACTAAAAAGGGAAATTTTGGGCAAGATAGAAGGGATTTTTTCTCCAAACTTCTTTGACTGTATGTAGCATCTAACTGTGCATTTAGCACACGAGGCAAAATTAGCTAGTCTAGTTCAATATCAATAGATGTATCCGTTTGAGAGGTAATTAACAAAAATGATTGTAATTGAAGTAATAACAAGTTTTAACAACCAAATTTTAATAACCCTATTTGCTAATATAGACATTTGCATCACTTGAAGAAAAATGTAAAAAACAAAGCTAGAGTTGAAGTTCGACCATATTTACCGACAGAACATCATAAATTGTTGGTAAAATGTAAGATATTTACTGATGATTACTCTTTGTTTCATCGGTAATATTGACAGCTGTCGCTAATTTTACCGTAAGGATTTTGTGAACCGTCAGTATACTCACCGACGATCAATCATAACCATAAAAAATCTTACTGACGGAATAACCCATACCGTCAGAAAATATTCCGATGGAAAGGAAAAGTCTGTAGGTAAATTTATTGACAATCACAGCCATCTGTCGGTATATTTACAAATGGTTAGATAATATGCCCGTCAGTAAATTTATCCATGGCCGTTTGAACGACGTCTTTATCCGTCGGTTGATTCCGTCGCTAATTTATATTACCGAGGGAATTTAAACATTTTCTACCGGTAATTTTCATCATTTAATGACATTTTTCTTGTAGGGTTGATTATCTTACAAGAGATAATTTTAAGGAGAAAACACAGTTGACTGCAACTTTCTTTAATTGAAAACATTTTAGAGTCACTTTAACTTGCAGATGTCAATAAATATGGAAGTTGGTAGAACAACTGAGGATAGTGTTGGACATGGGCAAGACAAGCGCTGTCTTTGTTTCAAGATTACTCAATTATCTTTTACCCTGCGTTTACCAAGCAAACAACCAGAAATGACGCCACTTGCAGCCCAGTTCACCCTCTTGGATCCACCGACTCTCCTGAGCCCACCCCATATTCCGATCTCAAGTCGTATCCGTGTGATTGGAAACTTCTAGTCTCAAAATTGATATTATTTTAAATTTTTTAAAAGAAATTATAATGATTGTGACGCCATCCCTACGCTGCAGGCGTTAGAAAGTTCGCTTGGGGCCATTTCTCCCCTCCATTTAACAAAATAGTGGTTCATTACTAGCAAGAAGTTGGACCACAACCTAACCCACACAACCTGATCAAACTCTTCTTCAACAATTCTTCTTTCTTTGTTTTTGATTTTTATCCTTGACTTGTCGGTGAAATTTGATTGCAATTGCATTCACTTCCAACTGCTTTTCAAAACAATATCTTCCCAAAAACTATTTTACTAAAAAGAGAATATTGGATTTAATGCGTGGATATCACTTACCCGTGTTCTTATGCCATATATATCAGTTACCCGAATTCTATATATATATATATATATACACACACACACAGTGAGAGAGCGGTCTTTACAGTCGGATGTAAAATTTTCGACAATTAAGCACTTAAGAATGACATTTAGCTGACTCCGGCCAAGCACTAAGCAATCAAACTTGAACCTTATTATTTTTACTATTTTAAATTAAAAATAGAAAATAACCTAGTTCTCTAGCTTTGAGTTGGGCTGAGCTACCTTGGAGCCTAGGTAGCTTGATGGTCAGCCAACACAAATTTGACCTGTTAATTTCGAGTCGAGCTACGGGTTTAATTACTATTCTTAAACAGTCTGTAATTGTTTTTGTTTTGAATAAGAGTAACTATTTGTCTTATACTCACCTTAACAGAAGAAAGGGAATACTTTGTTTAGCTATATGATTGTTTATCTGTTTTGTTCTCTTTGCCAAGCACCCAATCGTTGTTCTTCGTAGAAACTTTAGATTTAAATACATACTTGTATCTGAATCCCAGAATAAGTGCAACAACCTTGGAGACGGTGAAATAATGGAAGATATGTTCGGAGTTAACGCTTTAATTGTAGGTCGAACAAACATAGTTGAAAGTGAAGGTGTATATTTTAATCTAACAGTGCGCACTCTTAATTACTTTCACGTACTTTGTTAAGTAAGAATACACCAAGGTCAATTTATTTCATTGGTAAGGTCACCCGAGTTAAATTACACGACAATTATACTGCATCTCAACTTTTTAAATTTTTTATTTTTTGGGTGAAAGCAAACGTATGCTGTGGTATTAATCAAGTTGTCAACTTCTTGCTTTTCAGCTTCTCCTTGATTAAGATATTGGCTTAATAAGCAACTACTTAATTGATAATAGTATCTTTATTTCGATAACAGCAGGCAGATAGATTCTAAGAGTCGAGGACAAACACAGCCATGTCCTCGAGAACTTTTTTTTTTAATTTAATAACTTGACATAGAATAATTTAGAAAGCTGCAGCACAACCCTACCCTGCTTTCCCCGTTTATATCCGCTGGATAAACTTTATTAGAACATCATGATAGGGAGGATTAAGCGTGCACGATAAGATCAAAACAAGAAGTACAGAGCAACATCCCCATTATTTGGAGACCTGAGTGCCAGCAGATTCTTGAGTTTTCCTGAACAGCTTGTGTTGGATGTGTTGAGCAAAGGTACGAGGAGGGAACAGCGCTGGTTCGGCCTCCGAGACAACTTCCGGCAACGGCTTGAGGATGATCTTTTCCTTAGGTGGCTCGCAGAAAACTGCCCATGATATTCTCACCTTTTCTTTGTTCACAAGGCCTCTGTGTAGAATGCTTTTGTACTTACCATTGCTCAGTATCTCAACTGTGTCTCCGATGTGCATGATAATGGAGTTTGGAACACATTTGGCTGTCACCCACTTGCCTTCCTTAAATAGCTGGAGTCCAGGGACCATGTTGTGGAGTATGAAAGTGAGTGCACTCACGTCTGTGTGAGCTTCCACGCCTAGGGCCAGTTCTGGTTGTGGACACTTAGGGTAATAGTTGATCTTCATCTGAAGTAGAAGCTCTTCGATTCCACCAACCTCTTTTTCTAGTCGCTCTTCTTCTAATCCCAACCCAAGTGATAGTATCGACAGAATTTTAGTTGCCAGACCTCTCAAGAGCTTTGCATATTCGCTTGTGACCTCTCTGCCAAGGGAACAATTGTATCGTCATCATGTGTATTTAGTCAAGATGACTAACGTTTGAACTAGAACAAATCGGTTATTGTTTATTTACTTCGTGATAAAAAAATACGTTACCCAAACAAAAATGTACATATAGAAAAAAAAGTATGTATTAATTATATTTATGTGTATATATAAAGAAATGTAATATGAGGGAACATTTGTACTATTGGTATAAAATTACTGAGCCATGACTCATGATCACCATAACCAAGTAAGTAGGGAAATTAAAAAGGTGATGCTGATAATAAGTTGCTTAAACTTACATATAGTCACTGGGTATCTTAGGCCAAATGGACAAGTCACGCTTGTCCTCAGGAAAAATAAGATGGAAGAAGTAGTCCTCCCACTCCAGTTGGCCACTAGCATTATTAGCTAGCTTGCTTCCATAACCTTGAATCTTACCGGAGGCCTGATCATTTGCATATTTTTCTTTCTCCTCCACGGGAAGGTTGAAGAAAGCCTCGCCAGCTTTCTTGACACAGTCGATGAGGTCATCGGAAATACCATGGTTCACAAGGTGCATCACACCCCATTCTTTTGCTGCTTTTATTAACTCTTCACGGCATTTATCACGAACCTCTTTGTCCTCACAATCTATTTCCTTTAAGTCGATGGTTGGAACCTGGGACCCTTCATTTTTCTTCTCCTCCTCGAAGATGTTTCCAATGCTTGTGAGCTCTTCTTGCGGACGGACATACTCATTTGGGATTGATTGAATCCCACTGCTTGACAGGATCTCAACTCTTGAAGCCACTGTAGCCACCATTTTGATTGATGTTCGCAAAGCTGTTTACGTAGCGTCTATTTCGCTCTTTAGAATCTTAAAAACATAATCTATCACACACACATGCACACACACAGTAGCACAGAAGTTCAGGTACAAAATGACAGCCCCTCACTTTATCTTTTTTAGTCGAACGATTCAAATTGCTACAATTGTGTCCGAAACAATTGTTTCACGGGGGTTCTTATAGACAGTTCTTAACCACAGGTGAAGTTGGTCTAAGAGAGTAAGATTTACGATATGTAACTTGAAACTGTATAGACATTACATGGGCTTGGGAGAGAAGACAGATGGTCAGATGTTCACGTGACGGGGATAAAACCACCAGACTCCATACCTAATGGCTACATAGTAAAGGAGCGTGACGTCGTGAGGTAGGGTTGACGGGTAGAAAGCACGAGGGAACGAGGCCCAACCGTCAAAACCTGACTTTACAAATTCAAAACAACGCATTAAATTCTGTCTACACCTTACGCGCCAACATATTTAACGGAACCATGCAAGTTAATCAATTAAAAGTTGTCTATCCTTTTATTGTATATGTTCACTTCCTGATATATTTAAATTTTTAATAAATAAATGGAGTATCATGATAAATAATTATGATAGTTTAAATAATAATAATAATAATAATAATAATAATAATAATAATAATAATGAGTTTAATAATATAATTAAGAATAAAAAAATTACTTATGTGGGAGAAAGGGTATTCCTGGAAATAGCTTGTGTTTTAGTTTGGAGACGGAGACGAGAAATTTCTGTACCACAGTCATGGGAGGTACAAAAAATTTCTATCCCTGTACTCCGGAGACGGGATAAAAATAAGTGGAGACAGCAAGTAAACGCTACGGAGTACGAAACTTTTGAGTCTCTGTTTACTGTCCCCACCTATGAGGACAATAACCAAACACTACTTTAGTGACCGGAAGCACAAGTGCCTTGGGCCTAATTGATGTTTTAGCAATAGAAGGTGAAAGGAACAGTAGGAAAGAGCAAATGAGAACCGCCAGATTCAAAGAGCGAGCCATGATAATGAATTAAAACTGCAGAGTGCTTTAGATTTAAACAGAATTTCACATGGACAGCACCAAGATAAAATTGTCGATCTATAGGAGCAAATTTCTCGTGGAATTTGGTTAAAATATGACAAATGGTTCAAGAAAGGGACAAAGGTTGCAGCAAATTGGCATGAAATTTGAGGTTTGATCGTATCTTATCACCTTCCGGTTATAATACAACTTGGCGTAGTTCAATAAAGTTATCGGCAAAGAGGACAGGCATGTTTTTGATAACAGTTTAATAGTTGCAACTTGTCATTTTATTTTTAGTTGATAGCATGGGCAATTCGCTCGTGCTTAAAAGTAAATAGTAATTGGAATCCAATGAGCAAGATGACCTGAATATTGGATTCTCCAATTCCGACCGACCCTTTCAATTGACAGCCACGGTGCACCAAGGAAAAAATGGAACTTTTCTCAAAAGGTTTTAAAATTAGTCAGATTATAATTCACGTATTATATATAAATTGAATGCAGTATGGGTAATGTGTTCAACCCAAACGTGCTTAGTGACTATTCTTTTAAAATAACAAAAAAAATGATATTTTTAATAAAACAAAAGAATAGCATATATTACACTATTAACATTTAAAAAATTTTAATTAAGTCATGGACTTTGTTAGTTTTTATTGATGTAACTAACAATATCGTTTTCAACTTAATATTTGTATCATCGTAAAAATTTAGTTAATACGTAATTACTTACAAACTTGAATGATCCTGAGGGTATCGTATTAATAAAAGACAATGATAGATGATCATCATGAATCTATAAAAGAAACTAGTCCAAATCTTTTCTTAAGGCGCTAGATGGTCTTAAGATGATCGTTTTCTTACTTTACACTTTTTGTTAACAGTAAAAGACAATAATAGATGGAACGACTCTAGTCAAGAAACGGGTCCAAGTTTTTTTTTTTTTAATTTTAATCTAAAGAATGTAAATGTAAGTTCCAATTATATAACTCCAAAAGACACACAAGTATACATCTAACCATAAAATACAAGTTAAATTATAATATTTTAAAATAAAATTTTTATATTTGTAAAATGTTCAAAATAAATTTTAAATAAACCAAAATTAAAATTTTATCTATTATACGTCACATTAGCACCAATGTTACATAAATTTAATTTTTTATTGATAATATAAGTTTTATGTTGTCATGTGTACATCATATGGTACAATGAGACTTATTTTTAAAAGTAATATTAATTTAATTATATTATTACTTTTATGATTAAAATTAATAAACATGAATTAAATCTTGTCTATTTCCAAACGATTGATATATGCAGTAAAGAGGAGCCGCTTTATACCTTACTCCATCTCCAGCAACATTATATGTTCCTTCTGAATGAGACCACTTTGCATCTGACTCTCTAATGTTATCCACTGTAAAGTCAACAAAGATTAACAAGAAAGAGTAATTAATCTCAATTCACAGAGATCAAGAGGAGAGAGGTAAGTCCTTTCTTGTTTGTTTGTTCCCTGAGTTATTTTTCTTATCAAGTTGTCACCTTCTCCTTTTATCTTGCTCTCTTGATGATTTTTTGCTTTTTTTCTCATTCTACCTTCATTTTTTAGTTATTTTTTAGTTTTGCTTTTTGATCCCTCTTTTTCTACCTCTTGGCTTTGTACTAGATGAGTTTTGTCCCACTTTTCTCCCTTTGCCTCTAGATCATTACATCTCTCGTCCTTTTTATCTTCCTTCTCTTCTTATGGATAGCTCTCTCACTCTTCAAATTATGTTTGAATTCACTGCAAACAATTATTTGTGAGCTTATTAGTCATTTTAATGTGTCGTATAGGCATTTTACACAATTTTTTGTTAGAGTCATTGTTTCAAAACTTGTTTAATGTGTTTTAATGATTTTCAGTTACCAATAACATTTATAGCATTATTACTGCCATTATCATGTAACGTTTATAACTTTAATATACTTTAATAATTCTTTACGTCATGGTTAACGTATAAAGCTCTCCTATATATATATATATATATACCACTCTTCTACTAATCTACCACTTTCTTCGGTTGTTGTGCTTTTCATTTTTCTATACAACACAAAGTTTTTCCGCAAACACTTAACAATACATGCATATCTCCTTCCGTGGCAATAGTACACACTCATCTTCTTCCTATCTCATATCTTTTTTGTTCCTTTGTTCTTATTACGTCCCGGATACAGTTGCTACTCTGCCATTTAAAGTGCACCGAAGCTAGTAAAGGAGGCGTTAACCCTGATATCGGATCCTATTGTCCTGCTACACTGTAGAGGGGAAATTTTTGACTTAGGGTAGTGATTTTTCATGACGCCTTGCATTCTCAGATAAGTAGTTCCAATTTTAATTTTCTATTATTTTTGTTAAAAATCTAAGTCAGAACTTATTTGTTACGTTATTATTGTTGTCGAAAATTGTGTTATTCTACTTGCTCTTTATCGAGATATTTTCTACTCTTTCTATTATTTTCGGAATTGCTACTGTTGTTGGAAATTAATGTGTTCTAGCTGCTATGTTAGTCGAAATATCGGTTGTTCTTGTTGTTGTTCTCTTTTTATTGTTTGATTCTTTCATGTGAGTCTCTTCTTTCCGATTTAATATGTCGTTTGAGAATGAGATCAACGTAGGTTCTGCACTTATTATTCCCCACATAGGTTCTGCCCCTATCACTATAGCCTGGAGGATTATACCTTACCTAACTATATTAGAGCCTCTAGATGGGAGAAATTTTAAACAATTGTTTGAGAAATTTCTTTTTTACTTTCAGCAATACAAAAATGATTATGTACTGTTTCAAGAAATGCCTATTGACAATATCGACCCTATGATAATTAAGGATAATCGTACCTTTAAGGAAGTGTTGCTCAACCATGTGATAAACCCATTGTTTAATATCTACTGCAACTAAGGAAATTTGGGATGCTTTAGAAGTGAAATATGAGACAGATGATGCCGGTACTAAGAACAAATTTATTTAACAACATGAATTTTGTTGCCTTCACCTAATTACGTAATGTCTTTTTCGTATAGTGATTTTTTACCAAAGTAACTCACCTTCCCAAATTGTGAATACTAATAATTTGTGCCATCAGAAGACAAATTGTGTTTCCTTTCCTTCGTCTATATGTTTCTTTGCCTCCCTTATCTAAAACATTTATGTATTTTCCTTACCAGGTATTTTTTCCCTCATTGTTGGCTAATGATTTTTATATTCAATGTTTCATAGTATTTAACATTTTTACTAATTCTGTGTTTTTGTTTTGCTTGTGTGCGTATGAGGTTTTGGCTTTTGGAATCTATCTTATATGTTCTCTTACTTTGGCTCCTTTTTTTGTTGAATTTATAAATTGCATTAATTTTGTTTCACTTAATGTTAAACAATAGTTGTTCTTTTTTTAAATAAATATTGCTTGACTTGTTAAACCTTATGGGGTTTCCTTATAGATGTTCTTCCCATTCTAGATTTTGAGTTGTTAAATATTAGTGAAATTTTATTTTAATCGTATAATTCATGTTTGTCTTCTTCCTTTTGTATCCTTTAAATAACTTTTGCACTCGGAGGACATTATCTCCCTACCCTTTATGAAAAAAATTTATAAGTTATCAACAACATGTTCCACCATAATTTTTATTTTATTTTTCAATAATTTTTGCAATAATCTTATAAATAATGTTACAATATGATATAGGGTGATAATCTTTGATTGATCTTTGAGAACTAACCTTAAGGATAAGGGAAATATATGTGTTATTTATCTCTCTTAATATGGAACCATTCTTAAAGAATTCTAAAACTGCCTTACTTACCATAATCTTGATCTGTCTCCAAGTCTGATGAAAAATGCAGGCATTATGACCACCAAGGCTAGGAGCTTTATATAGTTGTAAGGAGAAAAGTGTATTCTCCACATCCTCATTCTGAAAGGGTTTGATGAGAACCTCAACTAGTTTAAAGGTATTTAACTACTGATGATGTTCCTTACTTAATCCAAAAATGGAATTGGCTTCAAAATTGGGGCCAATTGTTTTAGATAAGTAATTCTTGGCATCACCATGTAGTTCCTTTTTAAGAGTGATATTTTTGCATTCCCATCCTCTTAAAAAAAATTGGTGTTTTTATCCCCATTCTTTAGCTAAATTGCATTTGATCTTTATTGCATCAATGAATTATAGATCCCTAACATATTTGTATAATGATTCAATGCTTTGGCTTTTTCTTCCTTAAAGTCTCATCTTGTGGTTTCTTGTGTAATTCCTCTTAAATTTCTCCACATTCCTCTTGTCCTTAAAAGTTACATTTTAAGTGTTAGATCCAATTACCTTATTAAGTAGTTTTATTTATATTTTTATTAGCTAAATCTTTCTTATACAAGTAAACATCTTGGAATCTGCTAATTCCTTTGTTAATGACTAATCTAAACCCTTCCATGTTAATTAGATCTAAAAGGGGACCTTCTTTCGATAGTTTGGATGAGTATTGGTTTGTGATCTGACAAAAGGTGACTATTAAAGGAGGATTTAGTCTTTAAAAAACTCTAAATATACTCCTTATTTACCATAGCCCTGTCAAACTTCCTTTTTCTTATTTGTTGAGGTGAGAAGCTACCCCTCCACACTAAGATATATAACCTATATTTTATTAGGATACTTTTGAATCCATCAATATGATTTCTGAGGCACACTTTATTACCCTTAATTTAAGTTGAATTTAGCATATAATTGAAGTCACTTACCACTAAGCATATCTCATTCATATTATCTCCAAGCCCTGCCATATTATATAAGAGGGCTCTTTGAAAACTATATGAAGGCATACTTAATTATAACTAGGTAACTTATATTTGGAGGGGGGTTGTTTGTTCTTGACTCTTAGATGGATCATTTTGTAACAGCCCAGATCACCAAGCTCTCACGATTTTGCTTTTCCCGAGGCCTTCCCAAGAGGTCACCCATCTTAGTACTACTCTCACCTAAGCACATTTAACCTCGGAGTTTTGATAGAATCCGGTGCATTAGGCCATGGAAAACACATATGTAAGAGAAAGGTATCTATACCCTTATAAGGTGTACTTCGTTCCCCTCTCCAACTGATGTGGGATCTCATACTCTCCACCACCTTAGGGCCTAGCCCTCTTTTGGGGTCCAGCCTAGCTGGCACAATGGTTTGGGTACCGTCTCTGATACCACTTGTAATAGCCCATATCACCCGCTCACAGATATTGTCCGCTTTGGGTCTTGACCCAACCAAGCTCTCACAGTTTTACTTTTCTCGAGAACTTCCCAGAAGGTCACCAATATTGGAACTACTCTCGTCCAAGCACATTTAACCTCGAAGTTCTGAATGGATCCGATGCATTAGGCTATAAAAACTCATCTATAAGGTAGAGGTATCTATACCCTTATAAGATGTACTTCGTTCTCCTCTCCAATTGATGTGGGATCTCACACTCTCTGCCCCCCTTAGGGCCCAGCCCTCTTTAAGGCCCAGTCTAGCTGGCACAACGGTTTAGGTACCAGCTCTGATACTACTTGTAACAACCTAGATCACCCGTTCACAAATATTGTCCACTTTGGGCTTTGGCCCAGCCAAGCCCTCACAGTTTTGCTTTTCCTAAGGCCTTCCCAGGAGGTCACCTATCCTAGTACTACTCTCACCCAAGCACATTTAATCTCGGAGTTCTAATGGGATCCGGTGCACTAGGCCAAAAAAACTTGTCTATAAGGGAGAGCAATCCGTACCCTTATAAGGCATACTTTGTTCCCCTCCCCAACCGATGTGGGATCTCACACTCTCCACCCCTTTTAGGGCCCAGCTTCGCTGGTACAATGGTTCAGGTACTAGCTCTGATACCACTTATAACAGCCCAAATCACCTGCTCACAAATATTGTCCGCTTTAGGCCTTGGCCCAACCAAGCCCTCACAGTTTTGCTTTTCCCAAGAACTTCCCAGAAGGTCACCCATCCTGAAATTACTCTTACCCAAGCACATTTAACCTCGGAGTTCTGATGGGATCCGGTGCATTAGGCCATAGAAAACACGTTCTATAAGGGAGAGGTATCCGTACCCTTATAAAGCGTACTTCGTTCTCCTCTCCAACCGATATGGGATCTCACACATTTATTGCTACTTCATTAGGTCAAATGCCACCAGAATTCTTCCATTATAATGATATTTATTATCTATAAGGTAGATCTAATGCTTCCTAAAAAAAGTCTCTTAATTGTTTTCCTTTATTTTGTTTTCAATGAGTCTAATTAAAATATGTTTGACGTCATTGCTGTAATCCATCAACTTATATTGTCTATTTGGTATGTTAAGCCCTTTTGTGCTACAAACTAATATTTACTTTGAAATAAGGGGGATAAAGAAGCTTTCTTCTTTTTATTTGAGCTTCTGGTTATGATCCTTCAGAAATTGGTCCTAATATCCTTTTCTTTAGCAATGTCATCCTGAGGTGTGGACTCCTGTAGTTTATCTCCTACAGATCTAGTTACCAATCTTGATATGAATGGGGAAATAAACTCTTTATCCTCAATATGGCTAAGATCCATTTCTTGGTCATTAAAAGTTTCTATATTCTCCCTAACTGGTTCCAATTTTACCCTTATTACCTTTATATTATATGTGCTTACATTTAAAGAGGATTTTATTATTTCATTACTTATCTACTCCATGTTTTGACCAATGTCAACATCATCTCCCGAATCTAAGAGTATTGGTTTATTAAATTCACCTATATTGAATTTCTTTCCTGTTGGCTTCTAGAGCTACTTAGGTTGAAGGATTCAAGTCTCGAATTATAGGTTACCATTGCTTGGTCTTTATAGAGGTTACCTGTATCATCCAATCTCAGTATAGGAATTATTTCAGGAAGCTCCTTAATGATTTCCCCCAAAATGTAGATTCTTGCATAACTAACTCTCTTCAATGTGGCCATTGGTTCATAAATGCATAGAAGATTCCCAATATAACTTCCTAGATGACTCAAACCCCTATGATCCTATTTGGTAACCAGTAATAAAGAGGTGGGAATGGGAATGCATCCTACATTCCTAACTTTTAGTTATTTGGTTACTAGTAATAGAAAAAATAGGAAATGACAAAACTGGAATGAATCTTAAATAATCTTAGATTTTTATTCCTGTTCCTTTTTTTTTATTTCGATTCCTTCATTATTGGTTACCAAACAAGACCTAGTAATCTAGTAATCTAATGGAATATTATGAATATTTGCCCAATTTGGAAATTTCTTTCGCATAAGATCCTCTAACCTCATCCTTTGTTTCCAAAATTGAAAAACTATGGCTAGGAGTTAAATAACTAAGACCCTAGCTCCATTATCTTATGAGAAAGCAAGGGTACTAAATATAAAAAAGAAAATATTATTTTCATTCAATAATACCTCATGTAAACCATATTCTTCCATTGTTTCATAGTCTAGGTATTCACTGACTAAAAAGGTCTCCTATTCATGAAGAATCCTAGGATACTTTCCTCCCGCTTCTTCATTACTTACCTTAGAACGACAAGCTTGGATGCAACAATGCTCTTACACTTAGACATTTTTGGAGGGCTTAAATGATAATGAAAATGTAACATCTCCTCACCAATAGGAAGGGTATATTGGTAAATTGCCTTGTTTAGGAGTGTTTAAACGTGTAGTGACATATGCATGCATTCATATATGCACATGCATAGTAAATAGTGATTTTTG
>JAOQMP010000210.1:34543872-34564196 GCA_027563575.1 Erythroxylum pedicellare
TTAAGTGAATGATGTCATGTTGATATGTGATTAAAGTTTTGTAAAACTCTTTACTTTTGAGGTTAATGAAATATGAGTTTGTGTATGGATGAGGTTGAGTTGAACTTAGGTATACTTGAGGAACTTATCAATTTGAGATGATAAATTTTGAATATGAATTGTTGTTACATATAAGTGAGATGTGTTATGGTAAATTGGGCATTTTTACCTCAGCAAAGATATGAGGTTCGCCACGGTGTATTTATCCTGAGAGGAGCGGAAGGGAAAATTTTTAGACTTTTGCTACGGCGAAGTCAAGAGTTCTCCGTGGCAAACTTTCCTCGAAGGGTCTTTGCAGGAGTTCTCGTCCATTCGCCGCAGTGAAACATAAAGCTTACCTCGGTGAGCCTACCCACCAGGACTCAAGGATCCAATGTTTATGGTAATAAAGCATGAAGATGAACCGATGAGGATTTAGGAGACTTCATTAGAATATGCTCACGTTTTATAGTTCCAGAGTTGGGCTCCGAAAATGGGGTCCAACATATATACATGCAGCAACCAAAGAGTTACATGATTTTAAGGAAGGAACATTTAGTGTGCAAGCTGAATAAGAGTTTTTATATGTTAAAATAAGCTATAAAAAAGTGGTATAAAAAGTTTAATGCCTCATATGTAGCAATAGTTTAGAAGTGACATCAATCACTGTTACTAGTTTAAGAACTTTAATTATAGTTATATTATTTTACTTGTATATATAGATGATATGTTGATTTTAAGTTCTAGTATGAGTAAGAATGATAATTTAAAGAGGAAGCTATCTAAAATATTTTAAATAAAGGATTTGGATCTAGTAAACAAGATACCTGGCATGAGAATTTTTATAGAGATTAACTAGAACATTGAAGTTATCTCAAAATGTAAATTTCTTCATGATGATGATAAGCCTAAGAATAGTTTGTTAATAAGTCATCTCAAATTTTCTATAAAGTAGTTGCTTAAAACTAAAAAGAAGTGATAATATATGTCAAAGTTAATGTACATTTCTATAGTTCGTAGCTTGACGTATGTTATAGTCTGTACTAGACCAGATATAACATATGAAGTAAGAGTTATGAGCAAGTTTATGTCAAATCCAATAAAATCATATTGGGAAGCTGTAATATGACTATTAAGGTACTTAAAGAGTACTTCAGGTATGGCACTTTGCTATGGCAAAGGTAAAGTGAAATTGGAAGGATTTGTGGATGTTGATCTTAGTGGGAATTTTTACATTAGTAAGAGTACTTTGGGTTATATCTTCACTATAAATGGCTTATATAGGAGTTAGATGTCTAAACTCCATAAATGTGTTTCCATGTTAGCTACAAAGGCAATGTTTATGGCTATATCTAAAGGTGGTAAGGAGATGGTTTGGTTGAAAATTTTCTAAAGGAGATAAGTAACAAGTAGCATGACACCATGCTCTATAGTGATAACCAATTATATTATAGCTTGTGAAGAATTCAATGTTCCATTCCAAGACCATACATATACAATACAGGTAAGACCTAGTTTAATAGTACTTCGAGCAGAGCTAGAACTTTTCAAAAAACATTTGGAATTTGACGTCATTTTCAAATTTAAATTAGAAAAAGATTAGGCTAGGCAAGGCTAGGCCCAATTGGTCTTCAAGTTGCCTAGGCTCATCGAGCTTGGACTCAGATCATGTGTTTCCTAATGTATTCACCATTAGAGAAGATGTTAGGTTCGAAGAATCAAGCAAACATGCTTACTAAATGTGTTGATGTTGGAAACATTAGGTTATGCAAGACCTCAGTTGGCCTTCATAGTTAATGATGAAAGTGTTGTCACATTATGTGTTTAAAGGCTATTCGAGTTACATGGGAAGGATATTGGTTTCTTTTTCCAAGCATTAATATCCATATGAGGGACTGTTAGGATATGGAACCTGATAGGAATATTTAGTTTCCTTATATTACTAGGGATTGTATTTTATTTATTGCAGGAAATTACAAGAGATATGGAAAGTTAATCAATATCTTATTATAGGTAGGATTTTGTTCCAATATTTTTTTATATTATTCAGATTATATTTCCATATTCTATAATAATTTTTTAGTATATAAGGATCCTTGATATTCTATCATTATACACTACAAGACAAGAGAGAATAAAATTCCTAACGCGACCCTAGACGTCATATTGTTGAACCAAGTAAAAATATTATGTCATTTAGTTTTCTTTCCTGTAAATTTATTATTGATATGTATTTGTGGCTATCGATCCTAATATAATGATTCTGATTAGGTCAATTATCTATGCTAAAGTAGGTAATTTCTTAATTAAATATACCTTTTTTCCTTAATATAGCGCATAGATACACTAGATTAACTATTATTTTAACTTTGATAATCAATCTTACATGATAATCAGAATTTCACATAAATAAACCCCCAATCTTTATTTTTCTTTATCTTGATCGTTTTCTTAATAATTAATTATCTTACTTTCATTAATTTGGGAATTTAATTTATTTTCATAAATCTATATTTTATTTAGTTCCATTATTTCACTAAGATTAATAAGTTTAGTAATGCAGTCCTTATAGGATCAAATCCCTCGAATACTCTAAACGTCACTACTCATTCCAATTCATTAGGTGTATTTATAGATAAATTCAATCCGTTGGATCTACAAGATACTAAAATAAATTGTAAGTGATGTCTTTATACAAACTTACAAGAACTTAAGGACTTTAAGACTTTCTCCTTTAACTTACTAAGTTAGTGGGAAGTTACCATTTGTTCTTTTAACTCCACCAAATTAGCAAGGAGTTATTCCTTTTGACTAGTAAATTAGTAGGTTAGAAGTGAGATAACACTTCTTCCACTAACTCCACCAAATTATTAGGGAGTTACACCTTTTGACTACTAAATCTATGTAGCACATAAAGAGTATGGACTTAAAGTATGCTCATTATGTTGTCACATCATCTTACCACTTTCACATTATTTAAGAAAATTTTCCCACTTTATAAACTAGTGCTCCTACTCCCTTTGCCTACTAATTCTTTTTTTTCATATGTTATTATAATAATTAGAGTAAACAAAATAAAACTCATAGAACTTCAGACAACTCCTGAATATAAGGAGTCAAGTTTATCTATGGATAAAGCATTAAATTGGAATTGGAAAGTCAACTTGGTTCTAATTTGATAACTAGAATGGATTGAGCCCTTTATATAGGAGGAATGAAAGCCAACATTTAACCACCAAGACCCTAGTTCAAGATGAAATCAATTGCATCATTTAGAATGGAACTTGTGGTTACAATTTTTGAGGGGCTAAAAGGTTGTTGAGATATTTACCTACTAGTCAATATAATGGAAATGAGGATAAGATCACCTGATTAAACAATAGACCTATGGAATTTAGCAACATCTCTTGCTATAAACCTATCAAAACTTCCTATCTTAGAGTTACCTAATATAAGTTAATATGGAAAAGTACACTTTCCTATAAAGTTGTTATTATTTGGTGATTAGCTATAAAGAATAGGTTAAAAATAAAAAACAGGTGGTATGGCAACACAGGCATATTTGATCCCAGATATCTACTATGTAAAAGAGAGATAGAAACTCTAAACCACTTATATTAGTGTAGGTTTTCCTAAATTATTTGAAATAGAATCTAAAACACCATCCAGATATATTGCCTACAGAATGAATGGATGAATGTAAATCAATGGTCCATAAGAATAATGAGCATAATGAAGACATATGGGATAATCCTAAAAATTTTCTTTTCTTGTACCATATACTCAATTTGGAGTGAAAGAAATAATAAGCTAAATAGGGGAATGGAGATGGAAGATCAAATTCTAGGTGATTATATTATTAACTAGATTAGAGAACTCCTAATGGCACTTGATGCCCAATCCAAAATCAGCTAACGAACGAAGTTACTCTGGAATGTATAAACTTAGTCACTAGGAGCAAGGATTGATACCTATTAAATTTGTATTTTGATTGAGACTTAAAGATGAACCTCTTTTCTTTGTAAATTTTATGAAGCTATGTTTGAGTTAATACAATTTTATTCATCTTTCAAAAAACAACACCTATTAAACTGAGAAGTACCTTGATAAACCTTTGGTTAGAAATGATGATCCATCTTTATATAGGAACACATATATACGTTGCAGTTGCATTGCTTAATGGACTAAGTTAATAACTATTTAAGCCATTGTATAATAAACCGCTTAAATTACATACCTTTTGACATTTTTTTTAGATTTTAAGTTCTTTTCGTATTCTCTCAAACTTAGTATAACTTAGTTACACCATTATTTGTAGTCTCATATTCTAATCTCGCATATCATTGAAGATGTCTACTAATGTGTACCAATGCCTACCAATACTCACCTACTTTGTAGTTTTCACTAATACTGCCCATTTATCTTACCTATTCACAAGGATTTGCCTTGCTTTCTTATCAATATGTTGTTTTTATTTAAATCCAAGTGCCAAGCATCATCCAAGGCTTAACAACACTTTTATGATTCAACCATTTAGATTTAGGGGTCTGATATTTACCTCCTTTTATATATATTCAATGTTTGTCTCCTTTTCTTTTTCTTTACGTGGTTTAATAATTAGTCTTTTGTTGCCAATTTCCTTATTTGGCTCAGGTAAGGGTTGTTAATGATTTTCTTTCTAAAATTAGTTTTTGGAGATAATATTATTATTTCTCATTTGATATCTTTACAGGTGAAACCAATTATTAGTATTCATTTGATTCCACTAATATTGACCTATAAGGCAAAGAAATAAATATCTTCTAAAGACTTACAAAAACTTGAGTCCCTAGGGGGTTAGTCCTTAAACCTTTTTCAACCGTATCATTTTTATCTTACTTAATTATTATTATTTAAAAAAGAGTTCTTTTTATATACTTATATTAGTGAGACATACATATCTCATATTTGCATTTCTATGCCTTCTTTGATGCTAATAGAGATCTTTACTTTAGATATATGAGGGATGTGAAGCTCTTTTTCTATGATAATAAGGCCTAACTAAATGGTTTATCAAATGAAATACTTCTTTAGTATAAATATGACCTCTGAGAATTCTAAATATGTTCTAAGTGCATGTATAGTGGATATGATGATTATGTTCTTGTGTTATGTCATTTTGATGATAATGTGGCATATTTGAATGCGAAAATTTTTAGATGCTCTTTTGGTTTGACTTTATATAAAAATTATGCCTATTTTTTCTTGTAATCCATATCTTGTTAACCTAGATTATGTATTAAGATAAATATATGAAATTTCCTTTAACTTGACATCTAAATGATGATGCACAAGTATTAAAGTTCTTATATCTAAAGTTAAAAGTTCTGTGCCCATATCATGATTAGAAATGGCTCATCATTACGCACTTGCTTTCTTTTTATAGAAAATGCTTCTAACTTTAGGCGATACACTTTCATAAGTATTCTACATCTTATGCCTACCATTTGAGAATGTTTGGAAGCAAAGCATGCTATTCAAATTTTTAGTCCCTAAAGTGAACTTAGTCAATGATTTTTTTAGGATATTTATCTCGTTCTAAGCCTTATTCTCATGAAACAAACCATTAAATTTATTATTTGCAACAACCATACTCTTAGAATATATCATTCCATATATATATATATATATATATATACCATTTCTTGAAGTTTTTTATAATTTTAATGAAATTTATTTCATTTCATGCATATATATACCATTTCTTGAAGTTTTTTATAATTTTAATGAAATTTATTTCATTTCATGCTTATAGCTTTTTAAGGCTTTAACTAACTCATCATATGAAATGTTGACATCATAATTATTATTAACATCAACACAAGAGTTAGACATAGGATAGACTTTATCCTCATTTGCTATAAAGAACATATGAGGCACCTTACTACTCAATTATTTACTTTTGGAATCATTTGTATCATCATGTTCTTCCTTTAGTCCTTTTTCTTATTTTCATTCCATTTAGATTCCTATCAAGTTCATCCTGAATAATACCAATATCATTAGCATAAATATCATTATGACAATCAATATACCAAATATCATGATATTATTTATACATTGGAACTTTAGAGAGCATATTTCTATTTAAATAAAAATAAAATGTATATTGCCTTAGTATTTAATAAAACGAGTTTATTTTCATTCATATTACACTCACTTATCTTCATATTCTTCTATAAATCAAAATCCTTGTCTATGAGGAAAAAATTTTCATATTACTTCTCTAGTATAAGAAATCATTTACATTAAAGAATGAAGCAATATTATTTTCTTGACCCTCTAAACTAAAAAGTGATGACACTTATGTCATATTGATCTTTACTCCAATTTCAATAGAAATGTATATATAATGAACAATATGTTTTTTAATACCAATTATTGGTTGCCCACTGGTACATAGGACAAGAGTGAATTATTTGTATTAATTTTAACTTATTTAAAATTCTAATAAATGGTTATAAAATTTTCATAAATGGAAATTACAAAATAATTATAACAATAATAACAAAGAGTAAAGAAAGAGATGTAAAATTGATTTACATTAGTTCCAAAAAAAACCTTTTTCCTATGTCCACTATTTAAGCTTTAATTTGATCCCTTCACATAATTTCTTCTTTATCATATTTGAAGAGAAACTCTTACAATTATCTTCCTTTGTCACATGTAAAGAGGAACCTTTTACAAATCTTGTTTAAAGTTAAGAAGAACACTCACAATATGTATCCAAAAAATTTCTCTACTTATGACAATTGCATAACCACATACAACTCAAAGCTTCTCTTTCTTGCTCACACTTATGAATTAGGACTCGATATATATTTTCCAATGCAAACATGCACCTAATTACTCTCTTTAGCCTCTAAAGACCTTTAGCAACTCTCTAGTATGTCTAATATGTTTCTCACAATTCTCTATTTATACTCAAAAGTACATTAAATTGTCATTAAACACACAAACTAGTGATTAAAATAACTAACCTATAAATAGGATCGACTAGTCAATCACCTACTATTAGCTAGTCGAATCACATTTGACTAAGGTATAGACTAACTGATACCTTTATCAAATATAATGAACTTATTATGTCTAAAATTGTTCGATCCATTAACTACTTAATTATATAACTCTTTATTCCTATATCTGGCTAATTAACCAAAAACCTTAGGCTAAACATTTTGAATACTTCAACTCTCAATCTTTTTAAAGATAAGAGATGCCATGTTGACAAAAACTTGATCCAAAACAATTTCAGAAGTTTCCTAAAGCTTTTTTTTTTAAGATCAAAAGGTTTTCTTTAAAATTCGAAATAAAATTCCTCTTAATTATGAAAGGATTGTGCATTATGCCTTCTTGTCAATAATCATGTTATGATTGATTCTCTAATTCATTGAAATGAAAATAATGAATTTATAAGAATGATTCGAATACTTGTTATTTATGGAATGAGTTCATTCTTTCTTGTTTTTGGTCCACTTAACTTGAATTGTTATATAGCTCTTTTAAATGGCATATGTGCTTTACTTTTGCTTAATTTTTTCATCTATTGATTTAATTGCCTCTTTTAATTGCTTTTTCCGTCTATTGAACTTGATCTTTATCCTTTTACTTGTATTTGACCAATTAATTTACTAATAGAACTAGAGATAATAATATATTTATTATCATTTAAACCATTATTTAAAATCTCATTTAGTTTATCATATTGAATAGTAAAGTTATTACTATTTAATTTTTACATGTTCCTATAAGGTCTAACAACTTATTCTTGAAAAAGAAACTTTAGGGCCATAAAATAAAGATATGCTATTAATTATTTGCTATAAATTTGTCTTGATAAGAGGACAATTATTAAAACAAGAGGTCGATATTGCTACTTTTTTTTCAAGAAACTTCTTGAGAGATTCATGTTCTATTAATACTTTATTATTGGATCTCACATTTTTGTAAATATTTGATCTATATGATTAAGAACTACTAATTAATTACTGTTTTCCTTACATTTAAATGAACTAAAATAACTTACCTAGAAATAACCAAAAAAAAAACTAGAAATACTCTTGCTAGGCATACATTCAACTTATTATATATAAATCCTTGATTTCTTGATATTTGAAACTACTTAATAATCAATATTATTTAGTTTAAATTGAACCTTTATAGAAAATTTAATTATTTATTCATAGCTAGTTTTGAAATGGATTAAATTATATTGAGAAATTAATAAATTAGTTTTAATTTAAAATGGATTCAAATGTATTAGAAAGTTTCAAAATTAAAAATAATTTCTTAATTGTCATTTTGTTAGATGTTAATTTAAATTTATTTATCTACTATATGTCATAGAATTTATATATTTTTATTTACTAAAAAATTATTATTTTCAATTATAGGAATAAAAATATGTAATTTCAAACATTTGATCGTAACTACCAGGTTATTCATCATTTTAATAACATTCATATGGTTTGATATTTACGAATATCAATCAATAATTATACTTCTAGTCCCGATCAAAATTGCATATCTATTTAGAATTCCATATATTTGAAGGTAACTATCAAAGTCACCTATAATTTAGTAGGTGCGTATATATTTGGAGTTGAATTGTAATAACATAAAAATGAGCAGAAGACTTCAAAAAAGGTATATGCGCATGCGATGTATATAATATTAGTGTTTTAGAAGTTTTTCTCCAACAATCTTCCGTATATATTATATATATTACTTTACTTATAACGCATTTTCACAAGGCATCCGATGTAATAGTAAGCGCGTGAAAGGAAAAGGACTGATAGAGCGCTTTGAAATCATATTTTTGGCTGAGGTAACGCTACCTGTCAAGCTTGGACATTCACGTTCTTACCTAACATCTGTGTTGATGGCTTCGTTCCCGCCTAATTATTGGTTCATGTTTTAAAATATAGACCAGACCTGTCCGTTCTGAGAATGATCATTATTACTTGTACCGAAAAAGGAACGCTATAAAAGGTGAGGTGTAATTGGTGAAACAGATGGATTAAACTTCATTCATTAAATAATTTATCTGAAATATAATAAAATTTAATAATTTATTTGGTAATTTTGTTGACTATAAATAAAAAGCCAATAATAAACAATAAAAATAAGATAATTAGGCACTAAAAACAAATAAAAAGAAGGTTTTCAAATAAAACATTAACTTCACATCCGTTTTTGTTGATATTCAACAAATTTCGATCTACCTAATTTTAAATTCATAATTGAAATTAAAATTTTAGTTGTAATAGGCCAATATAAAAGATTCACATTTGCAATGTAAGCATCTTTGAGTAGTTTAATTTTAGCTATTCAATTATAAGTTTTATTTTCTTCCTTTAACTTGTTTTTATTTACTTCACACCCAAGCTTGTTTTTCTTTTTAAATTACTAAATATTCGGGTAAAATCTTTTTTTAATTTATAAGTAGACCTCCAACTTATCTTTTACTGAGGACTCTTTTGTTTCACCTTCCTTTTATTCATCTTTTGAGTAAACAATCTACTAAATATTTTATCAAAATAACAAAGCCAATACAAGCAAAAAAGTTGCCAGATCATTTTTTTTATAATTAAAATTCATTCCAAAAGAATAGTGCGTTCAAAGCTAAAACATCACCACCACTAAAGTAATAACAAGAAGTCATATTCGTGCCTCATCTAACAGGACATGATGGGAAACAGAGAGAAATTAAATTCCAGAATGGAAAACTTTGCTCTTAAAAGTTACTTTGCTCTTAAAAGTCATTTTCCTTAAACTAGCTTGTTGACCAAGAGCTGTTCTCTTATCGAAGAGCTAATTTCATGGGCAGTTTAAACTTATATTAAAGGTTTTAATAAAATTGGAGTTTCTTACTCATATTCTACAATTGTAGTTTTATTAAAGATGATTATAATGAAATTTTTAAAAATTTAAAATTCTAACTTATTCCATGAACAAGTATAATTGTCAACTTCAGCAATACCAACGATGTAAACAATAATAATGGAATCCAATTATTAAATATCAATGATTCTAGCATATTTTATACATGATAATAGAAGAGTTATTGTAATTCAATAATAATTTCAATCTTATTATTAATTAGCCATTATTACAAATTTTGTAAGCAACATATATCATCTGGTATGCTCTTTAAGTGACTCAAAATTAAATTAAAATAATTATGTAAGAGAAGTAAATTTAATTTAAATTTATGAAAATTGTAGCATATTTTAGTTTTATGAAAATTGATTTTATTAGAAATTTTTGTTTTTAATTATTCACAATTAAAATTAAGGAGTAACTTCCATCTAGACATCTTTTTGAAATATTTCATAAAAATTTTAAAATCATATAAGGTTTCTAGTATAAAATTTTTAAATAAAAATTGTATTAAGAGAGGAGGTATAACACATAAGAAAACCAAGCCTTGGAAGGCATCAATGGTTTTAAAGAAGAGATAAAATCTTGATCAAAACATCTGATTTGCATTCTTTCTAAACTAACCATTCGAGGTTGTTGCATTCTATCAAAACTAACCATATATTGCATGATTAGCCAAATAGTCTATAGATTATGCTCTAGTAGTGTGAGTTCACTCTCTAGTTTCTTTCCTTTCAAAAAAGATAAAGGCTAAGACAGGAACGTTAATACCAGGGCTAGTTTTATGGCAATTGATCGACTATATTTTATGAGGAAGTAATTGCATTCTTACACTCTTTAGTGATTTGATTAGTCAAAAGCTGCTCTTTTATACATAATGTTAGATTTGCAAGAACATATTCTTTGGAGCTTTTCATTCCCTTGAAGAATCTATTGTTTCTTTTTCTTTCTTTCCAAATGATATACATAATAGAACCAAAAGCTGATATATAGATAGCTTTATTCTCCTTATTGATTTCCCTATCGGAACATATCCATTCAAGGATTTTATGGTTACACTTGGTAGTATTGAGCTGATAGATGGATACAAATTTTCTCCATATGGTAACTGAGTAATCGAAATTGAAGAAGAGGTGGGGAAGAGTTTCAAGTTGGTTTTTATAAAGTAAACAAGTCGGAGACCTATTAAGAAAGCTAACATGTCTAATATGGAAAGTCTTTTTTTAATAAATAGCCAAATGAAGAATGATACATTTGGGAGAGAGCTATTGTTCAAGATAGTGTTGTGCTAAGATAGTTTTTGCCCCTAGGTTTGAAAAAATCTGTACATTAATGGTTTCTGAATTTTCCTAAGGATATTTAAGCCAAATATAAAAATCATTCGCTTTAAGATCGGGGCCATTGTAAAGACAAAATGTGCACAAAATTAGTTGGGCAATTGGACTAAAGATTGGTGCTAATCATAAATATTTAACCTTAGAAGTTATTCAGAATTCTTGGCATCAAATATGAACTATTTAATAGCCTCAATTTTTTCAGTTATTATAAAATAGAGAAGCTAATTGTCCATTTACCACTTTACATTTTTGTCTACTATAAGCAATTGGGAAAGGAACCATGAAGCTGAAGGTTAGATATCCATTCCTTAAAGGCTTTTACCCTTTAGGAAGTAGGTATAGGTCCACATAACTTATTGAGACTTTTTGTTTGTCAATAGTCTCTATATTCTCTTTTCCATTAGTAATTTATTGCTGATTTTGATTGGTATAGTTGCAGGTCATCCTTCTACCTAATGCTTGTAGACCTTAAACTAGCTAACCTTAGCTAAGTATTTTTTTTTCATATCCCTCAAACTGTAAGAAGCTTCTATATATCTTTTCTATTATATAAATCAATCATTTTAAAAGGGAAGTATAAGAGGACTAGTAAGTATGGAGAGAGCTAAGAACAAAGTATATCAATTGTAATTGACCTGCAAATGATAAAGCTTTGTTGTATTAAATTACTTATTCTCTTTTGAATCTTTTTAAACAAAGGTATGCAATCCTTATAATGAAGTCTCTTAGTGGAAATAGGCAAGGCTAAGTATATGAAAGGAGGATCTTTGATTTGGAGACTAGAGGTTAAGTATAGCCATCCTGCTATATGTTCCCACTGGTAAAAACTATAAGATGATATGCTTATATTGATAGATAATCTTGACAATTCTTTGAATGTAAGAAGAGAAGCCATTTGGATACTAGCAGATTTATCATTCGACCTTGAGAATTAAAGTAATCCAATAGTAAATGAGAGACTAACTAATTCAATCTTATTAAATTTACTATGGTATTTGAATTTAGTACCCTAATTGATGTTATGCTCCACTAACCTAGTTAAAGCTTCTATATAGAGAATAAACAAGTATGGGGGAGATTTAATCTCTTTGCAATTGAACTCTTCCGTCTTTAATTAGGTTTTTGGCTCTCTATTAACTAAGACATAAAAAGAAGTAGTAGTGATATAATGGCGATCCAAGTGATGAAAGTTGTAGGGAACCTAAAAACCTCTAGCATGTGCAAAATAAAGTTTGAACTAATTGAGTTACATGCCTTATGTAATCAAATTTAATAGCATAATTCTTAGTATAATTTTTCCTACTATAAACCTTAAAGAGCTTTTGAGCTAATAGTTTGTTGTTACCATTCCCTTCTTAGAATATTTCTCGAAGATAGACTCAGAGATCAAAGATATGTCCAAAGGTCCATATGCTAGTGGTATGAGGCGTTTGATGTACATGATGGCTTATACTAAGCTAGATTTGGCCCATACTATTAGTAAAGTTAGCAAGTTTATAGTGAAATATGGAAGACAATACTCATAAGCAATCAAATAGATTTTTAATAGGTACATCAGACAATGATATGCTTAACAGTTTCTTTAGTTGTTAGATTTGTAAATTTAAATTATGCAGGCAATTTAGATAATATGATGTCTACTACATAGCATATCTTTACTCTTATAAGATGACCTAATATTGGAAATTAACAATTCAATCTATGGACGCAATGTCTACAATTAAAATTAATTACATGGTAATGGCTAATGTTGTTAAGGAAGCACTATAAGTTACATGTTTAAATAAGGTAGTAGGTATTGAATAATTTTGGATTCAAGTGCATTGTAATGGTTAAAGTGCCATTTATTTGACAAAGAGTAAAGTTTATCATATTTAGACTAAGCATATCTATGTGAAGTTTCACAAGATTAGGAAATTGGTTGCATCTGGTCAGATCTTGCTAGAAAAGATTCACACATTGGATATACAAATGAGATGTTGAAAAAGACAGTTACTGCAAATAAGTTTAAACATTGGTTGGTCTTGACCAATGTCTTTCGATGTTACATGACATTATAACCTAACCTATTTGGATATATATTTGTCAAAAGTGGAGATTGTTATGTTCGAATCATATATTATATTTATGTATCTTAGAGTATTTTAATTGAATATGAACCAAATCATGGTGTCATGACTTTAAAATTATACAGTAAAAAAACAACTCAATACATAAGTTGCTCAAAGATGTGCTGAATGGTGAAGAAGTTACCAAAATATATAAGGTTTAAAACACAAGCGTGTCTAATTCTGTGTTCTTCATTAAAAAGTAGTGGAGTACACGGTCTATAATATGAATATATTTTTTCTGATGCTTTCTTTTAAAAAGATATAGTATTAGACACAATTTGAGATATAATCATGTCTTAGATAGTCTTTATAATAGACTGTCTAATCTACAAATGACGGATGTTGGAGAAATTATTGCATTGGAAGAACTCTAATTCTTATTAGAGTGATGTATAAAATAGTTTAGAGTGTGATATATGAGCAATTATGTAAAATTGTATTGGGTAAGGGTTTGAATATAAATTCTTGTTGTCACCCTATTTTATGAATATGGTGAAAAACAATTGTTCTAACTTCTGAGTACCTATGTATGCACGTTAACCGATCTTTGTTAAAAAAATTTAATTCTTTTTCGTTTTCTTTGATACCATTCTCTCTTCAAATACTCAACAAATTTAATAAAAGAAAATTCCTTTAAATATACTTTTTACTTTAAAATTGAAAAAAATTGAGAAGTTATTTAATATAGAATTAGCATTGTCGTTACTATACATTTTTATCATATGATGTGTCATGATTTGAAGTAAACACAAATGTTAAATAATAGTTATCATCACTTAATATATGTTACGTGTTAATAACAAAATTATACATGTTACATGTTTCATAAGAGATATATATCTCATAACGTATCTAATAATCACTGCAAATGTCCTGTTGGCTAAGTACTTGCTTAAGAAATCTCCTTTGCTTTTTTTTAAAAAAATATTCTTCTATAAATATCTTTTTATATGTGTAATTTACTTTATTTTTATACACAAATTCTAATTGTTAGTGATCAAGATTGGAAATTTAAATTTAAAAAATTTAAGGAAAAGAATAATATGAAAATAATGTCACAGAGATTATTGATGCTTTTTCGTACGTTCTCCTTCTCAAAAAAAAAAAAAACAGTTGTTTCTTAAAAAAAAAGCCGGAACCTCAGTGAATTGAGAGAATTACGAGAATGGGATGGCTTTTTCATAACTCCACCGTACAAGGTGAGTGGGGAAGACCGGTTGAATGTGAAAGCAATTGGTAACCAAAAGGCAGCAGATTGATAGCTAGGTTTCGAGTTTCTTCGGGAAGAACAACCTTCTTTGGCTTCATCTACTGAAATTTCATTCAAGTTTGCCGATTTGATCAATCAAATTCAGACTCAGTCCAATAATCATTGTGTATGTAAATATATATTTCCTCTTGGCTAAGCGGGGAAAGGTATAGCGTCCAAATAATCGGGAGTTTATTTGTAGCGGGGCTTGATGAGTTAGTTCACGACATATAACGGTATCTCTTGATATTCTTAGTCTTTTTAAAACTTCCGATCCGTAAAAATAATCTAATAGTTATAGTTAACAGGTTATGTACTATCATTCCAATGATATGGTACTAATTATTCAACTAAACTACTCTTTTGAACTTATAATGCTGTTCCTATCAATTGGTTGCACCTACAGCTGAATACCGGAATTCATCAACATCCAACTGATGCGCTGGCCAGGGAATGTTATATCTTATTATTGTTTAATCTTCCAATCGTTGGAGCCCTAGTTTGTGACTGTGTATGTTTGATCGGGTCTACCTTGTTCAAGCCTTCATAGTCGTTTGGATGGGCCTCGCCTTTTATCAATCCTCCGGCGGTTGATCACCTCCAATGGGAATAATATTATTTTACAAATAAATCTTAACGTTGATTATAACAGCATAGTTTAAAGTATCTGATTAAACACATAAAATTATAAAAATAATAATTCAATACTTATTTATTTAAAATGTATGACATATCATAAAATATTTTGTTCTTAAAATAATAAGTAACTTGTTCTGTTTATGATGTTCGGGATTTAATTGAATGTTTTAAAAAGTTAAAGATTACATTATGTTTAACTTTTATCAAAAGATCATTCGTCAATTTTAGTATATCTTCAAAATTTTTCATTATTTTGGATTGAGCTAATTTTAAACGATCACACTAACAAATAATAGACACTTTTTAAAAGTCATTTTTCCAAACTTTGAAATATTTAATTGACAAAATATTTTTTATTTTTAAAATTTTAATTAAAATTTAAGTTTGATTCAAATATTTGTAACAATTAAATAAATCATTCGTATTGTAAAAAATCATCTTAATCAATTCTCGAATAAAAATATTAATTTCAATTTAAAGTTCAAATAGGGAATTATTTTGCCTATGTTATTTATTTTTTGGCTATAACCCATTAGTTAGGGCAATAAGAAACAACCAATTATCGTATGCTTATCCACTGAAATTTAACATCATGACATTGCATCTGCTACCGTTGAAGTCAACTATTTGACTAACTTGATGAAAGAACTTGCTATCTTAATTCTAACACCTCCTATAATTTATTGTGATAACTAGAGGTTGTGAATTACAATGAATGAATGTTGTAATGAATAGTAAGTCGTCAACACGCGGTGATACTTCGCAAGGTCATCTTGTAGATAAGATCTAATCTACAGAATTGTCAGGTGAGTTGGGGATTATTGTTAGAATAGAATTACCTTACATGAAGCATACTAAGGACTTAAAGGAAGACAACCTGCTTGAAAATGCTTTGGATTAAGTTGTGGTAAATTTTCAATTTATTTAACTATATGCAATATTGTTTCACTTATTTTAAAATTAATTACACTTTTACGTATTATTCACTTATAAAATTGAATGTTCTCAATATTGAGAACATTGATGTTTCAAATTGGATGACTTTATTGTTAAAATAAAGGATCAGGGATCGCTGTTATTGGTTGCATAAGTTTTATAAATCTTTTCCTTCTGATGCAGGGGCAAGAAGACATGTCTCGGAACGATTGTCTAAAGAAAATTGAAATTATTTATATGATTATTGGACCTCTCCCAAAGTTCAGGTTTGTTTTCTTTCCCTTCACATTTGCTTGCATTAATCTTGTTCGATGATTTAAAGACTATCTAATCTTTTTTTTGTTATTTAGGAAAAATTTGAGAAGGAAAAGGTCAATAGAGGAAAAATGAAAACACCTCATAATCAAGGGTCCAAATCATTTGTAGTCGTCCAAAATGAATATGTAAGATCTTTGTTTACAAGTTATAATTATTGATAAGTGTAAATTGTATCTTATTTTAGGTATAGTTTGATATGTGTTTAGCTGTTAATTCAATCACTTGGTATATGTTTGATGGCGTGTGGCGGTCTAAGGTGGTTGGAAGTGATGGTTATGCGGTTTAGGTATGATGGTTGAAGTTTTGTAAAAATTGGAATTTCCTGAGTACAAAAAAAAGGCAGATTGTAAGGCAAATTTCGGACAAATGGAATTTGGAGATGATTCTTGAATCAAAATTGTAGAATAGGATGTGGGCTACAACTTTGGTGAAGGAATCATGGCAATCTAATGTCTAGAAAAAATGTTATGAATTTTCTTAATAGATAGGTTTTGGATTAGGAAAGTGATAAAACTGCAGACTCAATAGTTAGACAATTGCAAAGTGCATTTCTAGGCAAACAACTGGGCATTTTTGGGTTATTTTTAAGGCTAAATTGAAGTTCAAGAAGTGAACTACAACATTGATGAAGGAAGTTTCTCGAGTTGATGAGTAGAAAAAAATATGAATTTTCTTGCACAGTACGTTCTGGAAAAGAAAAGTTGGAATTGTGTGAATGGAAAGCTGGAATTCTAGAATTCGGTTTGAAAGTTAAATGGGTGAAAGATAGGTGTTTGTTTTTGGAAACAAAAAAAACCCTTTAGTTTTTGGAAACTAATAAAACCCAAATGATAACATTGAATTGCAAATGCAAATTCTCTCTCAATTTCATAAAAATGATCTGAATTGTAGGAGAGCTTTACATCGTTATATATAAGGACATAAGGCAAACAAAAAGTACTGATGGACAACCACATAATTCGATTTCTCATCAGCCATTAAGTCACCATAAAACAAAATTAATAAGGAAATAAAATAAACATAACTCAAGATAATAAAAGGTCTGATCATAAAGGAAATACAACAACATAGGGAAGGAGAATTAGAGTCTTTATTTATCTCCCGAATTCAGCCAAACTTGGGAATGAAATGGGCTACATTTGGACCTCAAATTTGGCTACAAATTAAGTCTAACACAAGTAAAAATGTACAACACGCATTGACCTTGTTGACCGGAACACCTGATGCAATTTGAGCTTAAAAAATAAGTGCTTTGTGAATTCCAAATGGCCTTAACAAAACTGTAGTTTTAAAGCCAAGCTATGCTCTTCTTCAAATTCTTCTTCACCATTCAAATCATCATCACCACCATCATAACTTTCATTTAGACTAACCAGATCAAGGCCTATGTTTACAACCTTTTGTATGATTTGGCTTGATGGTCCTCAATCATCTTACTTAAATCTTACAACTTTCATCTTAATTATCATCATAATTAAGAAAATTTGTCTAAATACATCCTTAGATCTTTGATGATACCTTAGTTCCTTTTACATGCCCAATGACTATAGTGTTCCATAGTACATTACTATTTTGAACAATGTAAGGAACTATATTAAGTTCACTAAAGAACTTATTAATCCAATCAATTATTTCCACTATATGAAAAATGTCTTATGGCTTAATCGACAACCATTGCTACATTAGAACCTTTCCAATCTTGAATGATATTGTTCTAAGTAGATCTTAATTAGGATTTACTTATAAAGTTATATCCTTATCTCCTTGAACTCAAATATCAACTCATACATAGAATAATTGATATCTTTAATACTTCACAAGTATCTAATATCTTAAATACTAAACATCTTTAGTAATCTATGTACTTAGATTTAGAATACGTGAACAAGTTCCAATCTATCTCTATAGATCTAATTTCCATAATTAAGTTGTTACCTTTTCTTATCCAATAAGAGTTATTCTTTCAACAATTGAAACTTAGAATTGTTGTTCTCTATAAGCAATATATCTCTACATACTACCATTGAAGAGGACAACTATACTCTCACTAACCTTTTTGCAACATGATAAATTCACAATCATCTCCAAACGTCTTGTAACCTTTTAACTATACATCAAATGTATTAATAAAGACAATAGTTCCAATTGGATGTATTGTCATGACATTTGAACTCTACAAATTTTATCTTACTCCCATTACTTATCTTGAGAACCATTCTACTATAAGCATATATTGAAACAAACAATTTGTTCAATAATTCTGTAATATTGTATCCAACCTTCTAAATATCTTATAACCCTTTATTAACTAATTTAGTTCTAAACTTAATGGATATAGTATATGCTTCAACTAAGCATTACGTCCTTAAACCATTAACTTTGACTCTTTCAAAGACTCAATATTTCATATCTAATGTGAAATCTTGCTAATTGATTTAATTGGAACTATTGAAGATAAGTCATTATACTGGACATCACTATACAAGAAACAATATTGCACCATATAATATCTCATATTATATTTCCTCCTTACATAAACCACACTCTTATGGAATTTTCGTTATGAAGGTATTCATTAGAGAATATCATTCCTTATCAATGATCATAAATTTAAAACTCACCACTATGATCTCATCGAAGTACTATACCTTTCAGCTTTACTCTATACAATCTCTTGCATTGTGCTACTATGGTGTTGACAAACATCTTATAAGTTGTCATTAAAGCTTATGAAATAACAATCAACTCAAAATGATATTACATTTTATCGTCTATATGATATTGACATATCTCTAAAACTTTATCACCCAATCCTCAACACAGATTAATAACATTATTGCATAATGGATATATAGGTTTTCTTTCTATCCTTGAGAACTCTTCTCAAACCTTAAATTATGTCCCATAAATTAGGTTCATCGACTATTAGCATTAACTCTACGAAACAAATATAATTTCTACTAAAAATAAGACCAATACTTTAATCATATATTTGATTACTTATACCATTTTATTTGAAATAATAACCCTCAACATTATTCCAAAAAGACTACCCTAAGCTATTTAGTTGGCTAGGATCCCATTCTAGTTTATTTGACCTTAAGTTTGCTTAATAAATCAATTAAACCTAAATTAGGTAGATAACAACTTTATCAATCGCATTTTATGTGAATCCAAAATATGTTAAATGACAACCCTTATCAAATTATAACCTTTATATTATTTTTAACTCTGTCTCTAAATTCATGTAGTTATGGGTTTGCTGATTCCAATCACATAAATTTATTTAAGTTGAATCCACTGTTATAAGACCAAATATATTTGTATTAAAGCAACTTTGAATTTACTTAAGAAACCTAACAATTAAACATAATTCTAGTTTATTCTTATAATAATTAAAGGAAATGATCATTTTCTAAACATATACTTAATATTTTAATGAGAGATTTAATTTGAAATAGTCTCATACATACATACATACATACATATATAATTGTTTTTATGCATATTGTTTGATTATGTATGCCTAAATTGCATGTTTATATATATGTATGTATATATATATATAATATGCATAAAAACAGTCAAACTATGTTTGATTCTAATTATTAATTTGATATAACAATGATTTTCAAATTCAAATTGAAATTTCTTTCCATCCTAACTCCATTAATGAAATTAATTGAAAAATAATTTTAATTAATTATACTTATGACATAATTTATAAAAAAGCTCTTTTCTCAAAATTTAGCAAGTGACATTCTAATCAAATTAGAAAATTATTTCTATTCTAAC
>JAOQMP010000210.1:34576544-34591817 GCA_027563575.1 Erythroxylum pedicellare
ACTTAACTTAATCTTAATTTCTCCATTTAATACTTCTAATTCCATCAATCTAAGCAATAAATCCTCCAACCAATGACATGCTAATTAAACTCTAACCAAAAGCACTTAATCAAACAAAACCTCAAAAATAAAATTGAAATCATGCTTATTCAATAAGAAAAAAAATTGGGGGGCAATAATATATTACTAAGGATAAACGATGATCATCTTTATTGATGAACATCATACTATCATAATAAATCAAAATGTATATGGAGCAAACATAATGATCCCTTAACTAACAGTTTCTAAGGACGTCAAGACACCCATGCTATATACTTGTGTCACAAGCACAAGTGGGCGAAGTCCTTTAGTTAAAGAATCAACTTACAGTTCCTCAGTTTCTAAATGCTCTGAACCTTAATGTCACCTTTTCATATGAACACCTATATGACCAAATAATTGATCTTTAAATGCTAAGACCCTATGATATTATTTTTTGTTATTAAACAACACAACAAGAAGATTACTACAGTACAACCAATGGGTATAGCCATTGAATCAAACACAGACAACTCAGAAATCAAGTTTCTAAGCTAAACTATCTGTGAAGTAGCCCCATAGCATGCCTCTACATGTATAATCGAGGAAGTTACCCGTGTCTTATTGACATACTTCTATGATATTATACCATCTGCAAACTTAAACTGTAACCTTAAGTAGACTTTTGATCATCCAGACATGTAGCTAAAATCTAAATCTAAATTCCCTACAAGGTTTAGTTTGTTAACTTTTCCTTATGTCAATATACAATCATTAATTCGCTTTAGTATCTCAACGCTTGCTAGACTGCATTCCAATTGACTACAACTGGATTAACCAAATATTGACTAAATAATCAAATAGTGAATGCAATGTCCTATATAGTATATAGTCAAGCATACATCAGGCTATCAATCGTACTAGAATACGAAACATTTCTCATAACCTCTTTCTTTACTTTATTCTTTGGATATTGTACCAAAGATTATCTCTCACTATGAGAAATAGGTGCTACAACAGGTTTACTATTAATCGTATTAAACCTTTGTAACACATACTTAATGTATGCATTTTATGAGAAGTCTAATGAGTGTTGAGATCTAACCCAGTGAACCTGAATCCTTAGGACAGAAGATGCTATATTAAGGTCCGTTATGTCAAAGTTCTTGAACAAAAGTTACTTAACCTCATACAACATGATCAATTAATTGAATGTGAGCAATATATCATCCACATAACTTTGCTCCCCTTGACCTCATAGTACAAGCATCTTTTTAACTTTATTTTCCATGAAGCCGAAAGAGGCCACAACCTCTTCAAATGTAAGGTATCACTTTCGAAAGGTTTAATGCAAACCATATATTGATCTGCATAGCTTATAGACTATGTCAGTTCCATCTAGATCCTGAAATCTTTTAGGTTGTCCGATATAGACCACTTCATAAAGGTCTTCACTTTGATAACCATCTGATGTAACTCTATATCATCATAAGCTACAATTGCCTTAATCACTCAAAATGTATCCTACGAGGATACAAAAGAAAAGGTAACATAAAGTCAACCTTTCACTCTAAGTGAACCATTAATCATCTAAGCAAGCCCATAAACTGCTAAACTTTATCCTAAAATTCTTTAAGTCTTTAAACTTCATTTACAACTGATAGGTTTACAATTTCGATTCAAATCAACTAACTGCCAGACCTTACTATGCTTCGTGGCTTACATCTCGTCATTCATTGCATCCCACCACACATCCGCATTAGGTCTAGAAATAACTTCTGTAAAAGCAACTGTATCCGTGACATGTTTAATAGCATAGTCTTGTACAACTGATTGACTATGTAATCAGATGGGATAGCAGGTCGTCTCACTCTAATGGATTTATTTAACTGTATTATATCTTATACCCTAGGAACCTCTGTGTTTACAGGTATGGGTTCCTATTTCTAAACAGGCACGGTACAGAGACCTAAATCCACCAGATCTAATTGTATGAGTAGCGATTATATGATAACTGTAGTATTCTCCCTACTATCTTCTGAAGTGTCAATAGGCCCACCATCATCATAGACATTGTATTTCAGAAACTTCGATATTTGTGAGTCCACTATTCCAGTCCCTCCTTCTCTACAGTAAAAGGTTGTAACCTTAAAATGGTTGAGATATCTTACTAAATAGTAGGGAACGGAACTAGCATGCAATATTTGTTTATAAGGATTGCACTACCTCAGTAAGGCATCCCCATACACGAATGTTTGCAAGGCTAGGTTTCTAAACTTTTAAATAATTATGTAGATTAGTTATGTTTTGCATTAACTTCTTTAAGCCTTTTAGGGTGTTGTTACGCCATAACATGTTCCCAGATCTACATAATCTAGAATTGAGAAATGCTTTCCCTGATCAATCTCTCAAACCTAGCTCTAGAAATGTGGCTTAAACTTTTATGTCACACCATATATGACTTCTCATTTATTAAGGTCCTTCATTTCATAACTTGTTTAGTAAGATACGAAGAAGAATTTATCTAATTCGGGGTAAGACACATTCTAGACAAACCATATGATAAGAAAGTTGTGCCAAAATGTTTTTCATTAAACAAAAACTGTACAATAGAAGCATTAAATGTTAAAAATCAACCTTCTTTGTCCAAAATTGATCAAAAGATCTCATATAAAATGTGTCGTGTAAAACTTAAACGAACCTTACAAAAGGTTCAGTACAAACATCCTCTATAGATATTACTTCCACTTTTTTTATTGCTGTGAATCATCAGTTCCTCCTTTTCTTTATTTGGCTTTAGCCTTGATATGAGCTACTGCATCACGGAAGCACCTTGATCAAATGTTCCATTATATAGCCACTAAGAACTTAATGCGACTATCGCAAATCAGATTCATAATTGACAAGCCCAAGAGTAACTTGATTGTTACCGTCTTTCTTTTAAACCTCATTCTATTGGTTATCAGTACTAGTTTGACCAATACCATCATGTGGAGAAGGTTTTAACTTTCTACCTTTGAACTTAATAGGCTTCATCTTTATCTTCCCTTAAGCTGCTTCGAGGGCTATAGGAGTAGCAAACTAGAGTTTCTCCTCATCAGCAATGCAATAGGTTATCAAAGCATTAAAGTCCCAACATCTTCAATCTATTGGGAAGATGAATTATTCTCGATATGTACTCCATTAGTCCCCTTTTCTCCCGTATATACCTCATGGAGAATAATTCTTTTATCAAGGAACTTGTCTCAACACTAGATGAGATTGTGTACCTCTAGGAGATATTATCAAGAAAATCCTTTACTATGTCTGTGTCTGGAAGTCCACTTAGTATATGGTTAGGAATGAATCTCTTAATGGTCATCAAACATAATCTGATAGACCAATCCCAGGTTTCATAGGCTACTTTATAAGTTTTCAAGCTCATGGATGTCGGTGGAGATGGCCTATCCATCCGTATGATCATATGAACCATAACTATCTCCATAAAGTTCAATACATCCTCTGTCCACTTCTTTGAATTGAAACCGATCAAAGTTTCAATAGTGACACTAATTTTGTTTACTGAAAAGGTGACTTCAAGATAATAATTTTTTAAATCAACACAAATGTAAGATAATAACAATACTCAAAGCCATTGAATAGTATCTTTGCTAAAAATCCAATCACACATATTATGAAACACATTTGGGCTGAATACATAATATATGCAAATAGACCTCCATATAAAATCAATCAGAGTAGAAATTATCAACTCTTATGACACTACCACCTTTGGGCAAGTATATCACTTGAGCAACAACTTTCCTCCATCTAATGCCTTTATGAACATCTCAAAATGTTATATAAAGATAACACCTTTGGGTAAAATAACCAAACATAAAATCAGAGACATCCCCTAATATGCAAGCAGAACAATTCAAAATACTGATTTGAAAGGCCAGTTTGGTGGCTACATTCTCATCATCACTTAAAAAGTCCATAAAAACAAGGGATACATCTTTATGTTATCCTCATATTCTTTATGGGCATATAGTGTGTGACAATGTAACATTAATAAATGCAAAAATCTGAATGCACAATTTCATTGTCATACACTCGTGCTGAAGACATTCTCTGAAAACTTCATTTGAGACTTTCATAAAAGAAAATTTTCAATAGAGTGACTATCGTGCATCACCGGATACTGAACAGACCACGTAAGAGACGAAAAACTCATGTATCTCCCTTATGGAAAGTTTATTGTATGAAAATTCATTCAAAAATGGCTTCAGAATGTTTTAATTCCTTTTTTAATCAACTATCATGTAATCCCGAACACTAAACATGAGACTCGAGACACAAAAACTTGAAGTATATCCCTCATATGATGTCCAAAGCACAAAAATTCATTCGAAATCGAATTTAAAATACCTTAATTCCTTTTCCCAAAGTTAAACCTTAATTTATTACTAATGTAATAAATCTAGAAAAATGGAAAAACTTACTTTATAAATTTTTTGGACCCGAAAACTAACCTAAAACATCCCGGGGAACTCTTACGGGAAATCTGAAATTTTTGTTTTTCAAAAAATACTGTAGCGTCTGTATGACTGACGTCATCATGATGTCAACCGCTGATGTGGTGCATCACATCAGTATGCGTGGCGCGGGGCATCTCATGTGCTGCACGTGCCCCCGCCAACATGCCCTTAAACTGTTAAGAGCATGTGCGTCACGCGCTGCACACACATAGACACCCGCACCGACCACATGTCCTCTATCTGTCGTTCCATGTCAATACAGCGAGCGAAGGACTTGTGTAGCGTGTGCACTCCAAACTGGCATCAGAACATCTAGCCCTTCATGAATCTCTCCTGAAAAAATGCTTAAGCCCTATGTCTCTAGTTGAAACCCTTTCGCCTCTCTTCACTACGCCTCCCTCTCTTCTGTTTCACACCACTCACTCACACAGCTCTCTTCTCTATTTTCTACCTTTCACTGTTGTAGCTTGATGTGACGATTTAAGATGTTGGATCATGTTACTATTCCTTCCTCCTTTAAAACTCACGGACCTATTGAACGTTGCGTTTAATGCAGTTGTGCGTTAAACACAGACATTGTCTATGTTACACAGGATTTCTGCGTGAAATGCAAACTACATTTTGCTATAACCTCTAGCTGCTATGCTACATTTCATCTGCTGCCTTTTCCTGCTACATTGTGTTTTCTTTATCTTGCACTATCGTTTTTGTCTCTTTTTCCAACTGTCCATCTTCATTCATTATTCTTTGCATTTTTTCTTTTTTCAATTTTCTTTTTGTCTTTCAATTTTCTTCTTCTTACTCTAGAAAGACAAGTAAAAATTAATCTTCCAAAAATGGCCAAAATATAGACCTTTCAATTCACTTTAATTTCTTTGCTCCAAATTATACATAAAATCATATATGAATTAAAGTGAGTATCTTAAGCATTTTCGTATCATTAATCTCTAATTGTAAATAGTTAGATATATCAACAATTAAACACATCACCCAACCAAAGACCTTCATGGATTTCATAAGATTAGGATTTAATACGACTAATCAAGGTTTCACAAAGCCACCTATCCAAGCAACTTTATTTGAAATAAAACCTGCTCTGCTGAACATGATGCAGCAAAACGTACAATTTTATGAATTGACCAACAAGGATCCTAATGCATATATCATGAATTTTCTCAAGATATGTGATACTTTCCGATATCATCAAATGTTAGAAGAAGTTGTTAGGATCAGGATGTTCCCCTTTACATTAAGGGATAGAGCCAAAGCATGGTATCACCCACTCAGTCTCGCAAACATTACGAATTGGGAACAGTTGGTCCAAGCATTGTTAGAAAAATACTTCTCCCTCACCAAAACCACAAAGATAATCAAGGAGATTACAAACTTTTAGTAGAATAATAGGGACTCACTTTACGAGGCATGGTATAGATACAAGGACTTGAAAAGGAGGTGTCCATATTATAATTTACCCAAAGAATTCCTTTTACAAACATTTTACAATGTAATGTCATGAATTAGAACAATTGAATTACATGGGAGCGCAATATGGTTGAAGAGGGGGAAACAACCCATATTTGAACACTTACAATCCTGGGTAGAAGAATCGCCTTAACTTCTATTAGTTAAATAATTTGGGAAGTCAGTTTTGATCTTAAAGGCCTCCAAGATTTTAGTAGGAAAAACCAAATTCTATGGAAGCTAAATTGCATAAGATTTTAGAAAAGATTGGAGGTATAGAAGATGCTCATAAGAGAATTGAAGGCAAATTTGAACAAGTAACAAAGAATCACACCTCTTCCATACACAAGTTGGAAGTCTAAATGAGCCAGTTAGTTAATGTATTATCAACTCGAAGTCCAGCATCCCAGAGGGACAGTCAAAGATTTTCAAGATCAACAAATTCACTTTCCCTATAGATTTTGTTATTTTTGAAATCGAAGAAGATGTGGAAACACCAATTATCCATGGATGGCCATTCTTAGCCACCTCTTGAGCAATTATAGACATTGAGGGGCGCAAATTGACTTTAAGAGTGGGGGATGATGAGGTGTCATTCAAGGTGTCCAAAGTTAACAACCATCTTCATAAATCTATCAATGCTATGAAAAGCAATGAGCCTTATCAAGAAGTTGAGAAAGGGTGCATATGTAAAGATGCATTCGGACAACCCCAACCCCAACCAAAGATGTGAAAGCAAAGAAAGAAGCTAAAGAAGAAAGGTGGTAGCAAGAGCAATCTAGTGGTTCCCTTGCACTTTATGAATCCATGACCACACCACCATTGAATGACTTGTTTGAACTACCATGAGCAAAAAATGTATATTGAGCTATTGATGGTAAAAGAATCGCTACATGGGAGGCAACCCATGGTTTTTTTTCATTCTTATTTCATCTTTTCTGTTAGGTAGGTTTTGAATTCTATTTGTGTGTGTTATCTTCAAAGAATTGAGGATCAATTTTGACATATGATGATAACGAAAGTCAACAAAATGAGGTAATGGTGTTAATAAGAGGTTAAGGAAGGATCTTAGAGGTGAATTAAGGAAAAGACCAAAATAAAAAAAGTGTCCATAAATTTAGTAGGGCCACGATTGTGGCCTATAGCAAGGCAAGATGGATATAGGCATTTTTTGGCTAATTTTCTTTCCAATTTTACACCTCCTACCTTTCTTACCCTATATATTTACATCTAACCTCATTTTTCATTCACTTTTCATTCCCACTCTTGGGAACTAACAAATCTCTTGCAAAAAAATGCAAGGAGGATTAAAGGGGATGGTCAGAGAACAAAAATGTCAGAGCTGAGACATCTGACACATTAATAGATATTTCGAGGCTCAAGGTGTTCAACTACCATCTCCATCACCATCATTCAACTACCACATCCATCACCGTCACCACCTCCATCACCATGACAGTTTTATGTTCTAAGCCTTTCTCTTTTAAATAATGATTTATGTTTTATTTTATTTTATATTTATTCCCACATTTTATGTTATTGATTGCTCTTCTCATATTGAGGATAATGTGTTGTCCAAGTGTGGGGAGGGTTGTGTGCATGTATGCTTTTATTTTGAATGTGAATTTTGCATATTGAATGTTAGGTAGTTTAGGTTTGCATGATGTGATTCATGTGAATGTGTCAATGACAAGGACTTAACGGAATCGATTTAATTTTGAATATAGTATTTTAGGTTGGGAAGATTTATTAGCTCGTGAAATTAGTGACCTAGGCTACTTTGGTTAAATATACATGTTAATTATGATATAATGTTATCATCATAGGAATTTGTAAAATTCATTTATAATTTTTAGCCAATCAAATAAGTAGCATAGTTAGTGTTAGAGAAGTGCTCTAAAGGCAATCACCTTTAGCACTTACTGGACAAATCTTTTAGATTAATAAAAAGATTTTTTTGTTAATTTGATGTTCATGTTCTTTATGAATTGATAGTGATCTTAAATTGAATTAATGAAGTCTTTGATATATTACATAATATGAAGGAAATAATGATGAGATCATGGTAATGAGATTCCTATCATATGTAATTATGTTAGTATCTAAATTACCCCTTGTCATAGGATTAATGAGATGAGACATTATTATTCCAGACATACTAGTACATGTTACACTCCATGATTAGATCAAACAGTTGATCTTATAAGCTATAAGAATAAGTTGTTTAGAGTTAACATGTGGATGCTTGCTAAGAGTAATAACTACATTAGATGACCTGCTATGAGACAATCATATAGATAATCTATTCTAGTGCCAATGATAGTCTCATCATAGAAATGGTGCAAATATCTTTAGACTTGAGGTGCTCAAGGATATCTTAGAAACTAATCCTATAGTTTGACTCCATTCTTTATTACCTCTTAGAGGTTTCTTATAGGGTGGTGATTGGGTATAGAATGAGGTATTTTAAGGTAATTAAGTAGTCAATAAAGAATTCACCACTTTTGATAGAAGGAGATGATACCCGCAACCTTTTGTCAGGGTCATTACTCATGAATCTCTAGCCAAAGTGGAATTGTAATGATGATAGTCTTTATTGACATATCCAATTGAGTAATGATCCTCAGGAATAAGAACTAACATGACTTGGGCTACATGTGACGTAGTTAGTCTCGTGGAAGTTGACACTTTAACCATACTTTGAGCCAAGTGGGGTATAGATCATGAAAGGATGAATTACACAGGAACATTGTCTATGGAAGGGGTTTATAGTCAAACCACTGAATTTTCGATCAATTAGGGGTCATGATGTGTTGCTAGATACTGCTCATAACTTGATTGAAGTAAGTGTTAATTCAAGTGGCCAATATAACCAGGAACCTAATGGGTCAATGCATTAAAGATGAGAAGAATGAGTAAATGATTTTGGATAGGGGTCCAAGATATAAGAGATGCATAGCTAAGCTACATAAGCATTGTGATTTAGGGTCATTTGATTGTGAATTATATGACACATGTGAATCTTGCTTATTAGGTAAGATGACAAAATTACCCTTTAATAAGTAAGATGACAAAATTACCCTTCAAAGAAGGGGTGGAAGTTTCGTGCTAAATTAAGTGGGATTAAAAGCCACTTAATTCCCACTAACCCTCCATTGATGTTGGAGGTTAAAGGAAGGCCATAGGGTGTAAGAAACATCAATTTTCGTGCAAGTGCTGTGTGAAAATAAGAGATTTTTGGTGAAATGTTCATCATCTTTTCTCACTCTCTACAAACACTCTCTCAAAGAATACACCACAAAGCTAGCACTTTGAGTGTGTTCTAGTCATTCTTCCTAAGAGGTTTCAGGTTCCACTCTTTACGTGGATATCATTAAAGACATCCTCCTTTGGTCATTACAGTTTGTGACAACCCAAAGAGGGGAAGAGAATGAAGAATGAAGGAGATTGTAAGGTACACATCTTACTTAAGTTCATGTTTTGTTAAGGTTACATCTAATGGCATTTGAAAGTTCTTGGCTTTTTGGGTTTTGTTTCATATTTCTTCTGCTTTTTTTCATTTTTGATGCATATGATGTAAGATCAAAACCCAACAGTGGTATCAGAGCCATCTTTTGCCTATTAGATGTAGTTTCTATTACATTCGCAATAGGATTGCATGGTTGTGACAACTAAGGATTTGTTCTTAGAAAATTTGAAATTAAATTACAAAATTTTGTTTTCATGATTTTCTTTCATTGATTTGCTCATGAGATGTTTCTAGATGGTTTTCGTGATTGAAAATTGATATTAATGTGATTAATATATTTATTTTCAAATTTTATACAACATGCATGAAAATTGTTTTCTTGTAGAACATATGATGTTAGTTGACTAAATTATTGAGGTTGAACATGTTTTTCTTGGAATTTTATTCTGTAAAACTTATTTAAGCATATTTATAATGTTATTAATCATATGGAATTTTTCAAGAATTAATTGAAAATTTTAATTTATTTTTCAAATAGCAAACAAATCTAGTCTGTTTTGTTGAAATTGATGAAACTATTTTGTTTGATAATTTTGTATGTGTATGCTTTGGTTCTAAAACCTTAAAAATATTTTTATGTGATTAAAATGTGTTATTGTTATTCCTCATGCATTCCAAAATGAATTTTCTCAAAATTAGATTTTCAGAAAAATTTTAGATATCGAATTTACCATTTTTATATGTCTAAGTGTAGTTTCGGTTATCTAGATGATTTTGGGTGATTCAAAAATTATTTTGATGAAGTTGAAATGACCTAGAGATGAATGGAATGATAGTATGTTTTTGAAAGTTTATGAAATTAATTTTGAATTAATTTAAGTGGAGTATTAAATTTTCTAGTATGACTAGAATATGGCATGTGTGACAAAATTAAAGTGTTTAATTTTGACATCAAGTAATTAATTTTAAGGTGTATTAGTTTTTGAAAATTGGATTTTAATTTAATTTTATTAATATTAAATTCCAAATTGAAATGACATGCAAAATTAAATTTAGCTGAGATTGAAATTAGTAAACAATTCGATTCAAGAGTTTAATCGACTTCCAAATTTTAGGATCTATAAACTGTCACAACCAAAACTTATTTGTTTAATTTGATGCATTAGAGAATGCATGTTAGGATTGTTTGGACTTGCATGGTGGATGGTTATGGACTTAAGCCCAATGTGATTGGGGTGTCCATATCATGCCATATAGTTATAGTAACTATATATATGTGTGTGATATATACAAGATCATCCTAGTTAGATGAGACATAAGTACAAATCCCTTACTTAGAATGTTAAAACTAACGCCTTCTATTAATATGGTGAGAACCAGAGTTCTTTTAGAGTTAAGGTTGTTAGGCAAACCTAAGCCCACTCTACAAGAATATGTTCGATCCATGGAAATATGATTTTTGGATTAATGAGTCAGTTTTAACTAGAAGCATTGATTTGTTATGACAAACCCAAGGTTAACGTGGATAGAGGCAAAGTTGGGTAATGTACATGAGACTTATATGCATCAGGAATTGATAGCCTAATATGAGTGCACATCAACAGTTGATAGCACTAGATTTGATAGTTGCATTATAAATGCAATTGGTATGATTGATACCTACCGATTGACCTAAAGTGGCTTGTTGGGCAAACCCAAGGTCATTCTTAGGGATATTGGATATCGACCCACTAGGAGAGCTTCTATACAAGTTCTCTCAGATTCATGTAGAGGGTTATGGATTCATGAGAAAATAGTGGGATCGATAATGCATGTTATTAAAGTGCTAATTGAAATGCATTTATGTACAGTCTAAAACCATTTCTCTCTTTGACGTTAGGTTGCAAGAATCAACATCATGACCACTAGTGTGAACCTATGCTCACTTATGGAAGCCAATAAGTTGACTGGACCCAACTTCTTAGATTGGCTTAAGAACCTGAGAATAGTTCTCAAGTCAAAGAAACTAGGTTACATCTTGGAAGAACCATTTCTCAATCCCCCTATTACAGATGCTTCGAATAGTGATCAGAGGGCATACAGAAAGCATCTCAATGATAGTGAGATGGCTAGTTGCATAATACCGGCCACTATGTCACCAGAATTACAAAAGTAGCGTAAGGCTGTAGATGCTGATACCATAATCTATCATCTGAGGGAGTTGTTTGATGAGCAAGCTAGGTCCGAAAGGTTCGAGACCTCGAGGTTGCTTAATTATAACTAGTTTGATTGATAGTTATTCATAGTTTATGCGTAACTATCAGATGAAACAAATATCCACAACAATTCCTAAGTTGATCAACTTACTCAAAAACAGTCAAGCCATATGTTCGGAAGGACGGTAAGGCTGTGATGCTGGTGGACTCTTCTAGTTCGAGGAGGAAAAACTAAAAGAAGAAGTCCACAAGGACTAAAGGAGGTGTGGCCAAGAAGAAAGCTAAGGAGACTTCCCCTTAGGGAACAAGCTTCCACTATGGCAAGGATGGCCATTGGAAGAGGAACTGTAAGGCCTAACTGGAGTCCCTGAAGCATAAGAAGCCATCAGATGCTTCATTTATGTCAGGTATGTTTGTTATTGATATTAATACTATTTCTAATAATAATATATGGGTATTGGATACCGGTTGTGGCTCACACATATGTACTTATATGCAGGGCCTTAAGAATAGTAGACAATTCAACAAAGGAGAGTCAGACCTACATATAGGCAATAAAGCAAGAGTTGCTGGATTAGTCGTAGGAACTTATGTATTGACACTCCCTGGTAGGCTTGTAATATAATTGGATGATTGTTTTTATGTACCTGTATTAACTAAAACTATTATTTCAGCTTCTAATCTCAATAAAGTTAATTTCCATTTAATTTTTTGTAATAATGGTTGTTCTACTAGTTTGAATGAAATGCTTTATGCTATGGGTGCATTATGCAATGGAATATATATATATTAGATATTTCCAATCCAGTTTTAAATATCAATGACAATAAAAGACAAACATTAGATAATGTGAAATCATATTACTTATCGCAATGTCACCTTGGCCATATAAGTGAGAGATGCATGACTAAACTACACAAGTTTGGTAGTTTGAGGTCATTTGATTTTGAATCATATGACACATGTAAATATTGCTTATTAGGCAAGATGACAAAGTTACCCTTTAAGGGAAAGGGTGAACAAACTACTGGGCTATTGGACTTAATACATTCAGATGTATATGGTTCAATGCTTATAGATGCCAAAGGTGGTTTCATATACTTCATTAACTTCATCGATGATTATTCATGATATAGGTATTTGTATCTAATGAGATACAAATCTGAGGCCTTTGAAAAGTTTAAAGAATTTAGAAATAAGTAGGGAAATAGTTAGGTAGAGGTATTAAGACACTTTGATCAGATCGAGGTGGTGAATACTTAAGCCAAGAGTTTCTAAGTTATATCAGAGATAATGGGATAATATCTCATTAGACTCCACCTTACATGTTGTAACACAATGGTATGGCAGAAAGGAGAAACTGGACAATGTTAGACATGGTGAGGTTAATGATGGGCTTAGCAGATCTGCTAAAATCCTTTTGGGGATATGCACTCGAGATTGTTGTTTATGTGATAAATAGAGTCCCTTTAAAGTCATTTGATGTTACTCTATATACGATGTAGACTAACAAGAAACCTTATCTTTCTCATATAAAAGTTTGGAGTTCTCTAGCTTATATGAAGCGGATTTAGTCAAATAAGATAGAAGTTAAAATTGACAAGTGTCTGTTTGTAGGATATCCTAAAGAAACGATAAGATATCAATTCTGTAATATTTTAGAATAAAAGGTGTTTGTTTTAAAGCTTGCTTTCTTTTTAGAGAAAGAGTTCTTTTAAAAGAAGACAATGAAAGAAAAATTGAACTTATGGAAGTTCAAAATGCTCAAATAGATGTAAATCAACTTCTTGAACTTAAGACTGTTGTTTATAATGATGAAACAATAATTAAATCTTCTGATACACAAGAAGTTCATAGGTCAAGTAGGATACGTCATCTTCCAGAGGTATATGGATTTCACATAAGTGAATATAATGACGTATTGCTCATAGAAGACTATGAGCCCACTACCTATTAAGAAGTTCTGAAGAGTTTAGAATTTAAAAAATAGCTTTAAGCCATAAAATCTGAAATGGATTCCAAGTACGAACTTTGGTTGACCCACCTGAAGGGATAAAACCCATGAGGTGCAAATGGGTTTTCAAGAAGAAAATTGACATAAAGGGTAATGTAGTTACCTATAAAGCTAGACCTGTAGTTAAAGGTTATCGTCAAAGATAAGGAGTTAACGATGACAAAACATTTAGCCTTGTAGCCATACTTAAATCCATTAGCATATTTCTGGCCATTGCTACTCCTTATTATTATGAGATATGGAAAATGGATGTGAAAATAAGTTTCCTTAATGGAAACCTAATTAAGGATGTGTACATGACACAACTTGATGGTTTCATATCCAGTGATGGCAGAAAGGTATGTAAGCTTAAAAAAACCATTTATGGATTGAAGCAAGCATCCCGGAGTTGAAATATCTATTTTGATAAGACAATCAAAGAGTTTGGTTTCTCACAAAATCCAGATGAACCTTATGTGTATAAGAAGGTTAGTGGGAGTGCAATTGTATTCCTTATGTTGTATGTATATGACATACTACTAATAGGAAATGATGTCTCAACTTTACAATCAATCAAGATTTGGTTTTCCAAGAATTTCTCCATGAAATACCTTGGAGAAGAAACATATATTTTGGGTATAAGAATCTATAAAGATAGAGCTAAGAAGTTCCTTGGTCTTTCTTAGTCTACATACATAGATAAGATGCTAAAGAGGTTTAGCATAGAGCAGTCTAAGAGAGGTTATCTTCCCATAACGTATGAAATTACACTCTCAAAATCCATGTGTCTAAAGACATAAGATGAGAGGACTTGCATGAAGTTGATCCCTTATGCTTTAGTTATAGGATCAATCATGTATGTTATATTATATACAAGACCTGAATGTATTATATGCTATAAGTGTTAAGAGCAGATACCAGTCACATCTTGGAGAGGGTCATTGGGTGACTGTCAAGAATATCCTTAAGTACTTGAGAAGAATTAAGGAGGTATTCTTAGTATATGGAGAAGGAGTCCTTGTTATGAGCAGATTTACAGATGCCAGTTTCCAATCCAATAGGGATGACTCCAGATCTTATTCAGGATATATTTCACACTAAACGATGGAGAAGTTAGTTGGAAGAGTTCTAAATAAGATACAACTATAGATTCAACAACCGAAGCAGAATACATTGTCGCTTCAAAAACAGCAAAGGAAGCAGTTTGGATCAAGAAGTTCATCATGGAACTTGGAGTGGTTCCTAGCATTACTGCCCCAGTACAATTGTATTGTGGCAACAATGGTGTCATAGCACAAGCAAAGGAACCAAAGTCTCATCAATAATCCAAACATGTACTCAGGTGATACCATTTGATTAGATAAATCATTGGTAGAAATGATGTCAATATAGAGAGAGTGCCCATTGACTATATCGATTCCTCAAAAGGCAATTGGCCTTAGTGCAAGTCGGAGGTTGTTAGAGAAGTGCTCTAAAGGCAATCATCTTTAACACTAATTTGTATAAATCTTTTCGATTAATAAAAAAACTTTTTCGTTAATTTGATGTTCATGTTCATTATGAATTGGTAGTGATCTTAAATCGAATTAATGAAGTCCTTGATACATTACATAG
>JAOQMP010000210.1:34647054-34667905 GCA_027563575.1 Erythroxylum pedicellare
TGAGGAAGATGAATAGTGAAAGGGTTGTAGGACCTAATAAGATATCCATCGAGCTATGGAAGAGCCTGGGGGATGAGTGTCTTATTTGGTTAGCCAAGTTTTTTAATATGATCCACAATTTTGCTAAAATGTCGGATAAGTGGAGACTTGGCACGCTATTCCCTCTTTACAGACCAAAGGGGACATCCAAAGCTGTAATAACTATAAAGGCATTAAACTAATCAATCACTTCATGAAGTTATAGGAGAGGGTGATTCAAAAGAAAGTGACAAAAAGTACATTTATATTAGAGAACCAATTCCATTTCATACCAGGGATGTCTACAATGGAAGCCATTTTTCTCCTTAAATGATTAATGGAATATTATAAGGACAGATAGAAGGATCTGCACATAGTTTTCATTAATTTAGAGAAGACTTACAGTAGGATACTTAGAGATTTCATATGGAAGTGTTTATAAGCTAAGTGAATTCCTATTACCTATATATCGATTATTAGGGATATATATATATATCAAGGTGTTAATACTAGAGTAAGAATAATAGGAGGTGATATGGAGCATTTTCCTATTAATATTGGACTATAATAGGGATCCTTATTTATCTCCTTCCTATTTGCAATAGTTATAGATAAGCTTACCAAGAATATCTAAAGGGAGGTGTTATGGTGTATGTTGTTTGTTGATGATATCATTTAAGTGGATGAAACAAAAGGTGTTAATGATAAGTTAGAACTTTAGAGGGATATGTTAGAGTCAAAAGGCTTTAAATTGAGTAGGACTAAGACAAAGCACTTAAAGTATAATTTTTTGGGCCTCAAGCTTGCAACTTATATGGAGATCAAGGTCGTATGAAGTTATCACAAAAGGATTGTTTTAAATACCTTAAATCCATTATCTAAAGAAGTGGCAAAATAGATGGAGACATAGTTCACTATATCAAATTAGGATGGATAAAATAAAGGAAGGCATTAAAAGTTTTATGTGAAAATAAGATATCACTTAAGCTAGAAGGTTAATTTTACTTTTTAGCGATTAGGTCAACCATGCTCTATGGGGAAAAGTGTTGGCCTAATAAACAAGTGCATAGTTATAAGTTAATTGTGGCAGAAACAAAGATGCTCCTTTAGAAATGTAATCTTACAAGAAGAGATAAGGTCAAAAATGAAATGATAAGAGACAAGATGGGAGTGGATAACATTGATAGTAAAATGGACATAAGGATTAGGTTATTCAGACATGTTAAAAGGAGACATCCTGGTATCCCAATAACGAGATACAGTAAGATTATACTTAAAGACTGTAAAAGAAGGAGAGGAAGATCTACGAAGAATTAAGGGGACATGATCAGGTATGATATAGCCCTATTAGAGCTTATCAAAAACTTGGCCCTCAATAGGGAACTCAGGCGAACTAATATATAATATACAGGTTGAGGGTCCCATATAGATAGGTTCTTCTTTTTTCATAAGCCTTTTGAAACTTCTTATATTTTTATGTCTTTTAAAAAACCTCAACACCTTTGGTTGTAGCACTTGTTCCTTTAATTATTTTTTATTTAATTTTTTAATTTTTTGTTCTATTTACTTATTGATTCTCTTTCTTTTTTATTTATTTACTTACTTTTATCTTTATTTTTATTTTCATTTTCGTTTTATTATTTTTCAGTTCTTTTCAATTGTGTAGTTATTTGTTTATTGTTTTCTTTTAACTACTTTCAAAAACCTCTTTTCCCTTTTCCTTTTTTCTATTTCTTTTACCATAGGTCTATCAAAAATAAATTCTCTACTAGTTAGAAGTTAGGTGCATACTTTTGGACCTTCCTAAACCCTGCATCTTAACGGTATCTTACTAGGACTTTGTTATTGTTGTAGATAATATATCAACAATAATAACATTAATTATTTCACTAAATTTAAGAATTATCTCAAACAAAAGTAATTTATTAATTATCAAATGAGATTATATATAGAATAAAATATAAATATTTCCTTATCAGTTTTGAAATTACTAATATAATTGAATTATCAGCATTTCTTAATCTNNNTTAATTATACTTCAATTTTTCAAAAGAATATATCTTAGAAACTTTTTTAAAGATTGTATTTATCCTTTTTAATTATTTTAACCTGTTCCTTCTAATAATTTAACCACTTATTTCTTAAACTTGGTTTTTATATGTTTGGATAAGACTATTTTTATGTATCTTTTTTCACTAATAATAAAAAAATTCTTAGCTTTGATAGCAAAAGCATTAAGATGATATTAAAATAAAATAAATTACCATAACAATAAAGTATAATTAAAAATATGGTACTTCAAAATATTTTTAAAAAAGTGTGTAAGGTAAATTGGTTCAAACAATACAAATATGCTTTCAAATTATTAAAGCACTCAACTTTTAAACAGTTATTAAATGTTTTTGTAATATATGTAGACAAAGAAGAGGGAATTAGCATGATGCAGTCCTTAATAAAATTAGGATATAAATGTTCAGAGCACTACATAATATTTTACAATATAATTTTAACTCAAATTTTGCATAAAATCACTAAAACTGTAATGGCATTTAAATAAAATTAATTCTATAACAATAATCACTCCATTAATAATATATAAATATGCCAAACTTCAATACTATTTATAAAATTCATTTTATAATGATAATCATTCATACCTTAACTTTAAGCTCTTACCATGTTCACTGCAAGTACTCAAACTGCTTTTACTTTTTCCTCCTCTCCTCTATTAATAACTCAACATGTTGTTCATACTTCTACTTGCTTCTTCTTTTCTCCCCTTACCTTCTTATGCTTTTTCTTCTCTTGATTTGAGAACAACTTTCGTTCTCACCCTTTCACTATAACCTTTGCTTCTCTCAACTATTTTCTTTTTTTCATTTTTTAAGCCTTTAATACCAATGAGTTGAAATTTTATTTCTTTTCACAAGAAATCCTTCTTCCTCTACCCCCTATATGTTTATCCTTCATTTGTCCTTTTTCTCACATGTCTAAGTCATAAGCTTAATTGCATACCACCTACTAGACCTCAGTAGAAATAGACACATAAAGCTCAACCTCTGGAAATGTCAACAATAAAAGATTATAGTGCCAAGTTAGTGGGGGACACTACTTCTAAAGTGAAGTTGCACTACTATCCACTAGAGAAAATGGATAGTAATATCATAGTTGCTCCACTAATTGAGACCCTAAAAGAAGGTGTTAAAATTGGAATGTGACACTTATTTTTCTTAAAGATAAAAGACCCATTTTCCTATTCATGAAAGCTTGTACACAAAAATAATTAAAAAAAATACAACCTAGATAAAGATAAAGATGGAAATATTAAGAATTCACCTAGCTTATCTAATGTTAGTGAACCTATGATAAGGTAAAGGCGAAAACATTAAGAATTCACCTAACTTGTCCAATACTGGTATGTCACTAGAAATTCATTTTGAAAACACTCCTATAAAAGTAAGTGAGAAAGTAGGAGCTAAAATATCCTCAAGCTTCACCAACAACCATCATCATGTTGAGGAAAATGTAGCTTCAAGTTCCACATCCCCTGTAGTTTTTTATACTGCTTTAAATGATACTAAGATGGAATGCGAAGGTAATCCAAGAAAATAGAACTTAGTAATTTTTTTCTTCCTACAAATCAAACAGATCTTTGTCCAAGTAATGGTTCACAACTTCCACAAAAAGGAAATAAAATATAAAAATCTCCCTCAAAAGGGAAATTGTTTATGTAATGTTAAGGACTTAATTGTCCCTTAAAGTAACTAGCTCTTAAGAATTTCATTGCTAATAATAAACCTTTTCTCTTTTCGTTTATGAAAACTAGGCTATAGGATGATAAATAAAAGCACCTAACATTCTTGAGGAACCAATGGGAAGTTATCCCCAATCATTAGATTCATTATAATAGAAGATTTATTATTACTTATGATAATGAAAAGGTTGAGATTGTACACACCATTGTAACTGAACAACTGATTCATGTATTAGTGTTATAGAAGAATGAGCATATTGAGTTATAACTAACCTTTGTTTATGCTCAAAATCTTATCTTTGTTTTTGAAGCATGCTCAAAGACATGGGTTCATCTATCAATTCCCTTGGATCATTTTAAAAGAATGTAATAGCATGATTCATCCTTATAAAGCTAAGGGAAACTCATATAAAACTCACTTAAAAGATTTCAAAAAAATATGTAGTCAATACTTAAATTACAAATTTTAGGATGAAAGTGAACTTTGATACATTGTGTAATAATCAAAAAGGAAGATGATTATTAAGGAAAACATTAGATAGAGCATTGGTTAATTTTAAATGTATGTAAGCATTCCTTGATAGTAAAGTTACATTTTTATCATTTATTTCAAATAATTCACCTTTATGAACTTCCTTATTAAAAGAAAATCTCCATTTTGATTCAATAATTTCCTACCAAATATAGTAACATTTTAGGGAGTTATTCAAGGGCTCAAACTTGATGTACAAGGTTCTAAACTATATATTTTCTTGAGGAATATTTAAAAGATTAAAAATAAACTCAAGTCCCTCAACTTAGATAAAGCTTAAGTTGTTGTGTGAGGCTAATTTAATTGGTTTTATATATTCACTAACACACCCCCTCAAGTGAAAACCCTTTGGACTTGAAACTTGCACAGGCTCACTCTACGTTGTGCTGAATAATAGGTGGGTAGTAAGATTTGAACTCACAACCACTTGGTCACAAAGGCTCTGAATTTATGTGCGTGCAGTAGAGAAGGAGAAGAAATTGTTATGTCTTTGAGTTACAATACTGTAGCTTTTATAGCCAAATACAACAGATATGCTAAGCTAAAACTAAGGGAAATGTGATCTCAACAAATCAAATATACACCAAAAAGGGGAATACCAAAAATTGAATAAATATTTTCAGCTGACTGGTATAATTCATAGGATGGCATGTCCTTACGTTTATGAACAAAATGGTACTGTAGAAAGAAAAACTCTTTATGTCATTGATACTACTCTTACATTGCTTTCTCACGTTAAATTACCTTTAAAATACTGGAACTATGCTGCTGAAAATAGTGTTGAACCTATAAATATAATGTCGTCACCAACCCTTCAAAATCATAGTCTGTTTATGTGCTTGTATAAGTCTTCACCAAATTATCTTGCCCAACAACTTTTTGGTTGTAACATCTATCCATTTCTTAGACCGTATTCTAATCACAAATTTTCATTCACTTCCATACCGTGTATTTACTTAGGAACAAGTCCTTCCCATCATTCTTATCGTTATCTAGATCCTACGTCAAAGCGTGTTTATCTAGCTAGACATGTCAAGTTTGATTCAAACTTATTTCTTAGTTTTCAATTATCTACAGATAAAATTCCACCTCCACCTACTACACCTTGGCTTTCCATCACAAATCAGATACTGCATCACTTGGGCACTCCAGTTTAATCAGGTATGACTTTATCTAATACAAATTTATATGTAAAGTCTAATTCAATGACAAAAACCTTGCCAAATCCAAACCATTCACTTGTACCTACATCCAATACATCTTCTTCCCCTCACAACCAAATCGTCCCATATACCAATCCATAAAATCCGCCAGCATTAGATCTTGTAGTTGACCTTTCCTCTCACTTTCTACCAATTAACCACAGAACCCCATCCAAACTCACCCAATGTAGCTTCGACCATCCACTAGACAAAGACAACATGCTTTAATCTGTACAGCCAAGCTTGATTTTTTATCTCATGAACATCAGACCTATAATCAAGCTCAGTCTTATCTTCATTGGAGGCAGGCCATAGAAAGTGAAATTAATGCCCTCTTGCAAAATAAAACATGGAAGTTGGTTCCTCGCCCTCCAAATATCAACATTGTGGAAAATAAATGACTATTTCATAGTAAATAGAAAGCTAACGGAGATATTAAATGTTACAAGACTCGTTTGGTTGCAAAGGGTTTCTCTCAACAACCTGGAATTGATTACAATGAGATCTTCAGCTCGGTAGTCAAAGCAATAACAATTCGCACAGTATTGTCTCTTGCTACTGTGTCTAAATGGTCGATTAGGTAGCTAGATATATCCAATGTGTTCTTGCATAGATATCTTGAGGAGGATATATATATGGCTCATCCACCAAGGTTCACTAATTCCATTCATCCGGATTATGTTTGTAAGTTACAAAAATCTCTGTATGGGCTCTGATAGGCACCGCGTTCTCGGTTTCAACGATTGAGTAATTTTTTATTACAGATTGGGTTTCAAGCTTCCAAAGCAGACACTTCTTTGTTCATTTACAAGGAGGGTAATATTCAATGCTTCATTTTAATATATGTTGATGATATTTTGCTTACATGCTCTGATTCTAGCAAGTTAGAATTTTTTCTGCAAGCTTTACAGTCTGAGTTTTCAATTAGAGACCTTGGCAAGTTGCATTATTTTTGGGCATTGAAGTGCTTCTGACATCCTCTGGAATTGTGTTATCACACAGTAGAAATATGTCCGTGATTTGTTACTTTAGTTTAACATGAATGACAGCAAGGCAACCTTGACTCCTATGGCTACCACTCTGCCACTATCTAAGCATGATGGTGAACTCATGTCTAATGGAGAACAATTTCGGAATCTGCTTAGTTCTCTTCAATATGTTACTCTCACTAGACCAGATGTGTCCCCCATAGTTAACAAAACTTGCACAATTCATGCATCAGCCAATGCAAGATCACTGGATAGCAGGCAAACGTTCGATGCGTTATCTCAACAGTATTGCTTCTATGGGTCTCTTCTTCTCTAATACTTCTCCAATACCTTTACAATGTTTTTCGTATAGTGATTGGCCTGGTTTCCCTGATGATCGAAAATCAACATCTGGTTATGCATTTTATTTGGGGAATAACTTAATTTCATATCATCCAAGAAATAATCCACTGTTGCTGGCTCTTTAACGGAAAGTGAATACCGTTCTATTGCTCATGCTACCTCTAAGATTATGTGGCTTTTGTCCTTACTGTCCGAACTTGGTATCAAGTTTCACCAGCAACCCTGTGGTGTGATAACATTGAGGCAATTTACTTGACATCAAATCCAGTTTTTCATGCTCGAATGAAGCATATTGAACTAGATTTTCATTTTGTGAGAGACCAAGTACAACACAAAAAGGTTCAGAATAAATTTATATCAGGCCAAGATTAGATTGATGACATAATGACCAAACCTTTAGGTTCTCGTATGTTTTTGTGTCATCGTGACTAGCTTTGTCTTCTGCCTTCTCCGACTTCAACTTGAGGGGGCATGTTAAGATATCAGCAGCTTAGTGAAAATGATTTAGGTATGTGCAGACTCATTCAACGTTACCTTGATTTCCTTGATGCTGTGTATATTTGACTCTTTGATTTTTTGTGTATATTTTATTTGTTGAGATCACATTTTCCCTTAGTTTTAGCTTAGCATATATTTTGTATTTGGCTATAAAAGCCATAGTATTATAACTCAAAGACATAACAATTTCTTCTCCTTCTCTGCTGCACACACATGGTATTAGAGTCTTTGTTACCAAGTAGTCGTGAGTTCAAATCTTACCACCCACCTATTATTTAGCACAAGGTAGAGTGAGTTTGTGCAAGTTTTAAGCCCAAAGGGCTTTTACTTGAGGGGTGTGTTATTGAATATATAAAACTAATTAAGTTGGCCTCACACAACCGCTTAAGCTATTGTGGTGAAACGGTCACTTAACACCTATTACAATGCAATCAATAAGATTATATCTAAGCCCATTACAGTCATATTGAAATCCATATTATCTTTATACATTGATGATTATCAGGGTGCATGCATCACAGGAGGCAAATAGGGGATAAAATCTTGCTTATTCATGATACATTTAAGAATTACAATAGGAAGCATGCTATTGATAATTATGCACTTAACATTCATTTCCACATGGCGTTTGATTCCCTTGATTGAAATTTCATCTTGAATACACTCAAAGAATTTAAATTTCCATTAATCTTCATTGGTTGGATTAAGCAATGTATTACAACAATTTCTTACAGCTTTTTGGTCAAGAGGGAGCCAACCAAGCTTATTAAAGGAGTAGGGGGATTGAGGTAAGGTGAAGTCTTATCTCCATACTTATTCACCTTAAGTACGAAGGTCCTTTAATAAGTTGATCAAACTGATTATTGGGTAGGATAAGTAATTCAAGTATTATTCTAAGTGTAGATAATTGAGAATTGTCATTTTTTGTTCGTTTGTAGATGATTTAATATTATTCAATGCGAACTCACTACATGCTTTAATGAATAACTGAACACTTTCAAATTCCTGAGAAACAGATGACATATGTATCTCAGGAATTTCTAGTGCAAATCTGGACACAAATTATAAGGCCACTTACAAAGCCTAATCTTGCTTTCTAAATGAGATGTACGTCTTTTGTCATGCTCTCAAGAGTTAATATAATTTATTTAAATTCTCAAAAAATATTCAACATAAAAACTTAAAATATTAGTTAAATTCTAAAATTACATATATAATATATTATTCAAGCAGTGTAGAATACTTATACCCAAACATACTAGTTGTCATAAATAATTTGGCATTCAAAGATGCATAAAAGTAAAAGAACAAAAATGGAGGAGGAAGCAATACGGATGGGAGGACAACTGATTCCAGGAGCAGGTGCGGAGCATCCTGAGCTGTATAACTCAAAGACTGTTTCAATCTTTCGCAAGAAACGCCATTATTTATAGTTGTCGAATATTTTTGTAGATGCGACATTTAATTTTGCTAAAAAATGGCAGCTAAGAAGGCTAATATTTTCAGGCCAATGTGATCTTAGGCAGATATCCTCATTGTATAAAGGAAATAATAGCTTTTTACCGCTGATCCTGAGGACCAGGACTTCCAGAAAACACATTGAAGAGTGCCGTTTCGATTTGCTGTTCTTCTATTTCTAATTATATTCGGCAAGATTATATCATATCCATCAACGGAAGCTATCTACCTTAATGTTAGTCATAATAAGTTCCACTAAATTGGGTGGAAAATAATTAAGAGAGCTCATACACGTAAGAAGCTGATTTGGCTGTATATATATTATAATAGTAGAAGAGGAATATTATAGTGCATTTGATTAATTTGAACATGCAGTACTAACTAGAAGTTTGGGAGTTCCATACTATTAAAGATAGAATGATACCCATTAAAATTAAAGCGAACAGTGCAGAATGGTTGCAATGTCCTTATATATAATTATATATAAGAAAATTTTCTGGGGATATGTTTTGAGATTGGGGTAGTTGTAAGGGCCAAAGGAATCGCTATTGGCTATTTGGATTGGCAATGTGAGTAGCTGAGCCAGCAAAGAAACACGTATGGACTGCACCACCTGGATAAGGATCCAACATACAACAAACGTACAACAGCTTATATCAGCAATGACTTGGACATATTGCTCTTTTATATGTTCTCTGATTTATTGAAGAATCTCAAGCCTCATGGCCATGCCAGGAATCCTTTTCCTTATTCGTATTTTTAATGGGGTTAGCCAGGAATAGGTTGATACTAGATCATTTAAACTAGATTCGTTAGTTAGAAGTACGAGCGCAAAAATTAAGGAAAAAAAAACATTAAGCTGATCAGAGTATCCAAATCATATCCGAAAATTGTTACAGAAAACAAAAGCTTACATAGTATTGGTTCATTTATGTTGCATTAATCGATATATGTACTTATAACTGCCTTCCCTTTTTCTTTCTTGATCTTTCTACTTTAGTTAGATTATTCTAAACCAATTTTTATATTGATGAGATATCCACTGACAAAAATTTTAGAGAAAAATGAGCAACATGTAAGGAAAGTAATAAGAATTGTTATACGCTACTTCTACTAAGTAAAAGTACCATTATATGGATTTGAAAACTATTGGCACAGAAGACTCGTCTCTCAACTCCCCACCTGCACCAAACCATCAAACCTTCTCCTTTGAACTTTTCCTCACCCGTACATCTTGCTTCTCCTGCCAAGCTCCTTCTTCTCCTTCATTTGCTCACTCTCCCTACTGAACAACTTCTTTGCCCATTCTAAACCCAGTTTTTGCCTTTTTTGGCAGCCCGCTCTTTTCATCGAGTACCAGGTCCTGATAGTTTATCGGTAACGGTAACATGTCACCCAGTTCTCCATCCTTGCCTCCATCTCCTCCAGAGGTGACAAAGGACTTCCCTTCGCTATCTACCAACCCTACACCCTCCTCTCCTCACAACCCACTTCAGAAGGTAGAAAAACCGACGTGGAGTCGCATTGTAAAAGATCAAGAAACTTTCGAAAGCCTGAAGTTCGTTCCTGTTGTCGTAGAGGGACTAGTCTCCCCATTAGAAATTGTGTTACAGTTGGGAGCTACCAAATGGCAGTTATCCCTTGTACGCTACTTTCTCAATAGGAGGTTGGCATACCCCATTGCTCAACGATGGGTAGATCTCAACTGGAAAAAATGGGATCTCCAAACCACTCTCATCACAAAGGACGACTTGTTCATATTTTAGTTCTCTTCAGTTGAAATGGCGACAAAGGTGATAAATCTCGAGCCTTGGCATATACAAGGTAAACCTTTATTCTTGAGAAATGTGAGGTGGGTTTTAAGTTGGATAGAACAAAGATTAGAACATTACCTATTTGGATCAGCATGCATAAGGTTCCTCTTGATTATTGGTCGTCGAAAGGTTTAAGCTACTTAGCCAACTACATTGGCACACCTCTTGCCATGGATGAGAACAGAGCAAACACCAAGGTCTATGTCAAAGTTGAAAGTAGGAAATGCATGCGTAAAAACATCCTTATAATGAGGTATGGTGAAGGTGGAAAGTTGACTGAAGACAAAATACATTTGTCTGACCCATGGAAGCCTTACATAAAGGACAAGGCCAAGGTATGGATCCCTAAGAAAAACAAACTGAAGAGGAAGACAAAGGTGCAGACAACTCACTTCCCTCGTTAGGCATTAAAGAAGTCCCAAGAAGTCCCAAAAAATGAGAATCAAGATTTGCATAAAACCTAAATGGTGAGTAAAAAGAGTTGTACTAATCTGGAAGGGATTGATCAGTCCAAGACAATGGAGGAGCGAGCAGATTCATCTGATACAAATATACTAAGTACCATTGTTAATCAATGGCTTAAAGTTATCTTTCGGGTAGACTCGCCCATATAGTTGAATATTTGTAGAGATGAAGAAACACAAAATAAGCGATTCTCAATGGATATCGAACAAGGATTAGGGAGGAGGAAATATGTCACCTACCAAAACAACGAGATAGTTGAATATAGTAGTGAGACAGAAATCTCCAAACAGAAAACTGATCATTGGCTTGTAATGGGGTCAAGTAGTAGGAGATCCAAGAGGAAAACCAAACCCAAACTCCCCTTATGATCTATACAATATGGAACGTAAGAGGACTCAACTATCCTAATAAATAATTTGCCCTAAAAGACTACGTAGGGGTCAATCATGTGGCTTTTATTGGTTTGGTGGAAACAATAATAAATGAAGAAGTTTTTCGAGGAGGTTTGAAATTTGTATCAGTAGATTGGCAAACATTAAGCAATCATGCAAAGCATCCAAATGCAGGATCATAGTTGCGTTGGATCCAACTCTTTTAACTTTATCTAATTGGTTTTGCACTGAACAACTCATCCATTATGAACTCATTACACAAGCAGACAAAATGCCTTTAGCAATTATTGTAATATATGCACACAATTGGGAGTTTCAAAGGGCTAGTTTATGGAAGTACTTACACATCATTGAATCGAGCATTACAACTCCTTGGATGCTTGTGGGAGACTTAAATTGTCTTCTTTCTCTAGCTAAATCTATTGGGAGAAGAAGCATAACTCATGCATATACAAAGTAGGTAACTGAACTCACCTCTCGGTTAGGATTAGTAGACCTCAAATTTTAGGGTCCTATTTATATTTGCAATAACCATCAACAGGGTGCAGCTTTGATTTAAAGGAAACTAAATAGATGTTTGGTGAATGATCAGTGGCCCACCAAAATGACAAAGAGTTATGCTGTGTTTAAGGAGCCTCTCTTTTCGGATCACTCTCCAATCAAAGTCCATGATACTAGAAGCTCATAATAAGGAGATCTCCATTCAAGTTCTTCAATTCTTTATTAAAGCATTCACAACTTGATTCAATTATTACAGATGCTCATATTATAAGATTTCAATAAACTAAAGCATATTAATGTATGCAAATTCTAAAGTTCATTAAATTTGAATGTATCAAACTACTAACGGGAGTTATGGATCCTATAAATACTGATAAAGTGCAAGGCATGAAGGAGCTATCACTCACTCAAAAATAGTTGGTAAATGACCATATTGATGTCACACTCATTGAGAGAAAGAAAAAGTAAACCTTAAGAAGTATCTACAAGCTCTTGACACTTGCATTTTTCAACTGAGGCAGAAGTCCAAAATTCATTGGATCCAACAATGAGATAGAATTTCCAGATATTTCTTCAACGTGATTCAAGGAATAAGCAATAGAAACAAGATAGTGTCTCTAGAAGACAATAATGGCATAGTGAGTTATGATCAAAAAGAAATGAAAAAGATAGCTAGAAGCTACTTTAAAGCTATAAATGGTTAAACCACCTGCACTAATTACTTTTCAAAAGATCTGCTCAACAATATGTTTGGTTTCATTAATCTTTCTCTTCATTCAAAACTCCTTAAGCAAGTTACCACTGAAGGGATAAGAAGGGTTTTATTCTTATCAAGATGGATTCAATGCAAGAGTTTTTAGAAGAAATGGAATATCTTACAAATGCCAGTGATCAATGCAGTGCAAGAATTTTTCAAGAGTGGCAATTTGCTTACAGAGATGAATAAGACTTATCTGGTCTTGGTCCCCAAAAGTCCTAAGCCTAAGGGCTTGAATGACTTCATACCTATTGCTTGTTGCAATGTAATGTATAAGATCATTGCAAAAATCCTTGCTAACAGGTTGAAGGTTACTTTACTTGGCTTAATTAATCTAAATCAAGGTACTTACATTCTTAGTAGAAGAATGAATGACATCTTATTAACCTAAGAATTATCAAAGGATTATAAGTCCAAGAAACATATTAAGAGTTTTACTCTCAAGATAGACTTCAAAACGACATATGACATTATGGAATGGAGTTTCATCATCAACTCACTGCATGCTTTTGGATACCCTTCTGAGTTTATCATATGTATTTAGGCTTGTATTACCACTATGTCCTTTTCAGTGGTGATAAATGGAGAACGTACCAAACTTTATAAATTTGCAAGAAGAATTCGCCAATGGCCCCCTTTCTTCCTATTTGTTTGCTATTACTATGGAACAAAGAATCACACAGCTTTGTATAAGGGATAATATGAATTTTAGATTTCATAATCAATGTAGAGATCTTGGCATTGCTCAACTTTCTTTTATTGAAGACTTTGTTATGCTTTCTGCCAATGATCGTACATCTATTAGAACACTCTTAACAGCATTGTAGACATTCCAAAAAATGTCAGGTCTCAGATTCAATCCAAGTAAGAGTGTTGTTTATCTAACCATGCACCGTGGTGGTGATTTAGTGAGAGTAAAAAAATATGTGGGACTCACTATTCTTTAATTACCACTTACGTACTTGGGATTTCCAATCTTTACTAATAAGCTCAAGGAAGTTGAATGCAAGCTCCTTATTAACAAAGTGAACAGAAGAATCTTTAACTGGAGCAACAAGTTCTTCATAGGGAGGTAAAGTGCAACTAGCAATCTCCATTCTTAACAATTTGCATGTTTATTGGTTATCGCACTTAGCTATTCCTAAAGGAGTTTTGAAGAAAATTGACAAAGATATTAAAGACTTCATTTATAATGGACAAAATTCTAGTGTAGGGAGAAGTGTTAAAGTGAATTAGAGTGTCGTATGTCTTTCTAAGGAACATTTGTTGTGACAAAGAGAGCCTATGGGTAAGGTGGGTTCACATATACCACATCCGACAAAAAAGCTTGTGGTCTATCACTTAGAAAACTGCTTAGTCTTACACCTTTCACCAAATTCTGCACAAAAGGTCATTCATGTGCCCTCACATCAAGCACTACATTTTGGTTTGATCATTGGCATGAATTGGGCCCCCTCTATAACACTCCACTCTTTCCAACTTTAAAAGGTTCTATTCCAGATGATACTAAAGTGTAAGTTTTAATTCAAAACAATAGATGGCATTGGCCTTTTCACATAAGTAGACGAATGGATTGATTGTAGAACACTTGCTTACATATCATCTAAACTAAGTGAAAGAGGATGAAATCAAATGGGAACTTCACAAGTCTCATTTATTTACTGTTTAGTCTTGTAAGCAATTGTTACTGGGTCCTATAATCAAGTTCCCTTTTCATACTCTTATATGGGGATCACATATAGCACCAGCTCATTCTTTTATCTTATGTTTAGCTGCACTGCATAGATTGGGAACCAGAAGGATTAAATTTCAAATTCTTGATGTAAGTTGTCCTTTATGTTCTAAAGAGAATAAAACATTGGTCACATATTCTTTGATTATTTTCATACTAAGTAGATATGGAGTGTATTTCTCAACCTCTTTAGACTACAATATCGAAATCTCAACTGGATAAATTGTTTAACTTGGGCCAATAAGTTAAGATGGACTAATAGAAAGGATCAAAAGGTCTTCAGGGTTGGCTTTGCTATGTTGGTATTATGTATGGAGGATGAGAAATACCAAAATCTTTAAAAAGGCATAAGAGTTCAAGGAGTATGGGTGGATTCAATTTTACCTCAAGTTAAGAATGGCAATCATGGTTAATGTTAATCAACAATGCATTTCTAATCATATTAAGTTGCAACTGAACTTATAGAAAATGCTATTTTTTAATTTCTTGTTATTGTAGTTAATTGAATTTTTGTAATAGCTCCTCCCCATGGAATTTTAACTTTAAACATTTTTTAATTTCCACCTTTGTTGAATGAACTCATTACTTAATTTTGAAAACAAAACTATTAGCTCAAAAATCTATTTAGTACACGGAATTAAGTAACCAATTTTTTAAAAAGTCATTAGATTCCTTTATTTAAAGGTTATTTTTTAAATAAATAAATTATGTTGATTAGAATAACTATTATAAATATGATTCAACCACAAATTTTAAGTTCTACTCGTTGAATCCTAAATTTTTAGAAAACAGAGACTGGGAATACATTTATCAACGTATACAAATATCGTACTTTTGTTTAGGGTAACTTCACTAGGAACTTTGATGTGCCCAAATCCTGACTTTTTATTATTACATGAAATAAACATGCTGGTTAAACAAGATCTATGTGATGTTAAACATTACTAGGTTGGCAAAGACATGAACAAGGTGATCATCTGATCATGATCCTCTTTATCTGTACTAACTCAAATCAATCACTGAACCTGTAGTGAAACATTAAAATTTAAGTGAGTAATTGAATATTCCAAAAATCTACTTTAAAAATAATGTTATTTAATATTTGGGGGGATATTAGATATGAAGGCATTGAAATTCGTTTATTTGAATAAATTCACCAATTTATGAACATGGCCGCAATAAACGACACTTTAGAAACAAATTTTCCTTCCGTATTTGTTACTTGATGATACTACAAACTATATACATTGCTTAAAATGAGCAACAGGCAACATGTGGGATTTAAAAGAGAGTTTCTTGACAAATTGTTTCAGTGCCCTTGATCCTTGAAAAAACTTTAGTGATAGTGAAGAGAATCCACATTCACAAAAGTTTGTAAAAATTTTCAGTTTGAATTCCGGGGTGAATCCAATAAGTTAGTACTTCAACAATGGACCAAAGACAAATTTTAAAATATAACAGCATATATTGGCATAAAAGTGGTTGATTTGAACTAACTCAGTTGTGTAGCAAGATGATATTTTGGTTCAATACCTCAATCCACAGCATCTGTCTAACTGCACAGTGTTTTTCAACTCTATATTTTAGGTGAAAAAAAAAAGAAAAGAAAACAAAGCAAACATGTGAATAGTTGACGAACCTAGATCGATTTGTCAAACTAGAGTATTAATGCCAAAAGGGAGCAACTATGGCGAGGAACAGGGAAGAAACATGATGCCACTACAAAGCGTATGAAAATTAATAGAGAAGCTAGAGCACCCATAATTGAGCTTAAGTTATGGGGTGCGTAGGAATGTAATACATTCATTGATATGTTTAACCAGAAGAGGAAGTGTGCTTAACAAAGAAGAGGGAGAGAGCTAGAGATATATTCTGGGATAAGCAGTCGTGGGATAAAGATTTAGTATCATGAAATCTCCTATATTTGTTTGTGACCAGATACATGGGATAATAGAATAGTTGAGGGATAGCTGAAAGCTGTCCATTAATTACTTCAATGCTAGCATATGTGTATGATATACAACTGACATATAAACATGAGATAGGACCAAAACAACAGCACAACAGTAATCCAGATGTAAATCACTATGTTTTTGGCCTAAAATTCTGGGAAATCCTCAACCAACCTGAGATGCCTGGAAGGGGAAAATTGTGTATATACTAGAATCCTTGCTGTGCCGGAAAAAGGGTCTACCGGAGGGTGATCCATTACTGAAATATCAAATTTGCATACGACGTGATAGAATCTGTTAGCTTCTGTTGCAGATCAAGCATAATGATTTTCCTTCCATCAGTGACCTGCGTGCATGCTTTTCTATATAAGATTAAGTTGTTGATAATTAGCAAAGAAGTTGTGACTTGTGAGAGACTGAATTAAGCTATTTAACCATGCAGAAGAGAGAGAGACTAAAGAATCATAAAAAGCCTAAGCTGTATCAAGAATTCGTTGAATTTTACCTCAGCTTTAATGGCATGAATCATTCTTTCGTTTACTTTAGTGGAAATACAGCTAACGATAGTAAACTTTTCTCCTATCATAAGTTCAAGCGCTCTTGAAAGAGGAAACCCATTTGTATAAGCTGTATTTATTGCGACCTCCACGCCAACTAAACAAGGTTCAACTGTCAAGGTATCCCTCCCGAAATTTTCCGAGCTTTCACGTGCAGAACCAGAAGAAGTTGGAATATTGTAGTCATTACAGAGCTTCCTTAGCTCCTCTTTCTTCTCATTCAACTCCTGTGTCTTCTGTTCTAGATGTTTTAAGTATTTGACTGCCCCTTGAATTTGGTCAGATATTGATCTCTTCCCCTGACAATCGACAAAAAAAAATGCAGAAAATGAAGACTTCAGTATAGAAAAGAAGGATCATTGAAGAAAGTAAAGATATCCCTGACTGATAATGGTCAATTAGCTAAAATAAGAAACTGACCTTAAGGTATTCAAAGGGAAGAAGGGATCGGAGAGACCCGTAAAGGGTAGCCATTTCTTGCCTTCGCTGTCGCTCAATGTCTCTATGTATGATTTTCTTCTTCTTCCTGTCACTAGGGTTTTGATCATCGACTCCTGAAACCATGGAAGATTTACGCCGCTGGCTAAGTTGGGTTCTGTTAGCTGTTAAGTCACTGCTATACCCAGAAGGTGCTACGGTGAGAACTTTATCTTGCGAGACTGCCTGTTGTTGCCATGGAATAGCTGATAATTGGAAGAGCTCGTCAGTATTGTAATGGTCTACTTGAGAAATTGAAGAACAATGATCCATGTTCCACGCTCAAGACATTTGCCAGATCCCTTCTCTCTCTGTGTAACATATGTTACTATATTCTATTTAAAGTGGAAACTTTCAATATAGGATATGTTAATTAATCCAAGGGCATCATATCTTTGATGGGCCTAACCTAAGATCGATGGACAAGGTTATAGGATGAAGCATTTCATTTTTTTTAATAACCAACAATTTAATCTTTGATGTTTCCTTTTTACCAAATTTAAATGTTAATACAGGAATTTACACCTATTTACTCTTTGTAACACATAAAACTGGTCTATATTTTATTTTCTCTACATTAAAAAGCCTTCAGGTTGCACATTAATCTAAAATCTTGATGGAGGGATATCTGTACTTTTCAAATACATTATAAGGAGTATATGCTTTATAAAATATATAATCCACAGTCAATCCAAAGGTAATAAATAAACTGCATGGGGACGAATCTCATTTTGACGATATGCATTTACTGCACTGTAGAAACGGAGGCTGAAAATATGTGCTCCAAAGTCTTTAATCACATGGAAGAAAATGTGGGACAAAGCTTGAACTGGATTCAATATCTTCAGAGCCCCACCAGCAAAAACCTACTGCGGCTATCAATGATATTCCATATAATTGGAATCTTTATGTCTATATTTAATTATGTTTCTAGTTTACCCCATCTATCGTCAAAAGTGGGTTGATTGATTGATTTCAAGGACCGGGTTTCAACTAGTTTAACTTCTTGCAAGGAGAAATAAGTTATGATAGTTTTTCATGTTCAAAAAAAAAACAGAGAAATTAAAAGTTGCAACCTTCATAACTTAAATTGTAATTAACTTAAAATATGAATGTTCTTTATTACTTCGTATATCTCTAATTACTAAAGACCAAAATATTAATAAACAGGTCTTGACCTCTTAAACGTACAATGCAGCAACTTTTGCAAACCCTCCAAGTAGAACTAGAGCTGTGTCTATTAAAAGAAAAAAAAAAGTCGCCATAGAAAACATAAGTAGAAGAATAGGTGAAGAAAATCGTACAGTATCGACGATGTATTCTAACGAATGAGAATAGTATCATTTGATTGATTCTCCTAAGATATGGAGAAAGTGATTTATATTTGAAATCTACAAGGCAATATGAAGACAAAATCCCGAGTCATTTTTTAAGTTTTTTTGCGATACATTTCTTCTTTTAAGCTTTAAGGGCTGTAAGGATACGCAATGTAACTCCAAAAGGCATTTTGCTTTTGAAGAAATGGGTTGTAACTACTATTCTAATATGGTTAGACTACAACCAATTTTGTTTAGCTATTGCTAACTTATTGTTGATATGAAACTAGCAAATCAACATGAATTGTTTAATAAAGATGTTTGGTATGACAGAGGAAGATTGGGATATATGGAAACTAAGTCGTGATAATGAACCGCGTGGGTCCACGAGTTGAATCATGTGTCAAAGGTTCATAAACATATTATAGTCCTTATAATTCCTCTCGAGCAAATGATCTTTTTGTGCAATCTGAAAGGAAAGGTCAAGCAGTTTGCCTTTTAACTTCTTCACCATATTAAGTAATCCAACTTGAAGATCATTTAAGTAGGCTGGTTCAAATCTTTTGTTAAGAACATAAGATAATAATGTTTTGAGATATACGATTTGCCCGAAATTGATATTGCTCAAGCAACCAAACAATTACTTAAGAACCGAGCTCTAATCACTTGTCCAAGAACTTTTGAGAATTGCAGCTCAACCATGCAATCTCCTTCATGTCCTCCCACTGAACGCGGTATGACGATTTATGGAGTATTTCATAATAAAAGAAATCAAGATCCTGACGATCATCTCCTGGATTCGATCAATCCTTAATTAACTTGCCTCACGTGAGTCCACGGACATTGAAATGAAGTTTTAATGAATTTATTCACGAATGATTAAGATTTCTATCTATAATTATGTGGAATTCCCAATCGATTGTGATTGAATTTCCTGGTTTCACAGTGACGTTTTCTTAAATCTAGACAAGTCATATCCGTGCATTGTTCGTCTCTGTATCAAGGCATACCAATGGATTCTTATTCTGCGGGTCTTTCTTAGTGTGTCAACATATTGAGTTATTATTGAAACAAAATAATTATAAAAAAAAGACTTCTGTAAAATATTATCTAACCTTGTCATAATGTTGTAGTGATCAATTCTCTTCTTGAAGTATTATAATTTATAGTGATTAAATATTTTTAAAATATATTAAAGTGTTTATTAGAATTGCTAATAATGTGTTTAGTAAAATTGTTATAGGAATAATTAGAGATACAATAAAGGCTAAGAAATATTACTGAACACAAACTTGTTCAAGCTTTGGGCTTACTCGAAATAGCTCAAGCTTGTTTGTCATGCCTAGTATAGGTTTTTTCAGGTTGAGCTCGAGCTAAATTCTCAAAAGAATTTTGTTGCTTTAACTAACACACACTTGAGCTCATTCTTATTGTCTCTCTTAATTTCCACCAAAACAACATCACATCTAAGATAGAAAACTTTGTTTGGGCTCTAGCCAAACCGTAGTCTAGGTTTTAGGCCTATCATCCATGTAATTGAAGCATGACTCAAACTTGAATTTGGTCAAATCAAAATTGGCCAGTTGACTTTGGTTTGAGTTTAACTCGTGCTAATTTTTTATCCCTATTTTTATGGTATGAGTTTTTCTGTAATTGATAAGTAAGAAATTTTGACTAAGAATGAGTTCCTAACGTATCTTTTACACATCTCGTTTATTCGAGTTAAGCTTTTGACTTTAGACTATTTATTCTTATGAGATCATGAAAATTTATTAGGATTTATTTTTTGAAAAGATGTCTTATTTGTTTGATTTTTGATACGAGGGACCAGCTTTTATCACTTTGTGTAATGTTAGATTTATTAATAATGAACAATGTAGTTTCCATAGGAAAGGACATATTGTTTTATTACCCTGTATTTGGTTCCTGTCCTCATTAGAGAGGATAGAAAACGAGACATATAAATCCTGTCTCCGTGTGACGTTTAGTTGTTGTTCTTGAGTTTCTGTCCATCGTCCCCGGATGACAGGGACAAGCTTTTTTGTTCCTCCCAAAAAGGGAGGACAAGGGGACAGAGACACGTTGTCCCTGTCCT
>JAOQMP010000210.1:34769727-34783858 GCA_027563575.1 Erythroxylum pedicellare
AGTATACAGTACAACTGTACAATATATCAATGGACTATTTTGTAAATTTTAAAAATTTTAGGGACTATTTTATAAATTTAAAACTTACCTGAAACGGTACCTAGTACTGACCGGTACCGGTACAATACCGTTCCAGAACTCAATCTGATACCGAACCTGGTACGAAATCCATAACTTTGCCTTTGTTATTTTCAAGCAACAACAAAAACAGTTGTTCTTTTTTTAATTATTATTGTTTTGTGGTCCTCTACTAGACTTGAGAGGTGTTTTCACAATCTGGACCAAATATTCTATACTTTGATCCGTTCTGCGAGTCTTTCGACATTGTTTATTTTGAGATTGAATAATAGATTACCATTTTCACATTTGTTAACAAGGCAAATATATATATTAAACAGGCTCCAATGAGTTCGCCCTTTCAATTTTCTTCATGAAAATTCACATGATGCCAACAATCAAAACCAAAATTAGCCTCCATATAACTTGAAATATGGAGTTATAAGAAACCTCCATATTTCAAACCATTATCACAGCTACGGCGTCTCCTTAGAAGGTTATAAGAAACCTCCAGTAAAAAGCTCTTCTTAATGAACACAATCGAACTCATGAAAAACACATTACTCTGGGATTAAAAGTTAAAACATTACAGCTATAGAACTTCTGACAGTACGCCAATTGGACTTCCATATCAGGGATCCTTGAGCAAAATGCCCTGTTGCATACCCATTTTTGCTGAATGTTACGGAGTATGTTGCTTTCTGCTTCAGCCTTGTGAACCGCATCACTCTGGGTTTTACTTCAACATTTACACCTTTGGGTGCAACAACTTCAAGGACGTAAGATGACTTTGCTTTGCCAACATTGGTAACAACTCTGTCATATGTTTGAGGACGAGACCCTAGCTTTATAGAAAATGTAGGATAATTTAACTGAGCTTCAGGTATGCTTGAATAGTTTGAACATTTGACAGGCCGCTGCAAAATAACTCCTACTTGTTTATCAGAATATTTCAAGCCACACAAGTAAGGAATGTAATCATCAGGTTGGATATCATAAATAAGCCCCGGATCATTTACTCTTGATGCATTTACATGTCCTGCTCCCATATCAAAGCTAGTAGCTGAAGCAACTGGTGCAGCGTTCTTCTGATCAGATATTGGCTTGCCTCCGAGATTAACTAAACCAGCAGTAGTCATCATGGCAGACTTTATGGCAGCAGGAGACCAGTCTGGGTGGGCGCTTTTCAGCAAAGCAGCAATGGCACTTAGATGAGGGCAAGCCATTGAGGTGCCTGAGATCATATTGAATGCTGGTTGGGGACTCTTGTCAACAGAAATTGACCATGCAGCTAAAATACTCACGCCTGGCCCCACAACATCTGGTTTTAAGATCCCAGGACTTGCCAAGCTTGGACCTCTCGAGGAAAACTCTGCAACTTTTGGAGCATCTACTTGACCATAGACAGTATTTTCAAACGATATCGAAGCTGTTGGTGATTTTCTGGAGGTTACATACGATTTTATCCTTAATCCTGCATCATAACTCACTTCAGATGCAGGCAACACATGAGCCTGCGCTTTCGTATCGTAGCCATAACGCTGGTCATTCATGAGAATCATAGCAGCACCGCCATTGTTTTTCACTTCTTGGCCTTTAGCTACCCCCCCTTGTCCTCCACCACCCTCACACAACACTATCTTACCCTTGACATCAATGTTTTTAAGGGATCCCGGTGCACATGAAGCAGAAAATAGATTACTGTTTGCTCCTGCATAGACAAGTGGTAACATTTTTGGAGAATTATTTTTTGGCTGGAAAAGCGATTGACCGTCAAAAGCTTTCTTGTTTCCAAGCAGAACTTTAGCTCTTATTTCTCTATTTATGGTGCTTGCTCCTACTGTTAAAATCCAAGGTGCCTCGTTTTCGACAGACGAAGGATGAGGCCCGAAATTCCCCGCTGAGCAGCTCACCAGAACCCCCTTCTGCATAGCTCCATATGCAGCTATAGCAATACCGTCATCAAAGAAACCTCGGGAGTGACCTCCAAGAGATATCGAAAGCACATCTACACCTTCCTCCACAGCAGCATCAATTGCAGCCAATATGGCGCTCTCCTTGCAGGGGCCATTACAAACCTTGTACACTGCCAAGTGAGCTGATGGTGCAATGCCAGACGCTGTGCCTTTAGCCTGTCCATAAAAACTAGCACCTTTCACTGGACTCCCTGCTGCTGTACTAGCTGTATGTGTTCCATGTCCGTTTCGGTCCACCGGGGGCTCACCAGCAGCAATCATATTTCTTGCACCAATTAGCTTGTTATTACACTTTGTCCCACTGAGTTCACACTTCCCTTTCCACTTTTCAGGTGGCGGAGGCATTCCTTCATCGTTAAATGAAGGGTGATCAGGTGTTATTCCAGTGTCCAGAACTCCAATGATCACTCCCTTTCCGTAATTTGATTTTTTCCAGAATCCTGAAGCTTGTTGTAAACCCATGAACTTAGGAGTATAAGTCGTATGTAGAGGCAATTCCCTCTCTTGTCGAGCCGATACAAAACCTTCTTTATCTTCTATGGCTTTTGCTTCTTCTGCTGTCAGTCTAGCAGCAAAACCAGTAACAACATTGCGGTAGGAATATAATAAGCGATCCTGGTTTGAGTTTGAGACTGTAACTGGCAGAAAAGATCGATACCAGCAATCCAAATCCTGAATATCAGTGGAAGGAACTTCTTCTGGTTTCTGCACAAAGATAATGTAAGTTTTTATGCTCCTTTCTTCACCAGTAGCTTGGTGGAAACTAAGAATTATACAAGTGAGGCTAATTAGACACATGACCACCATTTTCTCTACCACTTCGCAGATCTTCTCCATGTTTGGTACAAAACTAATTTCTGGACCAATTCTTTAATCAGAATTATCGAGTCAGGGAAACATGATGATAAGAACTCAAGAATGTACTGCAGATTTTGTTAAGACATGTTTTAGCAGGATGAAGGGAAGAATATGGTTATGGACAAGATTTGGTATCATTGCTTCGTAACGGTTAAGAACAAGCGCACGTATATTACATTTTTCAAATTAGATAAAATATTGTTAGGTTGCAGAAGAAAACAGGAGTTTGTCATCTTTGGGAGCTTCTTTGCGACACATCCAAACCAACTAACTTAGCCATAGGCTCTATTTCTTTCCAAAGGAATCCCAAAGATAAACAATGCAGTCTGAGCAAGAGTCCAACAACAGAGAAAAAGCAGGCTACAATAATGAAAAGATCAAACATCAATGCTAAAACTCAACAAGCAACAATTACTCTTTTGAACGAACATGGGCATGTGTCAAACAGGACTGCTGAGTGTCCCCAGCAACTAAAAGAATACATCAACCTAGTTCCTGGTGGAACTCCTCTCCTACAAGACAACTACTGGGATTCCAATACTATATGCTACCCAAGTTTCCAAATCAGATATCATGCCACAGGTTCCGATATCCCTAACTTCTATCAAGCAAGTTCTGTTTCTAATTATCTTTTAACTTTTTTAAATGAGCTTTTGAAATGAAAACGAAGGAATTGCTTCCTTAATTTTGACTTCCCTTTGGTAGATATATTGAATGAAAAATAAAGACATTGAAGGAATTATGAATTCCGACTCTTCGTATTTCGTCTATCGCTACTTACGTCTAAATTTATTTTTTACGCTTATATTTATATTTAAGATGTATTTAGAGATATTTATTGCAAAATGAAGATAATTGAGCAGTTCTAGAAAGTTTTGACAATCTTAATGTACCTTTCTCATTGGATCTTTAACTGTATCGATTCAAGATGCTATGGAAAAATAAAAAAGAGACAAACTTTCATGTTTTGAGTTTTGAACTATAGTAGTTACGTCAAAATCAAAATTAGGCTTAAAGTGTATTAGAGTCTACATACCTACTTAGAAAGGTTCACGAAGAAATATAAAGATCTAGAGTCATGTTTCCAAATAGTGTTTACCTCAAAATAGATGTGCTATTTATTTTAAAGGGTCAAATACCCTTCTTTTTAGTTAGTCTTTATTTTTTCTTTGAAGGTTTAGTAGAGGCAGCCACCTCTCTTCCCATGTAATTCTCTCTGACTCTTTTGTTACAAAAGTTTTCTTATCTACTGCATACAAAAGTCACACCTACTCCTTTACACATCTCACCTAAGTCTGTTTAATCAAGACTCAACCTTCCTATGTGATCGTTGACAAATAAAACCTTCTTACATGCCTTGTGGCGCTTGAAATGTTTAACTCTCACACTTGAATAAGAATATTGCAAAAGTATTAAATAATCATATAGAAAACAATAAACATACAAGAGCTAAAAACTAACATTGATTACTTCTCTGAAAGTATAAAAAGGAATGTTCTCCTCATTATGTTCCCTTCCCCTCCATCTCTATTTAGGAGCAAAGCTCAAATAAACTGTTTATAGGCACCACTGACTTTACAATTTAGAATCTTAATTGACCTGAACTATCTAGATCTTCTATGTTCTTATCAGATTACATCACACTAACTAATTAGATGACACCCATATTCAAATAAGACTCCATTTGATAGGATTTAGCTACATAATAACTAACAAGATAAGAAATTATATTTAGTTAGCAAAGATACATCCATATCAATGAAGAAATTCACTATCTTCAAATGATCCTCCCATATAGTCTTTATCTTTTATAGTTAATGTATATCTGTTGTGTTCTTATACATGACATCAACCAAGATCTCCCCTTGATGTTTTTCCATTAATGATGAGTAATCTAGCCTAAAGCCATTCATAACTCACTATTCAGGTTCCAATACTTACCCATATCAAGTCCATTAGTCATGATTTGTCTATTTGAGCACATATTAAATCCTTAGAGCTCTCATATACCTCCCTAATGCATTTGATTTAGCTAACCTTCAACTTGAGGTCCATCTTGAGCTCATGTTTTGGTCTCACATTTGAATCTTTGCATCTCGTTGAAAATCTCCGCTAATATGCACCAATTTATGCTAACTCATCGATAATGCCTATTTTCGTTGCCTACTCGCAAGTTTTTACCTTGTTCCATCATCCCTAGTATCAAACATTGGTCAAGGCTCACCAATAATTGTATGATTATGTAATTAGAACTTAGGAGTCTAACAAACCACCCATACTAAAGGAAATCGACGCCTTCGTCAAAATAATCTATGGGCACTCCTCGAAATATGATTCCCTCAAAGACTCTTTAGTCATTGACACATCTCCAATGTACCATTTTCCTTCTCCATTTGGTTTTTCCTTGTTTTTGCTCGAATGTTGTTTCACAAGACTTATTTCTCCCAACATAGCATAAATGTTGAGATAAACTTCTTCTTGCACCTCCTTCTCTTTAATCCTTCACGACTATGAAATTCCTTTTCTCCTTACCCACCTTTTGTCTTAGGCATTCATATGTAAAATGTGTCCCTTCACAAATGAAATAAACAATATCCCGTTTTGTTTGTTTCTTAGACTTGCATTAAGAAGAATCACTTACCTTTGTTTCTCCAAGCCATTTTGTCTTTAACCTTTCTTTTTGCCTTTGTTTCTAGTTTGAATTGGTGGTGGCATTTGGAGATCCACCAAGGCATCCATAACCATAATAGCATTTAGGAGGTCTTTCACATTCTATCTCTGAAGCTCCATTTGTGCCCAACTTTGCAAGTTGTTTATGGAGTTGAACAACTTATCTTTCTTAGAAATGTTTTACATGTCCAACATCAAATATGAAAATTTTGTCACATACTCACACACTAAACGGCCTTGCTTTAACCTTTTTGAAGCTTCCCATATGATCCATAAAGTGTTATTAAGTAGGAAATGTTTTGTTAGATCCTTCTTCATATTCTCCCAAGTTTTAATGAGAGGTTTAGTCGCATTAATGTCATTATAAGTTATCTTTCTCGACCACAACTTTGCATCCCCACCATATATATAGTTATGATTGGCACCTTTGTCACTAGAAAGTATTGCTCTATATCCTGTAAACATTTTTGAACTCTTTAGCACTCCATTTATCATTAAAAAATTAGGGCTCTTGTACCTTCACCAAAGTGTTTTTAGCATACCCAACATCCTGTGTTGCAATAGGATGCCTTAGGATCGTGATCTCTAATCTCAAATCCTCTTATGCCTTCAACATATCTACTATTTTATGTTGCAACTATTGGATCTTTGCCTTTAAAATATCAAACGAAGGTGAGTAGGAAGTGACCTCTTCCTCTTTTTGAGGAATTGGTCCTATCAATGCCTCTACTCTATTGACACTCTCTGTGAAATTGTTGCCTCCTTCCATAGTGATATTTTAGTTCTAATATCAGTTGTTACAAGGGTTTTCCTAGACACCGAACATATACCAAAGTCATGACTACTCTTTTATATGGCAATATCACTTAGTTCCACGTAAGTAAGACTCATCATTCTTGTGTGATTGTTGACCAATAAAACCTTATTCTCAAGTTCCTTACGACCTTTGAAGTGATCAACTCTTAACTAAAAGAAAACTACAAAAGTATTAAATAATCATAGGCAACAATAAATACATAAAATCTATGATAAAAACCAACCTTTATTACTTCTCCAAAAATATACAAAGGAATGTTCTCTTTTAATGTATTCTCTTCCCCTCTATCTTTGTTCAAGAGCAAGACTTAAATAAACTATTTATAGGCACCTTTAATTTTACAATTCATAATCCTAATAGAGTTGAACTAACTATATCATTTATATACTTAGCACGATAAATCACACTAACCAATTGGATGGTATCCTTATCCAAATAAAACTCTATCTAATAGGATTTAGCTATATCACAACTAACAAGAAAAGAGATTACATTTAATTAGAAAATATACATCCATATCTATGAAGAACTCTACTATCTTCAAATAATCCTCTCACATGGTCTTTATCTTTTAAAGTTTATCTATATCTACTATGATCTTATCTGCTACATCATCCAAGATCTCTCCTTAATTTATACCCATTGATCATGAGTTATTCAAGCCCAAAACCTTTCATAACATACTATTCCGGTCTAATTCTTACCCGTATCAATTTCATTAGTCATGATCCACCTATTTGAGCATATGTTAAATCCTTAAACCTCTCACATGTCTCACTTATCCATGTGATCTAGCTAATCTTCAACCTAAGGTCCATCTCAAGCTTATCTTTTGGTCTCATATTGGAATATTTACATCTCATCAAAGATTTTCGATAATGCATACCAATGTATGCCAACTCATTGACAATGCTCGTTTTCCTTGCCTACTAGCAAGTCTTTGCCTTGTTTTGTTATCCTAAGTGTCAAACATTGGTCAAGGCTTGTCAATGCCTACACAACTTTGCAAGTAGGAGCTAGGGATCTAATAACTCTTCTTCTCTCTATTTTCATTCATGAGTATGGCTAATCTTTTACACTTAGTTGAAGAAAACTAGTACCTTGTGATATATTAAACTGTGAAATGATTTATTTTTTATAATTTAATTTATTAACGAGTATCAATAATTTTTTGTATTTATATTTCATTATTATGTCACTTAAATATAAGGGTGTGTACGTATTAATTATTACTTTTATATTACATATTAAATTTGTAATTGTTTAATCCTTTTAATCTATGAAGAAATTAATTTTAATAGATTATTAGTTCCAAGATTTTTATATCTTAGAAAGAATAGTTAACCGAATTAAATACAAACACTTAGCTTATGTTCTTCTTGTTAGTTGATCTTTCTAATTCTTACAATTACTACCTTAATGAATCTTCATGCATTTGACATAGGTTGTGTAATAATTATAGTTATTTTGATTGCGTCTCTTTCTAAATGAATATAAAGGAAAGATAGGAATTAATATTATCACCTAAGGTTAGAAATTACTTCATATTTTAGTTAGTTACAATTTCTCATTTAGTTATCTCTTAATGATAATTAATTTATAAATTTTAACTTTTCAATTACATGATACAACATTTAAACATCTAAATGATATTCGTGCAAAATTTTTGTAACCCATCTTATTAAAAAAAATGTTATATTTTGTCATTATTTATTATTACAGTATTCATATAAGTATAATATTATTTTTTGAATAGTAATGAGACAAGCATTTAAGATGTACATAAAAGAAAAGAAATCGATATTTGGGATCATATCTTAAAATCATTGATTAGTCGCTAATACCTAAGGTCAAATCTTTACCTCAAACTTATACATTTCTCTTATGTATTTTCTTCTTCTTATTTTATTATTTATAAGTTTGATTGGATCTTTTAAGGTTACTAAGACCCATGCTCTAAAGTAAAATGTTTAGTTTTTTTGTGAACATGTTAACGGTAAGGCTACATACTGCTTAACCTCCCTAGACCTAGCGTTCAATAAGATTTTTACTATTTTGTTGTTGCTTATTTTCGTATCATACATTAGGGATTATTCCCTAAATAATTCATCACATTTTAGTGTTTGGAATTTGATCATCAAGAGACAATTGAAAAAATGTTCACCTAAGTCCAACTTATTTTAAATATATTTTTAATTATTTATGATTAAGTTATCAACATTTTACATTTATTATAAAATATAAATTATCTTTGGTTTACATAAATTTAATCTAATCTCTCAACGCAAAAGTGTGTTATTTTTTCAAGTTTAGTTTAATAACTAGGATTCTTTAGACCTTCTTTAAACATTCTAGTTCATTCTTTATTAAAATTGCATTTAATCCATTTTTTTACTTGAATTATTAGCCTTTTATTTTTATGAGCTTATGAGTCAAACTATTTAGAATTAAACCTATTTAGAAGTACTCCTTCATTTGACTTTTGGCCATTATAGAATTACTGCTAGGTCTATTTCCTTTGTTTAGACTCATTGAAAATCACTTAAATTTTTACACCAAGTTTCTTATTTTTTAAGCCTATAACTTTTGAATTTCTCTCTTAATAGGAGGGTGAGTCAGACGTTATTTAATCAATTATTTCTCAAATTAAATCGAAAGAAGAATCCAACAAGAAGTTAGACTTAGTTATAATAAAGGAGAAGGTTTATCTTTAGTTTTAAACCTAATTCATATAAAATTTGTAATAAATTACCTTTTGTTTGTCTTAAATTACATTTTTACTTGGCTTAGGCTTTTAGAGTTATATATTCATTTGATTGAATAGCCCAAAAGGGAATGAGTGAAGAGAGAGAGAGAGAGAGAGAGAGAGAGAGAGAGAGAACCTACTAAAAGGTTGATAAATTTGTTTCTTTTCAAAGCCTAGTTACGCTTTGTAAAAGGTCAACCCATAAATCCATTAGGTTTGTTTCTTTTGTCCTTTGGCTTAAATGAAGCTTTATTTAATTCTATGGCTTTTATTCAAGTCTTTAGGCCATTATGACTTTTATGATCTTTTTCCCCAGAAAAATGTTTAAGTTCAAGCTCCTTCTTTAAATAATTAAAGAATACAATAAGATTAAATCCAATTATTTTTTCGTAGCTTAATTTAACTAATTCTTTGTAAATAGGTCATTTCATCAAAAATATTTTTTAAAGGCCCAAGTTATCAAATCATTTCAAATTTCTAATATTTTCTTTCAATCTTTTTCTATCTTTTCAAACAAAAGATTTTACATTCTGTTTCCATCCTATTAATAACTTCATTTTATCTCATCTTCATTTTGATCAAATTACAAATTAAACTCATCCTTTTGTATACTAAAAAATTAAAATTTATTCAAAGCCTTATGACACAGTTTAAGAAACTTTTTACATTTTACTTTTAGGCCTTAGGTAAAATCATAAATTCGTAAGCATTTTAATCAAAACAATCTACAATCGTATATAGTCAATTATGATAAGTTATTCAAACTAAAGTAATCCAATGTATCAAATCCCACATGAACTATATCATTATGCCTATTAATCCTAGTTAAACAAAAATACTAATATAAGTAAGATTTAAGAAAATAGTTAAAATTTTATACTAAAAAATAATATAATAAACTAATAAAAAGAACAAGCTACTAAAACATTAGGTTTCTAGGTTCACTTATGTGTAATTTCAATTATTACACAAGATTGACTATTTGTCTTGAATGAAATAACAATTAACCTAAAGTATTTAGGTCCTTTATCAAGGAACATAAGTATATCTAACTAGGTAACTACCACATATTGATGTGTAATTCAACCTAATTAAGCTCATTAAGCATAGTTAATTAATATGATTATCACTAAATTCCATGATATCATTGTTTTTTAGTACTAAAGTGTTTATTCTTCTAGTCCATCTGTTATACTTAACCTGTCAATCCTTTATACAATCTCTATAATTGAATTTGTGGTGATCAAACATGAATTCAAGAATAAGAATGAAGAGAATAAATCTGACGTAAACAAATTCCAAAACTAAAAGCTTAGTGATAAAAGAGGTGGTCACAATTCTCTAAATTCCCTCACAAAGACCCCTTATGAAAGTATTTATAGGCTAAGGTTACATAAAAGAGTTAGTTGATTAAATTTATATTTTTTCATGTCTTGACATTGTTTATTATGGGAACTAATGCCTATTATGACTCAAAGTTGGCATTGGTCTTATTGTGGAAGTTTTTAAATGCATTCATCACAAATATGGTGCTGGTTATTCTTTTTTTTAGGTCTTCTACAAATGTATATGCCTTTGAGTTAGTTTTCTAATCCCTCTAAAATCAAATTAATTGGAAAAAACAAAAAAGTTATGCTAAAGTTTGTGATTGCTCTTTAAAATCATCACCTACAAAAAAAAAAGGAACCAGAAATAAGAGAATATCATATAACTCCACAAAACTTGCCATAAAAGTGCTAAATCACAATTCCCCACTAATCGTTAGGATTAAGTTGCCTTATTCCCTTTCTTCTACCTGTAAGATATAAGAATCCGCTTCACTCAACATACCTATAAATAAACCCTTGAACTTCTTCTTATTGGAAATGAGATCCTTTAAGTATTAAATATTCTTAACATCTATGAAAAAATAAATTGATCTTCCTTTCCATCCCTTTTAAACCTGCTTATGTATGGAATTAGTGTCATTATGGGTTAAGATGATTGTTACCTTAAACCATAATTAGTACCTATTGTGGAAGAGATTGGCTCCAGTTTATTTCTATCTAAATCATCTTCATAATCAAAACCATGATGGACACTGGTTTGAGATGAGATCGATGATGATTTACTTATGTTTATCACTTTCTTACTCACTTCATCATGCTTGTCGAACCTTTTTTAATTCTTCTCTTTAATATCTTATCATCAAATGTTATGCTACTCCTAAGTGATATAAATAACACTTGAACTCTTGGGTTCATCTTTATATGACTAGAAGTTCTCCTTGATCTCTTTTACCTTACATCTTAGCTTTATGGCTAACAGGCATCTCCAAATTGCCAATGGATGCATTATTTAAGTACAAAACTTCTTCAAATGTTACCAAAGTACCCATTTTTTCAACTTTGTGTTCACAGAAGGCATAAATTGGTTTAACATCTCTTCCATGTTATTATTATGTGAAAATGGTTGTTTTTCAAAGTAAGGTTGTTATTATGGTCCAATAAGTCTGCCCTCTCTAGTTCCTCACTCCTCCCTAAAGATATTTGGATGCTTACTCCATCCTAGATGATACACATCAAAGAAAGATAATTTATGTTATTCACTTTATAGGTAACCGCACAGTTTGTATCTTCATGGTAATATAGGGCATTATATATATTCATACATATATGGGAAGGATGCCTATACATGCCAAAACGATAACATACCTCCCTATAACCTATATAACAATTCATCAATAACTTAATCTAGATTGAAAGATCATCAATTTGCACTTCTATTAAAGATGAAAAATAGAAGAGGGCTATATTGTACAAAAATAGAGGCAAAAATATTAAAATAAAACTAGGATTAATAAAATAAAAGTTGAATAGTTTCCTAATAGTAGGGCTAAAAACTTCCTTAACCAAATTTGCAAGAATATAACGTCAATTATAGCAAGTTATTAAAACTAAATTGATCCAAACTATCAAATCTAACAAAAAGCTATATTGCTATGCCTATTAATCATAGTTAAACAAAAAAATTAAAATAAATAAGATTTAGAAATTTAATTAAATTCCTACAATAATAAAAACAAGAAATAAACTAATAAGAACGATTAAGATATTAAAATGTTAGGATTTTAGAGTTCAGTTGTATAAATTTTCAAGTATCAAATAAAATTGATTATCTAAGTTAAAATAACAATTAATTTAAAGCATCTAGTTCCTTTGCAAAGGAACATATGCATATCCAACTACGTAACTATCACTTATTGATGCATTTTTCAACCTAATCAAACTCATTGAGCATGTTTACTCTATATGGTTATCACTAAAGTCTAGCGTATAGTACCAAAGTGTTTAGTCTCCTGGTGCTTGGTGACCAAACATAAATAAAGTATTAAGAAAAAGAGAATAAATTTGACTAAATAATAATCAATTCATGTATTAATAATCAAATCATCTATCATAAGCTATATCCCTAACCCTAACCAAATTTTTACTACTAACCATTAAAAAAAAAGATAAAACAATCCTAAAAAAAAAGAGAAAGAGAAGAAAGAATCGAAAGAGTTATCACAATCTCTTCCAAATCTTGATGTAAATCCTTCTTTGATGTAAAGAAATTTGAAAGCTAAAATCTTAGTGATAGACTAGGTTCTCAAAAGCCTCCAAATTCCTCCATAAAAACCCCTATGAAAGTATATATAGGATAGGGTTACATAAAACAGTTTAAAGGTGATTAAATTTGTAATTTAAAGAGTATTTGTTATAAGAATCAATGCCTAGTAAGCTCCCCAAATTTTCAAATACTTTTTAGACCTAATAATAGTTTAGGTGAATAAAATAAAGTGCCCAATACTTCCCTATTTTATAATTTGACTTTGAAACTCAATTATATGGTTTAGGACAACCTAATAAACCCATTTCATATGTTAGATATTGATAGTGTATTTGGCAAAAAATAAGCTAGAGTTGTGACTCTATAGAAAAAATGGGATAGAGAATTGAATAGATATATTAAGGGCATCCATAAACATCAACGATAATTATGGTGAATTCACCATAGACTTATGGTGTACCTTTTTTTCAAGTCTTAGGTTTTTTCTTTTAAGGAGTTTTCTAAAGTTAAAATAATAGTATTGCAAAAATAGAAGAGCAATAATTAGACCAATCTAGGATAAGTTATACAATAGAGAAATTAGTAACACTATATTACAAGAACATAATGGAAATTATAAAAGCTATAGTCCACACCTGAGAATCTTTTCGAGACTCATTATATCAGTAATGTTTTTGGCCATTGTTACTACTCAAATTTTATGGTTAAAGTTATCTTTATGAACTTTCTCCTTTCTAGACAATGTTATGTTTCTTTCAGTCCATATGTGATATAGTAATAGTTCAAATGCAATTTTGAATAGCTTTAATCTTCTCTGGGGACAAAGTGTATATTGAGGACTAACTAATTATTATTTGACCAGTTAAAACAATTTCAATGGACATTGAATAGATTTAAGATTATGTTCCTTAAAATTGATGAGTAGTTATAGTTAAGGAATGGGTGGTTAAGGTCTTCATCTGCATTCTATCATAGCTCACATTTTATGTTAATGATATAAATAAATCCTTGGTGCCTTATTTCCTCTTCACTGCTAGCTATAAGATAAATACACTAGATGGAATGAGCTTTGAATTTCATACTAGGCTTGTCCAATGGTATTTTCTTTGGTTGCCTTATAGCATTTTTTACATGAGTAAATTGTTGGACCCCGTTTTCGAAGTCCAACATTCAGAATCACAAACGCATGGAGGGCTCACTTCTCATAACTTACAGAACATGTTTGGGGAACTTCCAATTGGAGTCTCAGACTGGCTTCTTCATAACATTTGTTCCCCCTTGAATTATGTTTCTAACGACACCAAGAACACTCAATTCGGTTCAGAAATGAAGAAGTTATGGCCAAAACACTATTGGGCTAACATTAAACCAAGACTGAATACTACACCCGAATTCACTCCAGAAATTGAAAGTCTT
>JAOQMP010000210.1:34786043-34803966 GCA_027563575.1 Erythroxylum pedicellare
CACCCACGGCATAAAGGTATTTTCATACATCCTAAGTATTTTCGATTATACTTCATGTCGTTGTATGGTCTTTTCCGTAGTGTATTGTGAATACTCGGACTGTACGCAATCCAACAGTTAGTCCCAGTGGCTTTGGCTTCCACCCATTTAGAAACGTAATCAAGTGTAAGTAATATATAAGTGAAGCCAAAAGATAGAAATAAAGGTCCCATAAAATCAATGCCCCAAACGTCAAAAATTTCATAGAAAGCCAAAGGAGTTTGTGGCAATTAATCCTTATAGGATAGGTTACCTGACCGTTGGCATCTATCATAGGATTTACAGAAGGTATATGCATCTTTGAACAATGTTGGCTAGTAAAAGCTACTCTTCATAAATTTATGAGTTAACCTTTTCACTCCAAAATGTCCTCCACAAGCGTACAAATAGTAGAAGGCTAAAATTGATGATGATTTATTTTCTGGTACACACCTCCTAATAACTTGATCTACATAGTGCTTCCAAAGATACGGGTCATCCGACATGTATTACTTCAATTTACTTTATAGCTTATCCTTCTGAGCCTTTGACAAACTAACAGGTAATTTGTTAGTAACCAAAAAATTAACAATGTCGGCATACCATGGTAGTGTTGCATCAGCAAAAAGCAATTGCTCATCTGGAAAGGTTTCTCGTAGGGATCTTCTTACTTAGTCAGTTGGATGAGATGGTCTGTCACCAAATTTTCTAGCCCCTTTTTATCTCTGATATCTAAGTCAAATTCTTGAAGGAGGAGAATCTGTTTGATCAACCTTAATTTTGCTTCCTTCAGTGTGAGCAACTATCGTAAAGTTGTATGCTCAGAATAAACAATCACTTTAGCACCAAATAAATATGATCGAAACTTTTCCAAAGTAAGAACAACAAATAAGAGTTCTTTTTCAGTAGTGGAATAATTTAATTATGATAGGTTTAGAGTCTTGGAAGTATAGTAGATGGTATGCAAAGCTTTTCCCAGTCTTTGTACTAGAAACTAACCCCATTGCATAATCACTTTCATCTCATATGATCTCGAAAGGGAGGCTTTAATCTGGAGGTTGAATCAATGGTGGGGATGTTACATCCTCCTTAAATTTTTAAAATACTTCCTTGCACTTCTTGTTGAACTTAAAGGAGACATCTTATTGAAAGAGTTTGCATAGTGGTGCGACCATCTTCAAAAAGTCCTTAATAAACCTTTGATAAAAACCTATATGCCTAAGAAAAGAGCACATTTGTCTCACAGTAAAAGGGTAAAGTAAAGAAGAAATAAGATCAGCTTTTTACTTGTCTACTTCAATACCCTTAGCAGATATCACATGGCCTAAAACTATACTTAGATCCATCATCAAATGACATTTTTAGTTCAACGTAAGGTTAGTTTCTATGCATCGTTTTAAGATAATGGCAAGATTCTTAAGACATTCATCAAAAGAGGATCCATACACACTAAAATCATCCATGAATACCTCAATAATCTTCTCAACATAATAAAAAATTCTTACTATAAACCTTTAGAATATGATAGGGGCATTATATAATCCTAATGGCATTCTTCGGTAAGTAAATGTACCAAATGGGCATGTAAATGTGGTATTTTCTTGATCATTCAGTGCAATCAAAATCTAAAGATAACTTAAAAAGCCATCTAAAAAGCAATAATAATCATAACCAGTCAATCTCTCAAGCATTTGGTCAATAAAAGGAAGGAGAAAGTGGTCTTTATGAGTAGTATAATTTAACTTTCTAAAATCAATACATACTCTCCACCCAGTTTACACTCAGGTGGGAACCAACTCACTTTTCTGGTTTGTCACAATAGTAATTCCAGACTTCTTTAGAACCACCTGGATGGGACTTACCTACTTACTATTAGAAATTAGGTAGATAACCTCAGCATCGACAAGCTTTAACACCTCCTTCTTTACAACTTCCATCATTGGAGGATTTAACCTATACGGAGCTTGCCTTGTGGATTTTATATCCTCCTCTATTAAAATACGGTGCATGCATATGGAAGGGCTTACCCCTTAGATGTCTACGATAGTCCACCCGATGGCCTTCTTATGCTCTCTCGACATTCAAACTAACCTCTCCTTTTAATTTAAATTCAACTCAGCCGAAATGATAACTGGGAGAGTCTGTTTATCTCCTAAATAGGCATACTTCAGATGTCTAGGGAGTGGCTTCAATTCCGATTTTGGTGCTTGCACATCAGAAGGTAACAACTTGTAGTGCACTTCAAGTAGTTGTATCAAAGCCAATTCATACCTTTTTGGAGAGTTTTCCAATAAGTCCAAGGCGACGGTTATTTCGATAAGCTCTTCTCCCATATCGACATTAGTGTTGACTTCTACTTTATATACTCAGTTAAAACTATTACTAAACGATCCCTGTAACTTAATTTAAACATTTCTTGTTCTGAAGGATCTATCTAATTAACAGAAGAAAAAAAACACAATGATCATTGGGAGGATATTTCATGGCTTCAAAAATATTGAAATGAATCACTTCCCCATCAAATTCTATTAGGGTGGGTTCCCTCATAAACATTTATCTTGGTTTGATCCATATTAAGAAACTGTCTCCCCAGCAAGATAGGTATCGAATTACGTGAGGTGTCATCATTCATATCCACAATATAGAAATCTACAAGAAACATTAGCTTATTCACCTACACTAAAACATCCTTAACCACACCATCAAGATAAGCATTAGTAACGGTCAGCCAGTTGTATGATTACACTCGTTTCTTTCAATGAACCTAAATTTAAAAAAACATAAATCGAATGAGGCATCATATTAATAGAAGCACCCCAATCTAACATAGCTTTATTGATTACAATATTACCAATTTTGCAAGGAATGGTAAACATACTTGGATCCTGGCATTTTGGAGGCATCTTCTTTTTTAATACCGCTAACATATTCTTGCCCATCATCACTTTCTCATCACCCCTCAGTTTCCTCTTATATGTACACAGTTCTTTGAGGAATTTGGCATACCTTGGTACTTTTTTATTTCCTCAAGCAAAGGTATATTGACTTCTACCTTTCAAAAAGTGTCTAATATCTCTTTGTCCTTCTCCTATTTGTTTGTTAGTGTCAATCTGCTCGAAAAATATGTAAGGTTAGTTTTAATAATATTGGGACTTTCAAATTTTACTTTTGTACTCGAGGACAAATTTTTTTTCCTTTCCCAATTCCTTCTCCATCTCTTCCTCAATAGCCATCCTTGGTAGGTTCTTTTAGGACCCTCAATATCCTTTTCACTCCTTAAGGTTATGGCATGACATTCTTCGAATTCACCTCAGGTTAGGATGGTAGCTTTCCTCCAATTTATGAATCAATAAAGTTTATCCTCGCTGCCATCTGATCCATTTAATTTTTCAAATTTTGTATGCTCAATTTTGTCTCTTGTTGGAACTATTGTAGCTGTTGCTGCAAGTTTTGTTTAAATTAGAGATTGTTAGTAGTAAGAGTTTTTATCAATTCTTATATAGAATTATCTGAACTAAAAGAATGGGCTCCTTATGCTCCTTGTGCCCTTGTTTGAAATTGTTGTGCTCCTTACAATAAAGTTTAGAAGTAATTTTGGTGTCAGTTCCCTCCTTAACTAAAGTTTGGGTGATCCCTATAACTTAGGTCGTATGTCTGCGAGTATAGGTTGTATTGGTTCAGGAAGTTCCCACTAACTTAGGTCATATGTCTGCGAATATAGGTTGTATTGGTTCAGGAAGTTCCCTCCTACATCATTCATATATTTCGTACTCCCTTCTTGTACTATTAGGCACTTATCAGTTGGATGGGTCATGTTTGTACATATCCCACACACTTTCACTTATGCCTGTCCAATTGCAATCTGTCTCACAAAAGATGTTATTTCATTGAAACGATGTTTGATAAATGAAGTACTTACCTCGGTTACTCATCAAACATCATTGTGACTGCCAAATTGTTGTTTGTTAGTAGCCAACTACTCAAATAAGATTTTTCCTTGAGGGGAGTCTTTTCGCAAAGTGCCCCAATGTTAGTTACATTAACCAAACTCCTTGTCCATCATAGAAATATTTGATCAAAAGTTGCTCTAGTACGTTGTGGTGTGAACACTTAGCATATAACTTCTTGAACTGCACCTAATACTTGTAAAGAGATTCTCCATTATGTTACTTGATTCCACATATCTTCTTCCAAATACTGATATTCTTTTAGGTTAAAAAATATTTCTTTAAGAATAGTCTCTTCATCTTCAACCAAGTATTTATGCTTCTTGCTGGTAAATCAAATAGCCAATCTTTTGCTACATCTTTGATTGATAACAGGAAGGCTTTTAACATGATCTGTTTGACCGTCACCACGGGAGGCTTCATGCTTAAGAAAACCACATCGAGCTGTTTGAGATGCTTGTGTGCATCCTCACCTACAAGACTACTCAATGTTCTCGGATTTGCCATAGCTGCTTCAGATTTAGGTTATGGGTCTACTATTGAAGATGTTCTTACTTCTCTTCTTAACCTTTGTTGTGTTCTCTCAATCTCCAGATCAAGTTGCTCAATTTCTCTTTGAGGATATCTGGCCAGTACCATACACCAACACTTACAAACTTTTAAAAGTTAACAAATAATCAAAAGAAACAAATCTATTTGCAAAACACTAACAAAAATAAAATACTAAACTTAAATAACTTCACTCCCTGGAAATGGTACCAAAATTTAATAGCGTGTGTTGAGTGCATTGAAAATTTTACCTAACTCTACACACTAAAATTTGTAGTTATGGTCAATCAGAAACAAATCTATAGGGAATGTTCAGTTAATTTATATACCAAAATTAATTGATGTAAGGAAAATATAAATTTTTTTTAGATTTTTAGCAATTTAGAAAATAAAATCAAAGCAAACTATCGAAAATAAATTAAAATAAGTCATCAAAAATGATTAAACTATCAAATATACGTAAGGTCTGATTCTAGGTTCAATCTCAACCAAAACACGATCAAGCATGTTTCATCATCCTAATGTCTTTACAACTCTCTTTGGACTATCGATCGAGACTAATAGAATGCTCTCTTAATCTCAATTTTCCCTTAAGTTTTGTTTAATCAAGAAATGATCATAAATTAAACCTAACCATCGAATAACCTAGGATACGATTTCTAGATTTAATTTGGTAGCCACATTATAAAGTGGAAAATTATCGATAAAAGCAGTAACCTCACACGTTCGGGTTATCTAACCTAAGTTATATTATTCCTAATGATACGGGATCATGAGATGCTACTCACAAACATCAAAAGTAATGATTATAGATTACATTTAGCATTTTAGCATTAGGTTTGAAACAGAAAATTCAAAATAACGTATTAAGATCATTCATCTCAAAACCTGATCGAATCAACACTAGCAACATAATAATCCGAAACGAAATTACAATCTTAAAATGATAAAAATAGCTTAACTATGACTTGGCGTCAATATTCCCATTGAACCAGCATCGGGAAGTTAACGGTCCATCTCCTTTCTTATGCTCTAAGCATCAATCACCTTCTCTATGGTTGCTTTAGTAGTGAAAGAAATAAAGAACAAGCCGCAGTGCCTTCACCACTCTTTTGCGCTCCACTCCTATTTTATTTTATTTTATTGTTGGTCTACTAGTATTATTCACACCTCTTAAAACCTTCTCTGTTAATGTGTGTTTCACTCTTTAAGAACATTTTTGTAATTTTAAAAATCATAACTACATTAAAAAATTGATTTTTATCATTTAAAGTTGATAAAATAATGTTTTTTTGTGGAATTACTAGACTTATATAGGTTAGTGTTTCAAACAATTTAGGTTAAAGTTATTAAATTTGATGTACCAAAAGTTTGTAGTAATATTGGTTCATGTATTGGTCGACTAATGTGCTATATTGGTTGACCAATATGCCTACTATTTTATGAGGGTCTCAATGACTAGTGACTATATGCATTTAATTCATACCAGTTAACCAATATGCTATATTGGTTGACCAAAGTTCTATAACTAGCCTTTCTAACAACTAGTTTTTGGCATATTTGTGTTCTTAATTGTAACATACCACTCCCGTAGAGCATATGCCCGACATACTGAAGGATATTTAGGAGCATACTATACAAAAATGGCATATTAAGATAGTTAAATCAATTCATTACACATTTTAAAACAATCACATATATCATAAAACATTCCAATAATCATTTTGTTCCATCTTTATTCACAAACATATAAAGTCTCAAATGTCATTACACTTCTAAAATTCACATGTACATTGTACAATAGTTGATAGATACATTTCTTTGATACAAAAATAACTAATGACAATTGTAGGTACAACTGATCCCGACAATGACCCAAGTCCAAATGCAGAAGCTACTTCAACTAGTCTAACTCGGTCTCCTTTGAACCTGAAAATCAATGTTGCAATTTTGATGAGTTTCGTGAACTCAGTAAGTAAACCATCATTAATGTTTTCACTCAGCTTAGAAACACAAAGGCAAATCATATCCCATTTGAACAAGTATTTTATATCCTTCACTATTGAATATCACATCTATTTCATATCATTCAGTGTTAAATATCACATCACATTTCATCATACTTTATCAAGTACATCCAGATTATTATACTTTCATAAGTATATTAGATAAGATAGCATTTGACATCACAACACATCCTCATTTATCCTTCAATTGTATTTCAAACAATTAAGTAATCATCTTAAATCAATCATATGATACATGTTAATTTATATATATAAATGAACATGTGACTCACTTTCATTTTTACTTTGTTATGATTGAGCACCTATTTACTGTCCCATATCCCTTATGGATACTAGGCTCATTTCTTAACTGTCTCATATCTATTGTAGATACCGGGCTCATTGATAACTAAACCTGTGGCTCTTTGTGCACATTTTTAAGCTTTAAGCTCTTTTCCACACTAGTCACTCTGATCACAACTCCTTTATTTGCATTTCAATGAAATGCATTATACCATATGCCATATTTCATTACCTTTCATTCTTATGTGCTTTTGTCACATGTATCAGATTCATCAGATCTAATTTCGACAATTCACATTCAATTGTTTCTACATTTCATATCTGTTATCGCATTTCACATTCAATTATTCTTACATTTCATATTAAACATACAAATTATACAGAAGCATATATAATTGAGTTACACATTTAGGTTAACTCACAGTATGCTCCAGATAAGCTATTATATTGATGATCTGGCAACGTCTAGATGTTGACGATCAACTTATGCATCTATCTTCATGTAAAGCACACATATTTGACACATTAATAAGTTGAAAATTCTTAAGATTATTCAATCATTCAAACACACACAGACTCACACACACACTCACACACACACACATATATATATAATGTTTAATGCATGCTCAATTGACTTTATGGGTATGTATCCTTATTCATAAATCTTGATCATTCATTCATTATAACTTGTATATATCTAGTTTCCAATTAGGTTTATACCTTCATCAAACTTTATTATTCTCAATTCATCAATCTTACATTCACCAATCCTTTTCTAGCATTATACATTCACACAATTTCCCAATTCTCATTCATTTATACCAAATTCATATTGATCATATCCTTTAAATCACATTTGCATTCATAAGAACACTTTCATTCCTTTAATAACTTATAAATTCTAGATTTAGCTACATTGATATCAAACAATCCATTCCTTGAATTATAACATTAATCAACAATCTGAACTTATTAAACCTTAACCAATTAATCCAACATCAAACTAGGTTCATTTCAAGCCCCAGTTAAGTCCAAATGCACTAAAGTAAAGCAACTTATCCTTATATGGTTCAAATATAACACAAAACCAAACTTTTCTCACTTCGATGCATTACCCACGATCGTAAGAAGGGGCTAATGTAGCTCCCATGATTGTGGGGTGAGTGAACCAAAGGTTCACCATCCTTTTCCTTAAATTATTTCCAGCTTTTAACATCTTCATACCAAATTCAACCCATCTTCATCATAATACATTACTTATACCTCAATTATTTGTCAATTCCCCATCAATTCTATATCCAATTCCAATTCAAATCATTCATTTGGCAGCTCATAAACAATTTTTTTTCATGCATCAAAAGCCAAAACAGAAACTGTCATTCACTTTCATTCATATAATCCTAGTTCTTTCCCATTTTAAGAACACTACTATAGCATCTGTCTTTAGCATAAATTCACCTTTATTACACTTCAAATCTCAATTTAATTAATCTATAAAACAACCTATAGCCTATGGTTTTCATACATCCAGAACAAAGCATAAAGGTATCCAATTGATGTATCATTTTTCCAGCATACTTCATCATCAACATCATATACAATACATCCCAATTCAATCATCATAAGCTTTATATTATTACATGCCATAAAGAACAATTTTTTACTTACTTTTCTAGCACAAATTCCACCATAGTTCATAAAATCTAACTTAAGTCTCTATATATGCAAGATCATCTCAAATTCAAGGTAGGAATTTGATAGAATTCAGGCATAGAATTAAAGCTATAAAGGACAAGTGAGTTTCAGTATTGAGGAGGAGGAAGAAGGAGAAGGAAGATGGTAGAAATAAGAGAAAAGATAAGCATCCATAAGTGTGGGTGTTGTGGGTTGCAAATGTGTGGCAAGTATTAAGACATTTTCCACGACACTTGTCATATAAATAGCCATGTTACGAGTCTTCCTTCTCAGGGTACCAAATATCTCTAACTATCTAGTCCATTTTTCACTCAATCATTAGGCCATTTGTTTCCCTATTATACCACCATTTGTCAATCATTTATTCAAGCCACTTGTCACTCTATTACTAACACCATAGGTCACCATGTTTCAATGACATATGTCACTATGCATGCAATCCATTTCTCCACTCCATAAGCTGCCAAATGTTACAATACTACTTGGCCAAATGTCACTCAATTATAGGATTAGTCATCCTAATTTTCCATGTAACAACTTGTCTTGCCACTTGATATTTTTCCTAGACTAAATGTACACTTTAATTCATCAATTTTCCAATTATGACAATTAATTCTAGGTTACCAATTATAATCCATCAATTCTTATCATCGATAAGCCAAAGGATTAGACATTGGAAATGCACATTCATGTCACATTCATCTTAGTTTCATACCCTAGAATATGTCAATTGAGTGCAATTTTTTTAACTCAAAATTCATGTGTGTATGCTAATATTATGCTTATGAAATCATAAAATCATATATTGTAAATGTACCAAATTCATCTATATGATGGCACTCATATGACTTAGTGGTCTAACACTTTAATCCTTCAACAATTTAAGAGATGGGATATTACATCAATGGTTTTAGTACTAAGAAGAATTTAGGTTTCATTTACAAATATTTCTATTTTTTTCAATCATTTGATCATTATTGCCTCATTTTGAGCGATTGAGCTTTTCGATATTATAAAAGTGATTAAATGACCTAATTTGTGTTGTAAGATTCCATTTGGGTGCTTATTCATTGTATTTGGGTATATTTAAAGTAACTTTGAGGTTCTTCTTCACCATATTGATGATTGTAAAATTTTTACTAAAAAAGATTGTACAAATGTTTTCTTTGCCTTGAAAGAAGAACTATAGTGACAATCCAGTAAGAGTCTTTAGGAGTGAAAGTAGGCAAGGATTATTTATTGAAGCATTATAAATCAGTTTGCATTATCTTTTCCCTCTCCTCTTTAAATTATTGTTCAATTATTTGATTAATTTGTATTCAGCAATTTCCTTATCCTTATTTATATTGGTTATTTTTAATCGAGTACATTAGTTAGAAAAACTATTGAATTTTATAAACACCTAATTCACCCTCTTTTTAGGTGCTTCTAGGCACTAAGAAACGGTATTAGAACAAGTCTATTAGGCTACCATTTAAAAAGAAATCATATAGCAATGATCTTAATAACATGTTTAGGAGCATAATCATCATTATTCCACAAAGAGGAATAAAATTATTATTGGAGCACCTTTCTTAGATGGGAATAATTACCTCTATTAGAAAACTAGGATAAGGTTTTTATTAATCACCAAAAGTTTTCACCTATGGAAAATAGTTTCAAATTGTCCTTTTATTCTTACAAAAATTATAGATAACAAAAGGGCATCCAAATTAAAGGAAGAATTGGAATCTCAAGATTAAAGATTAATTTCCTTAAATAGTAGGATCATCAATATCATATTTTGTGCATTATGAAGAAATGAATTTACTAGGATTTATCTAGTCATAAAGTTTGGCACACTTTAGAAGTTATATATAAGGGAACAATCAAGTAAAGGAAAGATAAGTGAGCATGCTAATGCCTTAACATGAATTGTTTAAGTGAAACATGATGAAAGCATATATATAGTCTACACATTAGATTTATTGATATTATTAAGGCTCTTGAAGGTCTTAGTAAGACCTATACTAATATTTTGAAATGGTAAGAAAAGTTGCTTAGGTTACTTCTAAAGACGTAGGATGCTAAAATGATGGCCACATAAGAAGCCAAAGATTTAAAAACATTACCATTGGAGTAACTTATTAGATCTCTTCTTATATATAAATTAAGGCTCTAAGAGACATATGAAGAGACAATGCTTTTAGAGAAAAGGGACCTAGCATTCAAGGTCTTAAGTAAGGAATCAAGTGAAAGAAGATAGATCTCTAAATGGAAGTAACTATAAAGACTTCATCTTTATCACTAAGAAATTGAAATTTTTTTTAAAGACAAATAATTTCTCTAAAACCAAGGATTTTAAGGAAGGTAAAAGCTATTCAAAATATAAACCCTCTAACATTATTCATGTTGAATGGAGAAAGCCCGATCATATGGAGTCACAGTGCCATCTACTCAAAGATGATGACAAGTATAAAAGAAATAATAAAAAAAGAGACGAAGGAAAAATATAAGAGGAAAGCACTTGAATCCTCAACTTGTGATGACATAAGTGAATCTAAAAAAAAAATTGGAAGGAGAGGTAGCATACATATGCTTTACCACTTTGAAAGATGATGAAATAACATCTGAATCTAATTCATTTAATAGTGGTAGTGATTTTACAGACGATGAACTAGTCAAAAGTTTAGAAATCATAAGTAAGAAATAGGAGACATTATCTTCCAAACTCAAGGAAGTTCAAAGATAGTTTAATGCATGCGTAAATGGGAATGAAAACATGAAAAGTGAATTGCATAATATTAAAAAATCCAAAATTTTGATCTTTAACATTAATAATGAATTAGATGCATTAAGGCATGAGAATGACACATTGAAAAAGGAGATATATGCTTTCAAGGATTCATTATCCAAACTTACTAAAGGAGTGAAAATAGTTTTTGTGAAAATACTAGAGAACAAGTATAATAACATGAAAGTGGGAATTTTTTTAAAAGAAGTTAGTAGGAAATGGATACGAATGAAGTTTTATGCAAGTTTAAGAGGAACTCAAACTAATAAATTAGTAAATTGATGGAGGATCATTATAGAAATTATGCATTATAAGTGACTAAGTCCTAAAGTTATATGGATGATACTAAATTCCAAAGCCATATGGCCATGTGGTATGTTTTTATTATGATGCTATATGAATCTACAAAATGTCATTATGTGAAGTTATGGTCTTATGAGCTACAAAAAATCGAAAAAGAATGGAAATTCATTATTTAAAGAGACCTTGATGAAAAATATAGATATCTAATTTTTAAGAGGCTTCGTGTGGCATTTGGTATATTGAAGTATGATTTTATTTCTGTTTATAGCAAAATAATTCAGCTATATGGATATTATTTGAAGACATTCCTTATAGAAGCTTTGATTGTTGTAGTTAGTTGCGATGGAAATGATTAAATGTTCAAAATATCTTAGGCTATGGTTGAGGGAGAGAATTACAAATATTGGCATCAATTTTTTAATCTTTTGGTAAAGATCTAAGCATAAGTAGGAATACACAGACTTTTGTAAAAAACTTTCATATTGTTTATATTCCTTTTTTATATTCTTGGAATTATTTTACTTATATTATATGTTGAACCAAGGAAGGTTTTAAAAAATGTTTTGATGATAACAAAACTTAAGTACTACTAATGAGTTTATTATTTTTATGAGAAGGAATATGAGTATGATGTAGTTATAAACTCAAAAGGATAGCTCATGAAGTTTGCAACTTACAAAGTGAAGACCATGTAAAGAATAAAAGAAATATAAGGAATATCAATGTCATTCTTTAGTTTGTCATATTACTTATAATCTCATTGAGTCATTTTGATGTTCTAAAATTTTCACCATACATAAACATGTCATTTTACTTTATTGCATATGTCATCTCATTCATTAAGAGGTATTGAAGCTTTAGTTTTAATAGAAAAGCCTATTAACCTTTGAAATACTCCTTAGAGGATGTTTTGGGAGTTATTAAATCATAATTACATTAAAAATTTAGGTTGATCATTTGAAATTGTTAAAATCATGTTTTCCTTTAGGAATTAGTATAGAATAGTGATCGATCAATATAGGTTAAAGTTATAAATTTGATAAGTTTATTGCAATGGTGATAAATGTATTAGTCGAACAATATACATACTATTTGTCTAGTGTCTCAACGGCTAGTGAATCCTTGCATTGCATGCATGTTAGTTAACCAATGTGCTATATTAGTTCATAAGTGCTCTATAACTAGCCATTGTAACATATATTTTTTAGCTCCAATAGCTAGTAAGAGCCTAAAAAACCCATAAATACATATTTTTTCATTACTTTAGGCAAATTAATAACTAGTGAATCCTTGAATTCAATGCACATTAGTTGACAAATATGCCATACTGGTTGACGAGTGCTCTATAACTAGCGATTGTGACAAATAGTTTTTGGCTCTAATGGCTAGTAGGAGTCTCAAAACCTTATAAATAAATGCTTTCTCATTACTTTTACCACAAAAAAAGTGTCCAAGTGTCTTTTACACATATTTCTAACGATTTTCAATCATTTGAGCGTCACTGTCTCATATTTGTATGAGTGACTTCTTGTGGAGTTATCAAGTGATAAAGTAAGGTAGTGAGTTGTAAGATTTGGTTAATGCATAATATTATTGAACCTAGCGATTTTCTAAATGAGATTAAGATTCCTTTTTACCATAAAAGAACATTGTAAAAAGATTCCTCTTTATTGAGAAATGATTATTCTTCATCTTGAAAGAAGATTATAATTGAATTCTAAGAAGAGACATAAGAGTGGATATAAGAAAGGGTTATTTATCTAACCACTATAGATCAACTTGCATTCTCTCTTCCCTATGTGCTTTAAATTATTATTCAATTATTTGATTGACTTATATTAAGAAATTTCTTCATCTTTATTAATGTTGATTATTATTGATTGAGTACATTGTTTAGAAAAACTGTTGAATTTTTACCATCCAACTAACTCCCCTTTTGGATGCCATTAGGGACTAACAAGTAGTATTAAAGTGATTCTATTAGGCTATCATTTTAAAAAATCCTATAGAAAATATCTTAATGGCATATTTAGGTGCATCACTATCGTCATTTGGCTAAGAGAGATGAAGAATCAGTAAAGTACCTTTCTTTGATGAAAATGATTATCTCTGTCGAAAAATTAGGATGGGATTTTCTTAAAGGATGAAAGTGTTAACCTATGGGAAATAGTTTCAAGTGGCTCCATTATTCCTACAAAAATTGTAAAAAATAAAAGGTAACCAAATTAAAAGAAGAATGAGAATCTGAAGATAAGAAATTAATTTCCTTGAGTAGTAAGGTCATACATATTTTATTTTGTGTATTAGGAAGAATGAATTTAATAAAATCTCTACGTGTTAAATGGTTTATGAAATTCGACACAATTTAAAGTCACACATGAAGGAACAAATCAATTAAACGAGAGAAAAGTTAGCATAGTCACACATCAATATAAATTGTTTCAAATGAAGCATGATGAAACCATATTTAGCGTGTACCATATATTTTTTTATAATATTAATTCTCTCAATGATATTGGAAAGATCTAGACTACTTAAAAAATGATAAGAAAGTTGCTTAGGTCACTTTTAAAGATGTGGGAAGATAAAGTGACAGCTATACAAGATGCCATGGATCTAATGGCACTATTAATAAAGAAAGTTAATTGATCTATTCTTACATACAAGATGAGGCTCTAAGAGATGCAAAAAGAAATGACATTTCCAAATAAAAAGAATTTATCATTTTAAGCCTCATGAAAGTGATGAATATGATATTGGTTTAGTCATTAGAAAGTTCAATAAGTTCTTGAAAAAGAAATTCTCTCAAAGAAAGGAATTCAAGGATGGTAACAATGATTTAGTGCATAAATCTTATAATATTAATTACTTTAAGAAATTCCCTAGAAATAGGAAATATTGGCTTTATGTGTAGAAACCATACAAAGTTATGATGTCATCTACTCAAAGATGATGACAAGTATAAAAGAAATAATAAGAAAAATAAGAAGAAAATACTTAATGGCTCAACTTGGGATGACACAAGTGAATCTAAAATGAGAAATTAGAGGGAGAGATAGCTCACAAGTGTTCATGAGGTAAGATCTAACTCTAATTCATTTGATACTAAAAGTGCTTTAACATATGACGAATTAATCTAACGTTTGGAAATCATAAGGAAAAAATGGAAGAAATTATCTTCCATAGTCAAGGAAGTTAAAAAACAGTTAGCTGCATGTGTGAATGAGAACAAAAAGATAAAAAATGAATTACATAACATTAAAGGATTTAAAAATATGTCACTGATGATAATCATACGTTAGACATATTAAATAAATAAAATGAGCTTTTGAAATAAGAGATCAATATTCTTTCGAATTCATTAAAGAGAGTGAAAAATTGGAAAAGATGTGAGGAACTCAAAAGAATTCCATTGATAGGCATGCAATAGGATACAACTCTAAAAATAAAGCCAATTTTAGGACTACATTTGTAAAGGAAAAACATTTGAGTATGAAGCATCCATTTCTAAACATATGCATGCACATACCACATCGTTAAGGACTAATTCTAAAATTAATCATCATGCTTTCACAAATAGCTCACAATCTAGGCATATGATTTAATACACTAAAGGGAACAATATGCATAACTTTAACGATACATCCGCTTATCTTTCTGTGGAAACATGTAAATCCCCTCACGCCCTTTTAGGCCTCAAAGAATCATAAATCAAGCTTTCATTCATAGTAAACATCATACATATAGTCATAATAGAAAATTTCACTATCCTAGAAAAATAGTCAACACCTTTAATGGACAAAAGAAGATTTCTCAATATGTATAATGAATCTACACATCATCATTATATGGGATGTTATTTTTTAGGTAATTATAGACATGTCTTTATTTTTCCAAACAAAGAATGATAAGAAAACCCTTAAAAGTGTAGGTTGAAAACAAGTAATCTAAAAATTGAGGAACCAATCTCATTTGGTTCCCTAAAACACATTGATTGCCTTATTTTATAGGGATATTAAAAAAAAGAAAGTAAAATATTATATAGATGATAGTTACTAAATTGAGTATTATTTGAAGATTTTATGCTTTTTATCTTAAATAATCTAACCTTATTGCTTCTAAGAAAGTCTTGAAAATATTTACATAGAATGTGGAAAAATTAGCCCTTAAAGAGAATAAGAATGATTAAAAAAACTCTTCAAAACAACCAATTATTCAACCAAGTGAGGATGCTAAAAAGGATGAGATGCTTCTAACGGATTCAAAATTTAAGAAGAATCATCATTTAAATCATTCATTGATAATGTTCAAAAAAAGTAATATTAGTTTATGATTTAGTGATATGTGACATCATGTATTCATATGTTAATTTGGGCCTAAATCTTTATTAATGAATGTTTAGATTTGCACTATAAATGAGAAATTAAACATTTCTTTAGTATATTACAGAACACATACGTTATATATAAATAGGGATATTGAGTTAAAATTTTTCTTATACTAGACCAATTAGGATATATTTTCACTAAGCCAATGAATAATGTTACTACAAGAGAATTAGACATGATTATATTTGATTTAAGTATCCCATTAATGTTTATAATAGTTTTTATTTTATATTTCCATAAATTATTAAGTGTTTTTTAGTGTTTTATTTTAGCTTTTAGGTTTCGTTTTTTAAGTTCTTATGCCATACTAGTTGACCAACATTATCGTATAGTCGACCAGAGTTTAAAAAAAAGATACCAAATCCCACATACGATGATTTTTTCCATTATTTGGTTAAAATTACAATCATCCACTTACTCATATTGGTGGACCAATATCTTCAACTAATCAACCAATGTCCTACTTTCTAAGAAATTATATCTTTCTAATGAGTTTATAATAAGTTTGATCACTCCTATAGTTAACCACTTATACACATAAGTCGACCAATTTCTTTTAGCGGTCAAACAAAGTCCCTTTATCTAAGAAACTTTGTTTTAGTAAGTTATGAAGCTAGATAAAACTATCTCCATAACTAGCTAAAAGCTTGATCTAGCCTAATCGTAACACTTCAAACCTTTCCTTTCATTAAATATAAAGTTTTCTGTTTAAAGAATAGTGTTTTTGGATGACTAGTAAATCTGGGTGAATAATGATGACCTAACCCCAAAATGTTAAAAATTATCCTAAATAAGTATTAGAGTCCAATGATACTGAAATAGATCGAAAATAAGTCCGTTCAGATAAATTTTGGGAATTCCAAAAGTTTAGGGTTAAAATGCCATTTTTGGGAAAATAATGGGTATTAATGATTTTAAACCCATTTAAAAAATTTTAAGGCATCCAGTCAATAAGTATCAACCCTCATTAGAGTATATCATGGTCAATTTGATGATAAGATGGTTGTGGAATATTTTTGGGGTTTAATTTGGTTACTTGGTGAATTAAAATCATCAAGGGCAATTTGGTCATTTTGTATAAAATGATGTGAGTGGATTAGTGAGTCATACCTAATGACCAATTAGAGGCTTTCTTAAGAGTTACGCATCATTAATTGAATGGTGATGAGTCATTAAAAAATGACAATTAGAAGCTGCCATGTGTAATGCACTAAGGGGTATTAAAGGAGTAAAGTAAGACCAATTGCTTCGTTCTTTCAACATAAACGTGAGAGGGAAACAAAAGAAGAAAAAGAAGAGAAGAAAGAGTGAAGTTTCAGTTAAGGAGAGAAGAAGGCAAGTGCAGCTGATTTTGGATGGGTTTTTGGGCATGATTTTAAGAGAGCTTGATTAAGACGAAGTATTCTTCAATTCTTTGAAAGATTGAAAGAAAATGGTTAGTTTTCCTAACCTAAATTTCTAGTTGGGGCATTTGAGTGGGATAGATTCATATAAGATCAATGATGATTTTTGACTTTCCATGGATTAGAAAATAAGTTTGGAAGCTGCTCGTGGTTTTTCGATGTGTGTAAGTTCTAATTAATAACCTCGATAATCTGCCAGCGTACAGGTCGTTCACGTAGTACCTAAGGTGTCGATCCCACGAGGAGGGATAATCTAATCCTAAAATCTAAGGCCAAAACAATTTGCAGTAATTCAAAATGTAACAAAACTAAAGCAAGAATTTAATTCAATCATGCAACTTAATTGCAAGAATCAATTACAAAAACATTAACAAAGTAGTAGTTGCAACACATACTCAAGAATCAACCTAAAGGAACGATCAATTGAGAGAAATGGGGCTTTTTACCTATCTTTAACGCTAACCTAATTGATTATGAATTATTGGATTATTGGTCCTAGACGATCCTAGGGTTGATTACTCTCTCTCGAGTTATA
>JAOQMP010000210.1:34811465-34827429 GCA_027563575.1 Erythroxylum pedicellare
AAACTCTTTTGTTTTATTAATAATAAATATTTCCATTACAAAACTGTAACTGAAGAAGATTAAGGTACATGTAAATATACTTGCTTTCCAGGGCACTATATTTACATGACTTCAACACCTAATCCCTCTAATTAATCATTATAAGGATCATTCATCAGTGGAAGAGATATTGAAGATAACCTTATCCTAGCATAGGAACTATTCAAGGATTACACCACCAATCCATTTTTTAAGAGTTGCTCTCTCAAAATAGACATATATAAAGCTTTTGATATACTAGACTGGAAGTTTGTACTCAATTCCATGAAATTATTTGGATTTCCTAATTAATTCATATCTTGGATAACAATAACGAATTTTAGTGCTTTGATTAATTAAGAACTAACATATATATTTCATGAATCAAGAGGGATTAGAGGAGACCACTTATCTCTATACATCTTCACTCTTACAATGGAAGTCTCCTTAGAATTCTACATAAACACATCAATAATATGGGGAACTTTAACTTCCATTACAAATGCAAAGAGCCTATCCTTTTCTCTTTAATGTTTGTAGTGATCTGCTTATATTTTGTGGTAATTACCCCAACTCTGTCCCAACCTTCGTCAATTCTCTGCAAGTTTTCTAAAAAATGTGATGATTAAACATCAACTGGGAAAAGAGCAATATCATAACTTTAGTTGGGATCCATGATGTCAAGTCCTTAGTGCAAATCTCTTGAATGCAAAGGCAAGAATTACCTTTTACTTACCTCAGATCACCTATCTTCACAAGAAAACTAAGGATTGTAGAATGTCAACACTTGATAGAAGTTGTTAAGAAAAGAACAAATGTATGGCAAAACAAGGCTCTTTCTTTAGCTGGAAAGATGCTATTCGTGAAATTAGTTCTCTTATTACAAATGCAAAGAGCTTGTCCTTTTCTCTTTAATGTTTGCAGTGATCTGCTTATATTTTGTGGTAATGACCCCAACTCTATCCTAATCTTCATTAATTCTCTGCAGGTTTTCTAAAAAATGTTATGATTAAACATCAACTGGGAAAAGAGCAAATATCATAACTTCAGTTGGGATCCATGATGTCAATTCCTTAGTGCAAATCTCTTGAATGCAAAGGCAAGAATTACCTTTTACTTACCTCGAATCACCTATCTTCATAAGAAAATCAAAGACTATACAATGTCAACACTTGATAAAAGTAGTTAGGAAAATAAAAAATGTATGGAAAAACAAGGCTCTTTCCTTAGCTGGAAAGATCTAGTTGGTGAAATTAGTTCTCCTAAATCTCCAAACCTACTGGTGTTGCCGCATGATGTTGCCTAAAAGAGTTATTAAATATGTAGAGAGAACCATAAAAAGGTTTTTACGAACTAAAACCTAAATAATTTCTAGAGAACTAAAGTTAAATGGAATGAAGTATGTACCACTAAATAAGAAGGTGGATTGGGCATCACATCCCTCAAACTCAAAAACTAGTCGCTAATTATAAAGAAAATTTGGATATTATGCAACGACAAGGAAGCCATGTGGATTAAATGGATGAACTCACTTTACTTATCACAATGTTGCTTCTAGAATCTAAAGGAAAATAAAAACCAATCATGGATACCATTGAGATGTTAAGATTAAAAAGCTCTATATATCCTCTCACCAAAAAAAGAGTTGGTAATAGGCTCAGCTATAGTATGACAATTGGTGTGATATGAGCCCTTTATACTAACAAGAAGAACTCAACCCACTTAAAGGAAGATTCCTACTAAATACTAATGTGGTAGAGACAATTTTAGGAATTATTAGGTTTGTAATCACAGAGGTATGTCTCTAACTAAAAAAAAAACTACCAAATTACAGACCTATCATAACAAAAGACGACACACTCATTTGGACACAGAGAAATCCTTGCACTTTTCCAACATATCCTATTTGGATTTCTTCATACCACATTCTCCTAAAGTTCATTGCCATGAGCTCATCCTCCAAGATCCTAATACCTAAGGTAGCTATCACATCTGGCTAGTCATTAAAAGCAAGCATTGGACTAAGGATAGATTAAAAGATCAAAATCCACTTTGTGTGCTACATAAAATTTAAGCTGAAATAGTGCAACATCTATACTTTGATTGCATTTGCACACAATCCATTTGGTCAGGATTACAACATCTACTAAAAATTCATTACAATTTAAGGAGTTGGGAATAAATTATGAAATGGGTGATCAAATGGATCAAAAGGTTAGACAATGGCTCAAGTGTGCTAAGGAATGCATTCACCTATTGCATTTACACCATTTAGAGGGCAACAAACAACAAAATCCATAATCAAATTGAGTTAGATAAATACAACTTAACTCAAGGATTGATGCATTAGGTTAGGGAAATTATCTTATGAAACAATTGTAAAACTAAAGTAACCAGTAATGTAAGGAAGGAATGGATGTTATATTTTCATTTTTATGGTGCTAGTTATTCCTAAGTAAACCTATTAAATGCTCAGTTCTCTCAGCAGTTAGCTTTCTAGCTTGTAAGTTAGAACTTTTTAAAGGCTTTAGGCCTACCTATTCATTAATATAATTAACTTAACTTTTAAAAAAATATATCTAGTAGAATATGGATAAGATTAATAAAGACTTTTAAATTCATTTAACGTATTAAATTTCCATCAATCATCTCTATTCTCTTTTAATTGAGCAAAATCTACCCTCGCTTATAAGTTTATTAAACAATGCAACCAATTGATGTTGTGTATCTATTAATTCTATCTCAATATATCCATTTTGTATATGATTTTTGATAAAATGGTATTAATTTCTATATTCTTGCTTTTAAAATGATGATTAGTTCTTTGTGAAAAATGACGCCATTATTATCACACTTAATAGGTATCTTAGTAAGGTCCAATCCATAGTCTCTAAGTTATTATCTAAGCTATAAGATTTGGGCATAATAGCTACCTGTCATTATATATTTGAATTTCACTACTGATAAGCAAAGAATGTATTATTAGGATAAGGCAACCGAATTTTATTTCTTACTAAACCATAAGTCTAGTGCATTTGCTAGTAATTGATAAATATTGGATGTGGTCTCTCTATCCAAATGGCTACTAGCAAATTTTGAATATGAATAATCAATTAAAACAAAGAATGCATTCATAAAATATTAAATTTCCTAATGAAATGGTGTCATATAAATATCTAATGATGCAATTAACAACTAAGAGTTATGATTCCCTAAGGCTTGATTAAAATTTAGCTCATAAGCAAATACTAAACATAATATTAAGCCTAATTGTGGTAAAATAAACTATCAATCATACCTCAATAACACTTTATGTCAACTAGCTTGTCCTCTTTATCTTTGTTTATTTGTTGTGATGCTCATAGATATGCATAATGTTTTAACTTAATAGATTTTGAAGTGATTTAGTTATTTGGAGTACTTTGCTTGAATAAAAAATATACCTTCATTCATTTTCTTGATTTGGAGTCCATAAAAGTAGTTAAGTTCTCTCATCATACTCACTTCAAATTCCCTACCCATACATTTAAGAAACTCTTTACATAAACTGATGTGAGCAAGGCTGCACATGATAGATATATCGACAGATACTGAGATCAACGCGACGCTAATCGAGACTTGATGTTACCTCCTAACCCCATAAGTCGGACTAGGCTTAAAAGATTCAAGGCCGCGTTAAATTCATTCGTGGCTTGCGTGGTTGATGATGGACTTCGGAAGAATCAAGATTCTCGCTCACAGCTTCAGTTTGTCAGTTTGAGCTAAGTTTTAGGCCTGAATAGCCCTTGACGGGTGTGCACGCTAAACGCGTACGTCAGACCCCAGTAGGCCCAGGCGTGCACGCCAGTGCCCAGTAGGCTAGGCGCTAGGTGTACACGTCAGGCACGCCAAACCAGACGCACCGCTTGGCCTCTTTTTCTTTGGGTTATTTTCCTACTATTTTTAGGATGATTCAGCCAACATCATTTTACCTATTTAAGCCAGAGATGTTGGCCCAATTTTGAGTTATTTTGACAACTATAAATATTTTCCTTGACATTATTTTAGGGCAGCAGACTTTTGATAGTTTGAGAGCTTTGTGGGGAATTTTCATTATGTTCTTGTTATTTCACGAATCCTAACTCTACTTATCAATTAATGTCAATTGTGGCATATTGTTTTGGTTCAATTTTCTTAGTTTAATGCTAGGTCTAGGTTGCTTGGACAATAATGATCCTTGAGGTCTAAAAAAGTATCGAAAACCTTACATATCTACTTTGTTTAAAGGCTACCAAATTATATCAAGATTAATCTCCTTCTATGCGCGCATCTTATACTCTCATTAGTGGCATAAAAAATAATGTCAACAAAATAAATTTGAACAATTAAAATATTATGTTTGTACATTTTAATAAAGAGTGTAATGTCAACCTTGCCTTTAGAAAATCCATTTTCTAAAAGAAATGCACTTAACCTATCATACCAAGCTCTAGGAGCTTGCTTCAATCTATATAAAGCTTTACAAATTTTGTAAATGTAGTTAGGTGCATCATGTTTTTCAAAATAGGAAGGTTGATTAACATAAACTTCTTTTTAAATAAAATCATACTAAAAAGCACTTCTAGCATCCAATTGAAACAATTTAAAATTTAAGATGTAAATGTAAGAAAGAGCCTAATAGCTTCTAGCTTAGCTACTAGAGTAAAATTTCTCTTAAAGTCTAAGCCCTCCTCTTGTTCTTACCCTTTTATCACCAATATAGTTATATTTCTTACAATAGTACCCGATTCATTTAATTTGATTTTCAAACCCATTATTACCTACAATTTGGTGGTCACTACGACTAGGTACTAAAGACCACACCTTCCTCCTCTCAAATTGGTTCAACTCTTCGTTTATAATAAAAACCAAACTTTCATCACTATGAGCTTCTTCTATCATCTTAGGTTTAATTTCAGAAATAAAAGCAAAGTGAAATAAATCTCTAAGATGAGATCTAGTAATTAACCTTTATTAATAATCACTTAATTTGATGTGGAGGATGGTTCTTCATAAATTTCCAATCTCTTGGGACCTCCTCATCCTTCTTATTTTTGTCACCTGGTTCGATAATATACTTGTAAGAGGTGTGTTAGTGACCGTTATTTTTTTTATGACTAAGGTCTCTAGATCCTTGGATATACATATACAGAAGGGAATACTATCTCAATGGCATTACCTATACTCTTACACTAATATATATTTATAGCATAAGATGGCTTCCAATTCATACTACAACTATCTATAGAAAAGTTGACAAAAATTATTGGTTATTTTATTGCCTAATAGTTTATAGCTAAGCAATATAAATTGTTTGAGATGGTTTACGTTGATAAATAGGGCAAATGTTATTTAGTATTTGTTCACAAGAAAAGTGGTATCAAACATAAACACATCTCCAAATTCAACATAAGTAATTTAACTCCTTTCATCTCTCCAGAGAAAAGTTATTAACCTTCCTTCCTCATCACAGTTAATTCTGTAAAATAATTTACTATCATTTTCTTTCGTTCTAATAAACATCCAATATATAGTTTCATGTCTCTTTCTTCCAACCTAACTCTTCTCAACTTGTCTATATGATTAAGACAATCCTTTTGTAAACAAGTTATATTTTCATACCTATCTATAGTTACAACAATAAATAATACATTTGTATATGTTATGATTCCACACTTTCATTCATTTCTAAGCTACACCTTAGTTATCTATAACTTAGTGTTGGCTTATAAACCTTATGTTGCTTAAAAGCAAATCATAGTTATGCATATCTTCCAACTTAATTATGGTCTAAATACCTTTATCTAACTACTAACAAAACCAGGTATTGCACCAATTCTTCTACTAGATCTAGTTTCATTATATTCAACCCTCGTGTTTTGTGCAACTAACGTTGATGACAAACAAATGTTCTTCTCTTAAAGCCTGCATCCTCATCATTTCGTCCTCTTTCTGCATTGAGTACAAATCTATAATACCTTGCATATTTTCAGTACAAATTAAATATGATTTTGAAATTTTCGAACTTTATTAACATTTTAGATACCAGGTCAATTGGATAGATGTAACCAGGACGTCAACTATTATGCAAATACACGAAATCTTCTTTATTCTTTTTTTCAAACTCTTCAAGACTTATTACTATAACTTTTCACTCTAAAAAAATGACAAGCAAGTTAAAACTCATATTAAGCACTAAAATTTTTTTAAAAATTACAAATAAATGGTCACACAAGCACCGAAATCTGAGTCGCATTTCTCACATCATTACTACATATGATTATCATAGATAAATATGCATTTCTTAAAATTTTAAATACCAAAGGTGTTTACAAATAATGTAGACATCCAAATATTAGACTAATTGGATTGCGATGTAAAAACTTGAAACCTCACCTTGGTCCAAACACAATACTCCAAGCTTAGAAAATTGAAATAACAATAACAAGTAAATGCGCTTGCTTAGATATCAGAAATATAATAGATAACAAATGACAATGATAAATGACCAAAAAAAAAAAACTTCTAATACAATATCGTCGATCAAAAGTGGAACAAACTAATTACTGTCAAACGGCCAGAAGAGAATTTTTCACCGGAAGAAATTCGCCGACCAGGAATTTGCTTTTCTTTTATCTAATACGTCAAAATCCCTTTTCTGAACTGTTAATCCAGTAAATGTACGAGCCAGGAAGTACTGTCTCTCAACTAGTATCAAGGTAGGAGTTTTGGGTTCGAAACGAAGCTTTTTTTTTTGTCAGCTTATTATGCCCTCTCTTTACATGAGACATGGCAGACTTCCATTAAATGGACTCGGGAAAGAAATTTTGCGAAGATGAGAGAATCCAATATCACCCGAATCTATGATGGAATCAACAGGAGAATTAGGCCAACAATAAGCAAAAACTTTTCTCATGACTGAGTAATCATTTATTGCAAATAATGCTATCAAACATCAGTTAACGCAAATAGTAAGCACCAGAAAAGGCTACTTGATAAAATGCGACAAAGTGAAATCCACATACAAATTCCCCATGTTGACAACAAATCAAGTAGTGGCTAGGGGAGTAAAGAGTTGTCCTATTAGCTTTTCAGAGGCAACAAGCCTTCTCTCTTTGCCATTTCATAGAGTGCAATGGCCATCAACACCTTAGCATCAGCAGTCATGCGCCACAGTTGTCCATAAGGAACCACACAAACCTTGATCAGCTCACCATGCTCCCGCAGACCAGAGTCTTTACCTTGCAGTTGTGTGATTACCTCTTTATCCACACGTCCTTTATAAAGAAACACGCTAATTTCCTCATCACATCCACCCTACCCATAGCCAAAAAGTACGAAACTAGGTTGTTCAATCGTACATTTATCAAAATAGTTTACTCCTTTTGACCATTTTTCCACACATTAACTCCAAAACATAATTTGACAATTGATTATTTCAATTAAAAGTATGTACTTAATAATAAATCGCAAGCATCACCTCCACATGTAATAAAGCCCAATAAAGAACAGATCACTTGATTCACAAAATAAAAGGCAAATAATTTGGCACCTTCGACTCAAAATCATGTAGCTCTATGCTGCAAGCACCTCTTCCTATCCTCTTGAGATGCAACAGAGATTACTTCTCAAAACATAGTTCACCTCTATTACCTCATAGCATGAATTTTGCAAATTTTGAAAATCTCCTACTTATATCCCTATCCCTCTAAACAGTATTGGTTGAATACCAGTCTACTAAGCATAAAACTTTTTAGATACATGAATCGAAAACAATCAATGAAATTGTTGCATAATTCCACTCTTTCAAGAACATTTAACTCAATTGACGACAAATGTTTTAAGAAATTTAGGGAAGAATAATATAAATGACAACATACAGGTGAAGGGAAGATTCTACATCCAGTAGACTGCTCCAGGAAGGCAGTGAGGTCAATCATGTCTTCTAACTTCAAATGAATGCCGGTCTCTTCTTCAACCTGTCAAATTCATCGGATTGAAATTACATACTAGGATCATTCCAATTTCGTAGATAAGCTGAATATTAAACCAGTTTCCAACTTTAGATTAACGTATCTGGGAGGCTATCTGCTTTTTTATCTGGTTCTCCATCTGTGGTTTTCAACTTTTGATTTTTTTGTATTACTTTTCTTAAGAACATGAATTATATATCAACAAATGATAACCATCTTTTGCAAATGCTGCTAGAGGGAGGGACGCATAACCTCACGAGCTGCTGTGCCTAGAAAATCACCCTGGTCATCATCTAGCATTCCAGCAGGCAACTCCAGAACAAACCTCCCTGTAGGCACCCTAGCCTTGGACATGCATAGCAGTTAATAGTTGTAAGCGTCCTTTTCTCCAACTCGAGTTTTATCGTTTGCATTGTGACCCAGGAAATTCATGGAACCGAAAAACCTACAGCTTATAAATAGACCGTCAAATACCTGCTCGGTAAGAACAGCATATGTCTCGTTGCCAGATTCCAAAAGAATTAGCACGGCTACAGCTGGTCCTCGTGCAAATACTATACCTGGAACCTAAGAACATTTTATTCCTCAAAAACTCATAGGAAGTTTGAGCATAAATAGGTTGTCCAATGATAGAAAGACATAATCATAGAGTCTCTCGTAGGACCAGTCAAAAAACTTTGCTCATCAGCAACTGACTTTAGGAGGAAGTATGGAACAGAATACCATTTGTTCACACTCCAGCTTTACTAAACTCCGTAATGGTGGATCAAAATGTGAGTTCATAATCAGAAGGCCTGTATAGGTAGGGAGATGATCGAATACCTTTTCTTCAGTATCCTTATCGATAATATCTGCTTTGAATTTTAAAAAGCCAAGGCGTTGTCCAAACATATCCACTCCCTGTAATGGCAGGAAGGATAAGAAAAGCTGAAAAATGGATAACAGCATGACAATAGAAAACACGTGACCTTTGTCATGAAAACGCAGAAACTGACTAGTAAAAGCAGCCATTATAACAAAAGGCACAGAAAAATGTCTAAACATACCCTGTATATATGGAGACATCAAGTTTTGGAAACACTTAATTATTTAGGATGTACCCAAATTCTTCTTTCTTGTTCCTTGTCCACCCAACTATGTCCAAAAGTAGAAATTTGCATCACACATAAAAGGGAAGAATCACCTGAATAAGCACTCGTTTCAACAGAAAAGCTCCATTGGCTAAAACCCCAGTTGGAGACTGCAAGTTCTTTAGCCATTGCTTAAACAACGAGGACTCGATAGCATTCCTGGGCAGAAAAGGAAACAGCACTAACTCGGAAAACAGCTCCGAACTTTGAACTTATCAGAGATAAATACTCACCTGAAGTCAGAATCGGAGACGCCGGGAAGGGCGGTGACTTCAAAGGGTTGGCCTGGTTGAGTAGGCAAGGTGAGTGAATGAACGAGAGGCTTCGACGCGTGGGTTGACATCCGGACAAAGAAGCCTCCTGTAATTGGCTTATGGATCCGATTACAGAGTAAAGAAAGAGGAGATGATAAATGGAGCCGTTCGGTGAGAGTTCGCAGAGACATAATGGAGGCAAAGAATTTACTTTTTATTTTTTCAGTTTTCTGGAATATATATATTTTAAGTTGAACCAACCACTATCCTTTTATGAGACGACTCTGACCACGACCTTCTTTCTCGGTGGTGGAGAAGGAGATGAAGCCGAAGGAGAGAGAAAGGGCTTTGTCAGTGCATAAAGGTAGAACGTTCGAGAGTCTCGTTAAATTCAGAGGCATGATATACTTAATAAATTCAGAGGGAAGTTAGTCAAAATGGTACGGCCAAGATACTGGGGGAAGAATGGGACTTAATTTGTTCAGAAGTAGTTTAGAAATCTTCATGCAAAAATTATTTAAAATTTTGTAATTAGTTAATTAAAACGATAACCCATGAAAAACGTTACGTTAGCATCAAACTTTGACTCTTAAAAATTGTTAATAGAATATAGAACACGGAAATACCTTCTAGGGATTTGACACATTAACAATTGGATTTGATTTAATTATTATCTAAACCAAACTATTTAATTATTTGGTGACTTAAATGATTAGAGGAGTTTGCTCTCACCTCTAATAAAACCTAATACAGTTAAAAACATTTTACCTTATAATTATAGGTCCAAAGTTTGTTACTGGCCTTCTTTCCAGATAAGCACTACTACTAAATCTTAAGGAACTAGATTACATGTTCCATTACTATTTGCCAACTCTATTTATAAAACTCTATCTATTTAATAAATAAGAATTACAAAACTTGAATGGCTGTGATCTTTTAAGAACAGGGCACGTATTAATTATACTACTTGAAAACTAGCTGCTGTATTAATTGTCATAAACTTTTGTGAATTGTTAGGATTAAAGATAATTCTCATGTTTATGTTAGGATAGAAGTAGTTAAGTAGTTGAGATTTTTTAGGCTAAGAATTTTCTTTTTTCTCAAGTAGTTGAGTTTCGCATGTTAACTTGTACTGCCTATTTAAAGCCTCTGAATTATTCTAATAAAACATCATCCATAGAATCAATTTGCTTTCAATTTTCTTTCTTGCTCTTTCAAAATCTCCAACAAAGTTTATATAAGAGCCAGGTTCTTTCAAAACTTGGAATTATTTCAAGTATGCTTTGCACACAAGCATAGCTATCAACGCAGGTGTTAATGTTTCTTAGTTACAAATTTCACTGTTCAAATGTGACTCGCATAAATTTTGGAGCATCAAAATGAAGTCATTGTTTTGATCCACAGATATGTGGAAAGATGTTGAAATAGGTTATGAGGAAAACGAAGAAGAAGAGACTCGCAACAAAGAGTGTTGGCCCTTGAAACTTTTTTCTTTGAAGTTAAGCATGATTAAATAAATTATGAGGTTACGATAGGTGAATTTTTGGAGTTAATTTTTTAATTATGTCAAAGTTAGTAGGATTTATTGCATGGGTTAATGGAATTAAAGTGATTAGGGTTATAAGAATGCTCAAGGATATTTTTAGCAAGACACTTAAGATTAAAAAAACATAAGCCTATAAGAAAGGGTAAAATGGACCTTTTGGGCTTATTAAGGGTAGAATTGGAAGAAGAAATTGTGGTCTTGCATTTTAAGAAGAGAGAAGAACGAAAATTGAAGAGAAAAAGAGAGAGTGTCGTGAAGAAGAGAGAGAAATACGAAAAGAAGAAGAGAAAACAAGTTAGGGTTTCAATTTTTTGAGCCTTCAAGGGAGATTTTGAGGTTGTTCAAGAAGGGAAAAAGGAAGAGGAAAAGAGGAGTTTCCATTTGAGACAATAATCATTTCATTTGGTGAAGATTCAAGGTAAGATCATTATTAATCTTTTGGATTTTTGGAAGGATTTTGGTTCATGAAGTTTAGTAAATGCATAGGTTTAAGTATTATAGAACCAATTTTAGTGATTGTGCTTTATGAGATTTTTAATTGAAAACCCTATTGAGTGGGATTTTTGTTATTGTAGAAGGGGATCAAGAGGAGCAAGAGGAAAGACATCCTTAAGTCAATTTCTTAAGCAAGGAATTTAAGGTGAGTTCCATGTTTATAATAGAGTATGAACCACTAATGTTTTCTTTGGAATCAAGAGAATTAAATGATTTCAATCGTTTTAATAAATGTTGACATGATTGCTATTTGAATGATTTGAGAAATCTTTATGATTTGGTATATGAATTTTGTTGATGAATTTCAAAATAAAGATGGAAATGCATTAAAACATTTTATGTTATGCCTTGAAAATTGTCGTGGCATTTTGTATATTCAAAAAAGAAGAAAAAGCATGAAAGTATGATGAAATGATTTGAGTATGAATATATGCTTTTGTTTGGGCAAGAGTGGAACCATTTCGTTCGTTAAGTGCATGTTGATAAGAGCCTTCTCCCGGCTACCCGTTTGTGGCATATGAGATTCGAAGAAAAAGGAATCATTTTATTCATGGTTTAAACTTCGGTTTTGCCATTTCGTTCTATAGAACCCTCGAGCCATTTGTTTGTGCATTGCATCTTTGAATTGTCAAGTATGTTGCATAAGTTGAGTGTTTTGTATTGATGGTTAAATGTATATGCTATGTTGATGTGATGATATTTTAACTATGGGTTTTGAGCTAGAATTGTGAATTTGACTGAGAATTTGAGAACGAAGCATTTTATGAATTCATTATGACTTTTATACAATAAATGAACATTTCAACGATTTTGCTTATTCTCTGTTATAAACTTGTTACCCACGAGCTTCCAAGCTCACCCCCCTTTTCGTCCCATCTTCAGGTGAAGAAATAAGATCGAGTAACCAAGAGTCGAGGAATCATTCTACTTTTGCAATGTTTGTGTAAATTAAGTTAGATTTTGTAAAAGCAAAGATTTAGTCGCATTTTGAGAATTATTGGGATTGGTATCTTTTGTATTTTAGATTTTGATACCGATGATGTAATGTGGCTTGGAATGCCATTAAAGTTTTGCAAACCCTTATTTCTGTTGTTAATGAAATATGAATTGTCTATGGATGATGATGATGATTTTCAACATAAATTGTTATATATATATAAGTAAGATGTTATGGACAAGAAAAATAGGAATTATGGATGATGAGAATTGGATGTAGGTGATGAATCAAATGAGTAGAGATTAGGGAGTTTAATGAAATAAAAATTGGTAGTTAAAATGTTATGAATGAAGCCACATAGGATGTATATACAGAACATCTATAGCAAGGATGAGTCATTTAAGTTGAGATTTAGGAGTTTAATACAACCAAATTAGTAACTGAATGTTTAAGAAGTGATATTGCATTAGAAGAAGTGAATTTGGAAAGAGTTTGAGTGAAAGTGATGTTAGAATGGATGTAGGAACCATTGGAGATGCTTTGGAGAGTGTAGTTAGTGATTTATAACTCTTGGTGATGTGAGGAAACCCTGTAGAAATCCCTTCGTCTGAGACGAATCTATTCGTCTGAGTCAAAGCTCATCTTTGACTGCGTCTGAGTCAATGCTCAACTTGACTGAATCATCGTCTGATTCCTTCTTGGACTGAATTGTCTGTCTGTGTCTTACTTAGACGCGTGTCCTTCGTCCAATTGCATCTCGCTTAGACGCATGTCCTTCGTCCGAGTGCCTCTCGCTTAGATGCGTGTCCTTCTTCCAAGTGTGTCTTGTTTAGACGCGTGTCCTTCGTCTGATTGCATCTCGCTTAGATGCGTGTCCTTCGTCAAATTGCATCTCGCTTAGATGCGTGTCCTTCGTCAAATTGCATCTCGCTTAGATGTGTGTCCTTCGTCTCGCTTGGATGCGTGTTTTGTCCGTCTAGATCTAAGTACTTCATCTGTGTCTGATCTGTTTAAGTCAAAGCTTAGCTTTGACTGATGTCTTCATCTAAAACCCTTCATTTATTCGTCTGATTCAGTTGGTTGAATCTATCCTTCTGAGTCAAAGTTGACTCCAACCTTCTGAGTCAAAGATCATCTTTGACTGATGCATTCGTCTGAGACAAGTGCCTTTGTCCAAAACTGATGCCTACGTATGAGACGAATGCCTCTATCTTAGACTGATGTCTTCTTCTTAGATGAATTCATTCATCTGAGATGAATGCCCTTGTCTGAAACTGATTCAATCTTATACTAAACCATCGTCTGGTTCAATTGAGACTGAGCCTTCGTTTAGTTCCATCTTAGACAGAACCATCATCTAGTTCATTTGAGACTTAACCTTCGTCTGATCCATTCACACTTTTGGAAATTCGACCTAAACATATTCCATTCTTCTGCCCATAACTTTTCCATCCGACCTCTAAAAGACTTAATTTTTAAAGAAATAGTCTCCTAAAACATTTCTCTATCTCTCCAAAGGAACTTATAGGTTTTGGTATTGTTTTAAAAAAGGTCAATCGAATCAAATTAAGGGTATCAGTTGGAAGAGTATGAATTGGATATGTTATTGAACATACTTTGGTATTTTAATCATATCTTGATTGGTGGAGCTCCAAATGAGATGGTTCTTATTTCAAAATAAACTAGAGACATACTACAAATATTCTGAAGAAATCTAATTTTAATTCAGTCTCTAAGGCTTTCAAGTTCTGGATGGAAGTTAAGTATAGTGTACTGTTTTAGTTTAATAATAGCTTGAAAATATTTAGGGTATAACTTTCAGATTTCTGAACCAAATTGAATGATTTTGGTGTCATTAGAAACTTAAGACAATGGAGAACAAATGTTCTGAAGAAGTCAAATTGTAATTCCAGTTAGAAGTTTCTTAAAATCTTTTCTGAAATAAGAGAAATGAGTTTGTTTTTTATGTTTGACTGGTATGGGCACGCCAGCCTTATGGGATGATGGCTAATAAGGGAATAACCCTATAGGATAATATGCTCACATTTTATAACTCTGAATGTTGGGTTCTAGAATTGGTGACCAACAGTTGTGGTATCTGATCAAGAGTTGGACTCCGGAAATGGGGTTCCAACAGTTGTGTTATCAAAGCCAGGTTTTAGGATCTTATGTGGGCAACTGTCAAAATATGTGCCAAGTTACATACATTTTAGTCATGTCATAGCAGATAGTAGTGACTGATCCCTAATCTAAGTCATATATGTATGAGTCACATGCAAGAGCGATTGTTAAGAGTTCAGGATAATAGAATTAGTGAGAAAAACAATACACTTTTATGATATGAGAAAATGAAAGTTTGTGGATATCTAGAAATATGAAATATTACATAGTCTGATATGTTAGACATAGATTCAGTATTTGTGATTATGTTAGTGAAAATGGTGACAAAAATTTTTTGTGGATATGTACTTGAATCGATATGGATGTGAAAATATTTTTATGAATTGACTGAGAAGAAATAGAGACATAAGTGGAAATGACAAGATTTACGATGTACAAGAAAAGTGGAATTAAAAGGTTGAACTTGGAAGTTAGAATGATTGTTTAATTACTGTGATAAGAGTTATGATCTAGTATAAGAAGATATTAGTGGAATTGAGATCAGAATTTCATAATGATTATGCATCAATAATTCTAAATTGATTAATATACACATCGAAGATTCATGAGATGAATAATATATAGTAAGGAAAAAGTTAGAAATGCATACAAGATAGGATTTTATGGTTGAATGAGATTAAGAAAAAGATGAAGAATTGAATGAGAAGAGTTAATACACTTAATATGGTAGTTGAACCATTAAGATATTAGAAGAGGTAAATCTTGGAAAATTGGAGTATAATTGATGTTAAAATGGGATGACTTTGATGATACACATCTAAGCATATGCAACATTAATTATGTTTATTACTTTATTGAGTTTTTGTAATTAGAACATTATGACCTTGTAAGAACGATAGAAATTGGTCTTCTTGAGGTATTAAGAATGGTTGATAATACGATGATGACAACAGATAATTGATAAAGATTGCATGAACAATATAGATGAAAGTAGCAAGAAATCTTCTTTCGAAGAAGAATTTCACTGAATTAGATTAAGCAGATCAGATAGTTTATATTAAGAATGATCAATCAAAGAACAAATCAGAAATGAATATGTAATGATTTAGAAGTGAGTATTGGAGTCCTATTCCTGACAGAGACACAAGCATAAAATGTAGGATATGCTACTGAGATTGTATGCATTATGTTTGATGTAAATTATCCAACTATGTGATTGGATTCTTAACTTTAAGGTGACATTATTGCTATTATGAGTAGATATACCCTGCCTTTGGATCAATCAGATAAGAATTTCGAGGACGAAATTCTTTTAAGAGGAGGAGAAATGTTGGCCCACGAATTATTATTATTATTGTTATTATGATGATGATGATGATGCATGATTTAAATAAATTTTGAGGTTTTGATAGATTAATCATTTTAGAATTATTTAATTATGTCAAAGTTAGTAGGATTTATTGCATGGGTTA
>JAOQMP010000210.1:34853754-34874160 GCA_027563575.1 Erythroxylum pedicellare
GGAGATATTTTTTTGAATAATTTGGAGAAAATTTGAGGATAACTTTGGTGACTTAGAATTTTTGGAGAAAAGATAAAAAATAATTGATGTTAGTGAAAAAATTGGAGAAAAATCCATTTGAGGTTAAATAAATTACATTTATTAGAGAAAATTTATTTTGAGTTAATTACTGTGCTTATAAGTAACAAAATATGTAGAAATATATTATAAAAATAAAAAATGGGATGGAAAAATAAGAACATAGGGTGAAATAAGTGGAAGAAGGCTTGTAAAGGCATAGATAGGATTTTACACTTTGGGATATGGTAAAAAATTTTTAAAATTGTTGCCAACTAGGGTTTGAAGAGGGGAAAAAGATGAAAGGTTTTTTTCAAAAAAGAGTCTGAACCTCTTAAATGAAAGAGACAAAGAATCTTCCAAGAGAAAGAAAAATAAAGACACTTGAAGGAAGAAGAAGACTTGATTTCCAACAAAAAGGTGAGTAAGATTGCATCCCTTCTTAAACCCCTCTTAAAATGAATTTTTGTGTGAAGATTTGGAGTAACATTTTTAGGATATTGATCTTTCTTATCTATTTATATGTGTTTTAAATGGCTGAAAAAATGGTTTAAGGATATATGGTGTATTTTGTGACATATAGTTTAATAAATGAAGCTACTCTGTTTTGGACGTGAATGAGTGAGTTATTTTACTTCAATTATTTCAATATCAGAGTTGAGAATTTGATGAATCATAAAAGATAAAAGTTGCAGTTATACATGTCTAGTTTATTTTAAAAAAAAGGGCAAATGCCTAGTTATTAGAGGTTTGGAGTTATGGCCAAATTTTCGAAACTAGTTTATCTAACAAAATTAAAGTTGAGTCCGAGATTAGATTCATGTTTGAGGGCCTAAAGAATTGATTTAAAACTTAGTTAAAACATGAAAATTGTAGTTTTAGATTTTATTTAATATTTTGTATATTGGTTTGGGTAAATTTTTAATTGTCTAAGACAAATAACTAATTTACAATAGACTATTTAAGGTGTTATGACATCAGATGCGTTCTATTATTGGAAGCTAATTTCAAAGACTATAGGAGTTGAATTTGGAAAGGTGTTTAACAGAACAATTTTTTGTGTGTGTGTAAGAAAGAGAGAGATAGAGAGAATAATAAGTGCAAAAAATTTAATGGTTTAGATCTAAATACGTTTCAATATGCTTGTTGATAATTTATTACTCTATAAGCTTTTTTATTTGACGAGTCATTGTGAATATCTTATGAAAAGGTTGTCTTGAAATTTTATGATAAATTCCTTAATTATTGCTAGAGTGAAACTTGGTTCTTTTGTTTGGAAATTTGTAATGAAGTGAGAAAATGAGTGCCCTCCATGAGATATCCAAATAAATGGATTGATTAAATAAAAATGAATGAAAGACCTAAGGTGGCTTTGGCAAAATTTCCTTAAACAAACACCTAAGTAAGTTGATTTAGACAAATATCCTTAAACAAGACTTAAGGGATGTGACTTAGGCATAAGACCTAAGTGAGGAGACTTAGGCAAAATTTCCTTAAACGAAGACCTAAGTGAGATGATTTCGGTAAATTTCTTTTGACAATACCTAACTGAGATGGTTTAGGCAAAAGACCTAAGTGAGCTGACTTAGGCAAAAATTCTTTAAACAAAGGCATAAGTGAGGTGGCTTAGGCAAAAGACCTAATTGTGGTAACTAAGGCAATAAAATAGGGATCCCTAGGTTAAAAGAGATAATTTAAATGAATAAAAACTTGACAAAGGGAATGTATAATGAAATTGAGCTACATGTATGCTTCATGCTTGATATAATGTTGTTTATTTAAAGAAATAATATTTTGTAAAGTGGTTGATGATTATGGTGATTGATGAACTTGTTACTTAGTAACTTTGATGATGCTTAATTCAAGAACAGATGCCTTGCTTATATCTTATGTGAAATGTGACAATTGATCTTATGCATCGATACGGGTGATGCTTGTGTTAGAGTGTTGTTCATACCTCATTAGGCATGATTGTACGTTAATATAGTTAGTAAACTTACTACTTGCTTTTATAATGGTTTTCAAAATGAAAATGAATTTCTGATGCGTGACCACTCATGGGTAAAAATGTTTCCCTTACTGAACGTAATACTTACATTTTCATTAATTTTCTCCTCTTTTAGGAGAAAGGAAAAAAGGTTATTGAGTCGACTAGCCAGTGGTAGCAACAGTGAGTGTGAGTAAGGTCTAAACAAGGTCAATCAAAATTATCCAATTATTTTCATTTTTCGCATGTATTTGGAACATTATATCTTTGGATGTTATTGTAGACCTTGGGAGCATTAGTGTGGTTGTGAACTTATAGACTGAAATAAATCTTATTACTACTATATTGTTACTAAGTAGTGTTTGAATTTATAAAGTAAACGATAATGGGATTACGCCTAGATAATTATGATGAATGAATTATGCCAATTTGAGATTAAAATATCATGTTAATTAAATAATGATTTGATGGATATAATGTATGAATCTATCATATATAGGTGAAGAAAGTCTCTCATCAAATTCACGTTGACTAACTACTCTCTTCTCAAGGCATTCCATTAGTTTATTTTCAATACTTTCTTTTTCTTCTAGAATATCTTTTTGAATTGTCCCTCCATTCATGAAGTTAACACTTGTCTTTTGTTCACTCTCGAATATATATCCATCATCTTTCATTTCAACAAACATTTCCATTGATTTATCTTCCAGAGTTGGCTTATTAATTGGAGGTCCTTGTTGTTTTAAGTATTCAGCTAGAGCGTGATAATTCCATCTATAGGCATAAGAAATACTCCATTTTGAATTGTAGTTATTCCGGTATATTGCACCATAAGGTTGATAGAACACGTTCAGTCGCTTACTTGTATATGTTGGTGCTCAACATTTATGATTGTAATGATAACTCCCACCAATGTTGCGGAACGACCTAAACATCGATTACGCTTATGAAAATATGCGAGAACACTCCTTTCTCCAATATGGTGATGACATGGATCGTAAAGACATATTTTGATTCCCACAAAAGTTTTGTCTGCTTCATCATTTCATTGTGAGCTGTGGCCATGAAAATAAATCATAATTCTTATAATAAACTACAAACTTAACATCAAGTAGAGAAATTCAAAAGATAATTAAATTAATAAGCTACAAATACAACACGTACAATTAAATACAAGAAAGTAAATAAAAGAAAAGAAAATTAAAAAAATTAAAACAAACTAAAATAAAAATGACTAGAGTAATAGCATTTAGGCATTCCTAATATCAAAGTCCCTGACAACGGTGATAAAAACTTGATTGATCTATTTTGTAAGTTAGTCAATTATGTAAAAACAGAACGGAGTAGCTGTAGTTAGTATCGGCAAGTACGGATCGATCCCACGAAGACTATGAATACTAGTAATTACCCTTCCCTTATTATCTAGCCTAAGGATTAATTTTAGATTTTTAATGGAAAGAAAATAAAACTAAAATAAATAAAATAAAATAGGAAATAATAATTAACACAGAGATAGTGGGATTCACTTAGAAAACTATTGTTATCAGAAATTAGTATCTAGGCTCGAATCTCCCTAAAACCTTAACAAATTGATCTTTGATCATGTAATTGTTTGTTGAGTAATTGGACCGTGGACACTCTTATGTTATACTAGTAGCTAACTTTGAGTCTACTAACAATTATTCCTAATGTCTTTAACCAAATTACTCAGGTTAAACTTTATGGGATTGCATTATTGATTTATTAGTTTCTCTATTAAGCTTGACTCTAATTCAAAGGATCTATGTCATCCTATCTCTAGGGTTGCAATCAACCCCTTTTAATTACGATAGATCTAGTCAACTTAGGATTTCTCAATCTCTATGTATGAAATCATATTATCAACAAAACACATAATCAGATCACAATAATCAATCAAACCAATTGCATTAATAAGGAATCAAATCATATCAAAGTATTAACATAAGGTTCATCTAACCTAAATACTAATTGGACGTTTAGTTACACATGATCAAACATGAAAACAAAAATAAGAATTGAAAACAATGGGTTCATAATTCCAAATCTCTCTTATTGTCTTATATTGAATGTTTTTGTGATGTAGAGGTTTGATCTTGTGTTCTGATGGATCTTTCAATAATTTCTTCATGTTTCTCAATTTTTGGACCAAAATCATCCCTTCTGGATGTTCTCCACGTCTGAAAATCACCTCCAAGAGTCTCCTTCATTTTATTTGCCTAAAAAATGTTGATTTTATATGAAAATTTAGGTTTTTGGGTTATGTATAGTCTCTTTCACAACTATTCATCAGACTATGCATAATTATAATTCATCGAGTATCACACAAATGCACGGTCATGTAAAAGTGCATGACCATGCACTCCTTCTAAATTGTTGATTCTCTATTTTATGCCATGTTTTCATCTGAATTTTTCTCCTTTAAGTTCATGAAGGAAATTATACTCTTTAAATATACTTGAAACGAAACCAAAAATATAAAATATCAAGTAAAAATACATTAAATATAGGGTAAAAATATAGTTAATTAACCATTTATCAAGAATGTACTTACACGGCCATATGGAATGACCGTGTATCTCCCTGTGATCGTATACATTTGCAAGTGAGACAGTGCTAAAGAGATATGGTCACTTGGACGGTCGTGTTTGTAACTGTGTACGGTGTATAAAAACTTATTTTGTGATATAAAAGAGAAGATACGTAGGTTTTGCATGTGTGAGTAGCCAAAACACCAAAAAGTGAGGAAAAACATAAAGAGAGCAAGTAATATAATATTTTAATTCTTTTTTTAATCATTTTTGGGATTAGTTTGAAAGTTTATTAATTCACATATAAACTTGGGTTACAATCTTGAAACTTTGTGAGAAAACTTGTAGCTGTGGTGTGAGATATTAAACTTTATAAATTCTTATTTGAGTTTAGTAGATTTGTTTGTTATTATGACTTGTGATTTTTTTCTCTACACTAAAGGGTTTTCTACATAAATCTCAGTGTTAACTTCTTTGTTAAGTTTCTTATTCTTGTTCTAATTTCTAGTAAAACTTAAAAAGTGATATGTTTTTTCTCTTTGGTTGACTTTAGAGAATTATATTTTTTTCTCCCAGTAAGTGTTATTAGAGCCATCATGATAGAAGGTGGAAACATATCTATGGTCAAGTTAACATCAACAAGCTACTCTATTTAGAGCCCCATGATGGAGGACCTTCTATATTGCAATGATCTCTTCGATCTTGATGATGTGGACCTTCTATATTGCAATGATCTCTTCAAAACTTGAAAAGACGTTAGATAGAGAATCAAAGAAGATGAAGCAAAAAACTTTAAGCACAATTCGACAATAGATTGATATCAATATATTAAACCATATATCATAAGAGATATATTTTTTTAGCTGTGAAAAAAGGTAGAAAAACTTTATTAAAGGAAGAATATTAACAACAAGACCTCTCTGATTAAATACCTACAAACTTGAAGTTGAAAACTAAAAAATTATGTCAGAGCATCTGAGCAATTTCTAGGATATACTAGAAAAGCTTACAACAATCAAGGTCATTCTTGATGATGAGCTTCAAGCATTGTTCTTGTTAAGTTCACTATTAGATAACTAAGAGATGTAGGTGGGGACGATAAGCAATTAAGTTGTTGAAGGTGTGCTTTCTTTGGATGTAATTAAAAAGAGTATTTTTAATGAAGAAATTAGAAGAAAAAAATATGGGAGTTGACAACGTACAGACTTTTATGGCATAAAGTAAGGGAAGGAGCAACTGTAGGGGTCCCAAAAGTCGAGACAAGTCTATCGATCAAGGTCCAGAGGTGACAAAGATGTGGAGACATGCCACTATTACAAAAAGTTAAGATACATTAAAAGATTATACTACAAGTAGAAGATGGATAAAAAAGCAAGATAATCAGAATGAAGGAGATGATAAGAATAGAACTGCAACAACTTCAAACACAGATGATGAAGTGTCTCTATTTTGTGTGATAAGTGAATGTTTCCATATCAATAATTCAAGTTCTAAGTCAATAATTAATATAGGAGCTTTATATCATTATGTTCCAAAAGTGGAATACTTTTTAAACTATAAGAGCAGAGACTTTGGGAGCGTAAAGATGGGTAACCAAAGTTCTGTCAAGATTGTCGATAGGGGTGATATTTGAGTGTAGAAAAATATCAAATGCTCACTAACCTTAAGAGATGTATGACATATTCCCAATTTAAGGTTAAATATGTTATAAGCTAATGTGTTAGATTAAGAAGGATTTCATCACACTTTTGGGGATAGGAAGTGAAAACTGTCCAGGGGAGCAATGATTGTTACTTGAAGAGAGTTATGTTACACATTGCACAAAATAAACTTAAATGTGTATGGTGGTGGAGAAGTATACAAAGTTGAAGAGGAATCTTTGCTACATTTATGGCGTCAATAATTGGGGCATATAAGTGAGAAAAAATTAAAGCTATTAGCTAACAAATCTCTTATGCCAGTTAAAATACATTACTACTTAATCTTTGTGATCATTATTTGGATAGAAATTAGCATAAAGTCTCTTTCAAGAGAAGATCTAAAAGGAAGACAAAAAGATTGGAGTAGGGTATCTAGATGTCTATGGCCCAATGGGGGGAGGGGTCACTAGGAGGTAACAAATACCTTGTTACATTCATTGGTTATGTTTCGAGGAAGACAAGGGTGTTTGAAGAATATTGTACATCATATGACATTAGACATGAGATGGCTAAACCTTGTACTCCACAATATAATGGTGCTACTAAGAGGATAAATAGAACAATTATGGAAAAGGTTTATTGTATGATAAGAATATTCAAATTGTCGAAAACATATTAGGGTAAAATAATATAAACTATAATATATTTGATCAACTTAGCTCCCGAGAGAGCGTGCATAAGTAGAGATCCCACATATCACCATCTGAGAGTATTTAACTGTAAGGTATTTAAAAATGTACCAAAGGATCAGAGACTGAAGCTTGAATCAAAGTCGATACCTTGCATCTTTGTTGGCTATGATGGTGATCAATTTGGCTTCAGAATTTAAAACCCAGAGAAGGAAAAAGTTGTCACAAGAAGGGATATCATACTCTAGAAACATAAGAGAGGTGTAGATCTTCTTAATGAAGATAAAGTTATACATAGTAGCTCATCCTATGGTGTCATTAATTCTTCTCCAGTCTCTACCACTACTAAGTAGTTTGTAGGTGAAGGAGATGAAGTTTGTGACCAAACACACATTGATGGTGATCAGGTACAACTTGGTAATGATGAGATATATAAACCACATTCGAATAATGCTTAAGATGAAGTTGTTAAGTATAATAAGTAGGGGAGCAATCAAATCCAACAACTAATGAAATATAGCTTTAAAGGTCGACCAGGGAGAAAAGACCTTCTACCAAATATCTAAGTGCAGAATATTTATTGGTTATAACTGAGGGTGAGCCTAAGGATGTGTAAGAGGTAGCATCTTGTGAAAAATAAGATCTCTGGCTCACAACTATGAAGGAAGAAATGAAATCTTTGAAGAAGAATCATACATATGAGCTTGTGAAGCTTCCACAAGGTAAAAGGGCCTTGAAAAAGTAGGTGTTCAAGGTAAAGAAAGATGATGAAAAACAAGTGAAGCATAAGGCACGGCTAGTGGTTAAAGAATTCAGTTAAAAGAAGGGAATTGATTTTGATGAAATATTCTCACTAGTGGTTATGATAACATCAATTCAAACAATATTGAGTTTGTCTACCTTCTTGGATCTTGAACTTGAACAATTGGATGTTAAAATTGCTTTCTTGCATGTAGATTTGGAAGAGGAGATATATATGGAGCATTCAGAAGAGTTCAAAACTAAAGGTAAAGAGAATCGAGTTTGTAAGTTAAAGAAAAGCTTATATAGGTTGAAATATGCTCAAAAGGCAATAGTATCAAAGGTTCGATTGTTTTATGACAGACCATAGTTACAAGCAAACTTATGTCGATGCTTGTTTATATTTCAAGAAGTTTAGAGGTGAGAAGTTCATCATTCTTCTTTTTTCTATTAATGATATGCTAATTATGGTTTGAGATGATGGAAGAATCCAAAAGTTAAAGGAGGATTTGTCTAAATCTTTTGATATGAAAGATTTGGTACCTATAAAGCAGATTTTAGGAATTGAAGATAACTCATGATAGGAAGAGTAGGAAACTTTGGTTATACTAGGAAAGGTATATTGAACTAGTGTTAGAAAGGTTCAATATAAAGCAATCTGAACCAGTTAGCATGTCACTAACACCTCACTTCAATATGAATAAAGATGCATGTCCCTTAACAAAAAAGGAGAAAGAAGGTATATCTTCCATTCTATACTCTTAAATAGTAGGGCTTTTGTGTTTGCAATGGAGTGTATAAGGCTAGATATTACACAGGCTTTTGGGTTAGTGAGTAGATTCTTGTTAAAAATAGGGAAGGTTCACTAAGAAGCAGTGAAATATATATTGAGATACTTGAGAGGTACTTCAATATGGAATTTTTCTATTAGTGATGTTGAACCAACACAAAAAGGTTATACAGATGCAGATATGGCTGAAGATCTTAATGAAAGAAAATCCACTTCAGTTTTTCTGTTCAAGTTTACATGGGTGAGTCATTTCACGACAATCCAAGGTATAAAAGTACGTAGTTTTGTCTACGATTACAATGGAAGCTTGTAAGGAGATACTCTTGATAAAAGGTTCCTTTAAGAGTTAGATGTGAAGTAAGAAGATTATGTAGTATTATGTGATAGTCAAAGTGTTATTGACTTAAGAAAAAATACTATAAATCATTCCCACACAAAGCACATAAATGTTAGATATCATTGGTTGTGGTCCATGATTGAAGAGCAACAATTAATGTTGAAGAAGGTTCATACGAACATGAATGGTGCTGATATGTTGACTAAATTAGTTCCTGAAAGTAAGTATGAGCTTTGTAGTAAACTTACTTGGCTTTTTAGTAAACTTACTTGGACGTATCTCAGGTAGTTGTTAAAGCTTAACACGTCTTCTCCATGTTTAGGCTGGAGTGGATGATTGTTGTGTGTATCCAACCTTATTTTGAGATTTATGGTCCTCATTAACACTTTTATGTTTTGTGGGGATAACAAACAAGTGAAAACAAGATAGATGATGGGTGAATCAAACCTTTTCTAGACAGAAAGATCCATGTCGTCTACTAACATAACTGTATGTATCAACCATGTAAGTCTCTAGAACCATATGAAAAAGGGCGTGCAGGGCAAAGACATACATGATTATGTAAATGCCCGTATTCATGACTTATATGATTGTGTGTGATGATCATATATCTCTTTATAACCATTTACATTTGCAAGTGTGGTGATGCTGAAGAGGTATGGTCACTTATAAGGCTATGTATGTGACTGTGTATAGTGTAAAAAAACTTATTTCGTGATATAAAAGAGAAAATACATTGGTTTTGCATGTATAAGCGGAAAAAGAAACAAAAAATGAGGAAAAATAGAGAGGGGCACAAGTAGTATAATATTCTCATCCTTTTTAGAATATTTTTGGGATTGGTTTGAGAGTTTGTTGATTCACATATCAACTTTAATTTTAATCTTAATACTTTGTGAGACAATTCATAGTTGTGGCGTGAGATATTAAACTTTGTAAATCCCTATTTCATTTTGTTGGATTTGCTTGTTAGTTTGGCCTGTAGTTTTTCCTCCACATTGGAGGGTTTTTTAATGTAAATCTCAGCGTCTTTATTGAGTTTCTCATTCTTATTCTAATTTACTGGTTAAACTCTAGAGTGTTTTGTTGATGCTCTTTGGTTGATTTTATAGTTACTCTGGAGTGTTTTGTTGATGCTCTTTGGTTGATTTTAAAGATTTGTACTTTTTGTGTCCCAATAGTATGGCTAGGTTTATTTGGACGAATATGTTTTAGGCGAAGCATAATTCTATGAACTGGACCACACATCATACTCATTAAAAAAAAAAGGTGATGGAATTAAGAAAAAATATTATCCAAGGTCTATTCATTTTCAAGAACAATTCTTGTGCAACTCAATTAAAGCTAAAACATGAATCAACAAGAAATAATCAAGATTATTAACGAAGGAAAAATTCTTTTACATCTTAAGAAATTAAACTAGCATGGTCGCAGAAAGGGTTACTAAGGCCACAGTCAACTCATCGAATGAAGGTGAAATGCTAGCCCCGGCAGATGATGTTGTGGTTGGACTAAGGGCAATTGAACTTTTTGGGGATCCCATTTCAGGCCATATGGTAATGGCAAGCTTTTGGTTTTCAGCCTCACAGTGCTGGGCAACGCCACAAATGTGCCACTTTCTACCTAGTGTTGTTAGTGGGATCACATCATTTCCACTCGTAAAGGCCTGGAGATCTACTAGCTTTAGGCATTGTTCAAATATAGTTACGTTCACTTTTAAGACGTTGTGTGCTCCTTCTGTGTACATAAAAACTATAGATGAAGAAGTTGAAGAAGCTATTAGTAGTTGATCACAGAATAATTGAAAGTTTTTAAGTACTTAAAAAAATGTGCAGATATAATCGTACCAAGTTTGTCACCAACGTGGAATTCCTTTCCTTCAACCCATTTTTGATAATCCAAGTTGATTGTCCAACCTTTATTGTGGCCAACCACAAATTCTACGGCTAATGTTGAAGAAATTGAAACTGCTAAAAGGGTCATGGCCACAAAAACCTTGGTTAAGGCCATTAAAACTTATGGTAAGCAAATCTTTCTTTTTTTTTTCCCCTTCTATTGCTTGATGCCTCTTGGGTTGCAATCAAGTGAGTTCTTGTGTGAGTTGCTTCTTATTTATTAAGTTTCAATGTCGACAAGGCACATAGTTCAGCTAGCATGACGAATTCAACTCCCTAGTTTGTTTCAATTTTGGCTATTATTTGAAAGACATGTTCAACACGATGCTGGAACATTTCTAATATTTTCTTCGGATGTCCTTGCAACAGATACTAGGGCCTGTAATTAGGAACACCATACTGGTAGAGGAAACACTTAGGGGAATCAGTAGGGAATCTAAATATCATAAGTAGGCATGAAGTTTACTCCTACCTTTGGTCAAAATTTATTTTGTTTATTAAAAAGAATGCATTGTGCAAGTGTTACAACCGAGACTTGGAACTCAAAAGAAGACCTTGGACGTTCCATTGAAAATTTATTTTCTAAAAAATTAGTAAATTAACTTTAGATATTTTTATACGAACTCAAATATATGATCATTATTTTAACTGTTTTTATGTGAACTCAAATATATTTAAGAGTTTGGTTGTTGGTAATGAAGAAGTACATAATGTGTCATGAGAATTAGGAATTGAAGAAGAAGATCAATTACTTATAGAATCATTTTTTAAGTTCACTTTTTGGGATAAAAAATTAAATAACATGTTTGGAGCTGTAAAGAGCTCAAATGATAGATATAGTATTACACTCATATAAGTGCATCACCAATGCTAAAACAATTTTTATGAAGGACAAGTACATACATAATGATGAACCATTACTAAAATCATCACATGAGCAAAAATGATAGTCCCAAGTTAGAAGAAGTTCTATGTATTTATATATGGTTCACAAGAAACTTTTCATATAATGACACATTAAAAGAGTATGCAACATCTTTATCGATAGTATAGGCTCCTTAATCATCAAAATAGTATGAAACAAGCTCATGATCGTTATAAGTATCACTATTAACAAAAAGGCATAAAAGATGCTCCTATTCATTATATACCATATTTATATCAATAAAATTTGTCATTTTCTAATTCATATCCTAGGACTTATAGTCACCTAAAGATAGTTTCATAACCCCTCATCTATCCAAAAGAGAGCTCTCATTTACCAATACATCCAAAAAGGACCTAAAAATTCTTATTCTCTATATTCTCGTAGGTCTCTCATATGAACCATATAACTTTAAATTTTTTCGCGTGAGTCTACTTTTCAAAGCAATGCTTATTAAATAGAACCAAAACAATATGGGCCAAGAATTGTTTAACAGCTAACCCTGAAGACTTAAGTTTGTGCGGTACTAAAAAAATATTAATCTATTCTTATTGTTGGTCAATATCAAGTGCTATCAAATGAGTACATAGAATTGATATTATCATCACTTCTATCAAATATTATATATTCATAATATCTTCTATTTTCATTTCAAAGAGAAAATCATCAAAAGCACTCTCATAACCTGAAGTAATAAAAATATTATCAAAAAGGCCAATTGTTTAACTAAGTGAGTAAGAACAAATGAAGTAATCATTTGTGGTAAATAAGAAAAAAAGATAACCACATGAAGTGTTTGATAATATTTGATCATATTGACTTAGCATATATATTCAAGGAATAAAGTATAGTGCATATGTCTCAAAAGAGAAACATAGATTCATATTTGCATTGGTATATGAGAGTTTTGAAATTTGCCCATTTCTTTGACAAGAACTTGACATGTACACTTTATGCATATGATATGGTTTTAGAAAAGGGAGAGAGTGAAGTTACCTTTTGATACTTTTAGTTTCATATATCGTATACCTTTTACTATTTAAAAAAAAAACCGAGAAACTGGTGATCTTAAAACTTAATTTTTAATATATATCATACTTATATATAACAATATATATTAATATATCAGGCTATATATATAGTTTGATATATCATATACCTTTTTAATATTAGAAAAAGAGAGAAAGTGGTGATCTTAAAACTTGATTATTCACATTTAACGATTTATAAATTAAGGGGATTCATATATTAAACATTGCTTTAACATAGAGAGAGTTTACTCAATATCGTTTACTTTTTCTAATTTACCAACTATTTTGTCATTATAAAAAAAGAAGATTGTTAGACCAGCTAAGGCAAAGATTTTATGAAAATAAAGTATATTGCTATTAATGATTTTATTCCTGTAATATTAGTAACTCTTTATACCCAAATCGAGCAATATATAAAAGATTAAGTTAAATAGAAAGAAAAAGTGAGAAAAATGATCAAATTGAATTAATTAAATATGCAATCAAAGGATGAATAAAATAAGAAAATTGGATCATATATACAATTCAAGAGAGTTTCAGGATGATTCAAGTTAAGTGAACAAAGAACAAGAAAGATTTTGAACCTTTCCACGTGTAACAAATTACTGTAATCTTACTTAATACCACTAAGGCATAATGCATAACTCCTTTCATAATCAGGAAGTTTGTTTTGAAATTAAAAAATAATTAATGTTAAAACAAACTCTCGAAAGCTTTTGAATAAAGTGTTTTTCTATCAAAATAAGGTGTAATTTGGATAATTTTGAAGTTTTAAAAATTTATGACTTTAAGTGTTCTTAAAAGTTGGTTTTTGCGGGGATCTTACTGGCCTAACCCAAGAAGAAAAAAGTTGTAGAATGAGTGTAACCTGTTAAGTTAAGAGATATGCTTAACAAATCTGCAATTGAAAAAACTTTAGCCAGTCAATGGTATCTAGTTGACTAGCCGAATATACTTAGAATCTACCCATTATAACTAGTTTGTATGTCTAACTATTATTTGAAATAGTTTTGGGTTAAAATATACCGTAATTAAGTTGTGAGATGAATATTTGATATACAATTAAGAAATTTGAAATACTAGATTGTGAATTTGAGTGTATATGTATATTGCATAAATCATATTAAATCCTATTTCCTTTGTGTGAGCATGAAAGAAAGGTTTTGAATTGTATACAGTTTGTGCTGCTGCAGCGACTGGGGGGGAGAAAAGCCTTAAGGTACATATTATAAAGGTTACTGCTGATACCTATTTCATAGCGAAACTTGAAGATGAAATTGATGGAAGTTTGTTAGCCATCGAGGAGAGCCATGCTAAATTCCTAGTCTAACTAATTAAGAGCCATAGGGTAACTACAATCTTACAAGGAAAAAGCTTTTCCTTGCACATGCATGCAAACACTGATGACCAGGGGCAAAGCAACCCAATTCCAGATGGAGTTGTTCCAGCCCGAAGAGTACTTGTCTTTGCATAGGCATGCAGATGTATATTCTTTTGTGGCAAACAATCGAGAGGATGTAAAAAGAATCCGAAAGTATGTAGCAGCCCTATTTGAGTGTAGCTCGTAACAGATGCACTGGAGGCTGGACTCGTGCTTTTTATGTAGTAGTTTATAAGCACTAGGCACCAATTGTCGATGGATTGTTAGATAGCCTATGGTGGACACAATTAATTTTGTATGTAGCACACTTATATTCTTGATCAGTTATTCAATTTTTCAAAAGAAAAAGTTACTATTGACCTTAAATAAATAATTATAAATGACTCCTCTTTACAAAGAATATTATCGAGTGAATATAAATTATTGGTGAAATAACTATAGATTAATTTGTTATTATTAATTTATTGATCAAATTATGCATTTATTGAAATTTCAAATAAGTCAAAGGTTAAACACGCATAATTTACCCCTCTTTTGTCACATCTACAAGCTAAGAGTGTCCATCCTTTTCTGCTGAAGGTCAAACCTTAAATATAAAAAAGAATTATCTATTTTCACACCATTGTTAGTATATTCAATTTGCTCTTTGGTTTTTTGTTTTCTTCACAATCCAATAAGCAAGCAGGAAGCGACCTTTAGTCAGGCCTTAACGGGCCGGAGTCCAGACTATCCGGTTACAAATTCCATGGACTAACAGCAGAACCTACAAACTTGGAGGTCTTTGGTTCTCTTTTGTAAACTGACATGCAGCCAGTGATACCCAAATATGTACTCACCAACCGATGCATAATTGTAGCCCACTCAATTACCCAAATCTTCTTTTCTTTACTTCCTTTCCCTTTTCCTAAACAACCAATCCGATCGATAGCAACTCCTCGTGATATTAAACTCTTCACATATATATGACATAAATTTTTTAGGCCGTATCACGAGAAACCCCTTCTAAGATCCATTATTTTCCTAGAAACTATTGGCCTACATTTCATCTACCATACAACCGCCAACTAAGCAAAGCTGTTTTTCTTCTTTTTCTCTACTTCTCGTGACGTCTCTTCCACTAGGAAGCATGCAACATATACATAGAAGTTAGTACCAAAGTGAAGAACCACTTCCTAAGGTTGATCATGAGAAAAGGTATGGATTGCAGCACAAGACATACGTCTCCAAGTTCTAATGACAATAATCACTTTGTGGATATACATGAGGTTGTGACAAAAGAAGAAGAAGAAGAAGAAGAAGAAGAAGAAGAAGCAGAGGAAAAAGAAATACTGGCGAGATTGACAGAAGAAAAAGTAAAGAAGGGTAGTAATTTAAATAGACAGTTTAAAGCTCGAGAGGCCAGGAGAGGTAACAGGAGTTTTATCAGGCAAGTTTCACTAGAGACAGGTTTCTCTGCTCTCACTGGAGAATCTAAGCCCAAAGATGAGAGAAGGACTCTTCCTAGGAGTGGACGTAGTTTTGGGGGATTTGATTCGGCCATCAGAGTTAATGGAGAAGCTAGGAAAGGAGACTTTAGTATCTTCAGAACAAAATCGACACTTAGTAAGCAGAATTCTTTATTGCCTGCAAAGAAGGAAAGAGAGACAGAATCCCAGAGAACCGATCATGGATCGAGTGTAGCTGATGACTCTGCTCATAATGGTGTTCCTGCTGGACGATACTTTGCTGCCCTAAGAGGACCTGAGCTCGATCAAGTCAAGGTAATTAAATATTCTCTCATTTTTCCATTGTTCTGCTTATAACTCGTTTTCCATTTTTATGTGAACACAAAAAAATTACATAAAACAATTGTTATGTTGGGGAGAGAACGTAAATATTTCAATCACAGTTTAAAAATTATATTAATATAATTTATTTTAAATAAAAAATTCTTATTTAACTTATTAGTCATATTAATAAATCCTTTACAACTATATTCTCTCGTAAAGTATTATTTGCATTATTGATATAGTTATAATCACTAATAGTTGGGGACTAAACATTTTCCTCATGCAATGACTAAGTCGCTAAGACTTACGATCCTATTGACTCTAAATGAATGTAGGACTCGGAGGACATTCTCCTACCCAAAGATGAGAAATGGCCATTTCTCCTAAGATTCCCAATTGGTTGCTTTGGTATTTGTCTTGGTCTTAGCAGCCAAGCCGTGTTGTGGCGTGCACTTGCTACAAGCCCAGCAACCAAGTTCCTCCATATTCCGCCATACATCAACCTTGCTCTCTGGCTGTTAGCTCTCTCCGTCCTTGCTTCAGTCTCCATAACCTACCTGCTCAAATGCATATTCTATTTTGAAGCTGTTAAAAGAGAGTACTTTCACCCAGTTCGTATCAACTTCTTCTTTGCTCCATGGGTTGTGTGCATGTTCCTAGCCATTGGTGCACCATCTATAATAGCCCCTGGAAAACTACACCCTGCTCTTTGGTGCGTTTTCATGGCGCCATACTTTTTCCTTGAGCTCAAGATTTATGGACAGTGGCTCTCTGGTGGAAAGAGGCGTCTCTGCAAGGTGGCTAATCCTTCTTCACATCTCTCAGTTGTCGGAAACTTCGTTGGTGCGATCTTGGCTTCTAAAGTGGGATGGAATGAAGCAGCCAAGTTCTTGTGGGCGGTTGGTTTTGCACATTATCTTGTGGTGTTTGTCACCCTTTATCAGAGACTGCCAACTAGTGAAGCTCTACCAAAGGAGTTGCATCCTGTTTACTCCATGTTTATTGCAGCTCCATCAGCAGCAAGCATTGCCTGGGAAACCATATATGGTGACTTTGATGGGCTATCGAGAACTTGCTATTTTATTGCACTGTTTCTCTATATTTCCCTTGTTGTGCGTATCAACTTCTTCACAGGATTCAGGTAATTGTCCTTTTTCTCTGATTCTTATTCCACTTAATGCTAATGTACTTTATTCTGTAGTAAAAATCGTTAAATGAAATATGTGAAATCCACTTAAAATGATTGACATGATTTGTCAATTTTCAGCATGGAAAATTAACATAAAGATTGAGCAATTTTCGTTATATATACTCCAGGCGATTTGTCTCAAATTTAGCAATTGTGTATATACACCGAACCAATCATTAGCGTACAATTACTAAAACTAATCAACCTGACAATGATTGACAGGTTCTCGGTGGCATGGTGGTCTTACACCTTCCCCATGACAACAGCGTCAGTGGCAACCATCAAGTACGCAGAGCACGTCCCTTCGGCTTTCAGCAAGGGCCTCGCAATGACTCTTTCATTCATGTCATCAACAATGGTGTGCGTATTGTTGGTGTCCACCCTTCTCCATGCTTTTGTTTGGCGCACACTGTTTCCAAATGATCTTGCTATTGCCATAACAACGAGAAGACTAGTCAGAGAGAAGAGACCCCTCAAGAAAGCCTACGACCTAAAGCGTTGGACAAAGCAGGCTCTAACCAAACATAGTTTCGTGAACAAGGATCAGGCCGAATATCATGATTTTGGTCAATGACTCCTAAGTAACCAGACATATTTATCTAAAGTTTGTTCCACATAACATTAGCGTATACACTCGTCAGATTTCCGTTTTTGAGTACCCATCAGAGTAGTAACATAAGGTACTTGGTGATCATGTTGTACGAAGCCAAGCATATATAAAGCTCTAAGGATACAAAATAATATTAGGGACAAACATTTATGTGGCACAAATACTGAAAACTAAATCACAAGGTTTTTGCAACCTTTTCTTTCAATTAGCTTACGTAGGATACGGTGTGTGTACTTCCATAATACTGCACGTCACAAAGACTGGCGTGGGGAAAGTAAAGATATGCCTAGTTATCTCAACCTCAGGCATTTCACACATAGCAGCATTCCAAGAAGACAAAAGATGTACACAGCCGTTTCTTATCCGCTGTAAGAAATTGTTTGCATTATTACGAAAAATAATGCAGCTAAATATATTAGTTTTTGTAGTTAAATACATTGACAATACAGTACCTTTAAGTAACCTACGAAGAGTGTCAACGTTCAAAATGCCTTTTTCTTTATAATATCTCATACGTCAATTAATAGAGTATATTACTTTTTTATTACGTGTTATGACAGAAAAATTGTATTTAATAATTAAAATTTTGAAAAATTGCATAAGTGATAACAAAAAATAGAATATCGAATTTATTTTTATAGTAATAATAATTAACCATAATTATTTTAAAATTAATATGTTCACTATTTCTAGTTGATGTTGGTGTTGTTACTCCTTCAATAATATATTTGTATGTTTATTAGTAAATTGACTAATTAAATTCGTGCTTTTATATTTGACATTTATGAATAAAATCTTTTTGAATCTTTTGAGATAAGTTCAAATATTTAAGATTTTTCAATATTTATATAGGATAAATAGCGTTATCTTATATACATATTGACCAATTTAAAAAGTAATATCAATCCTTAAGAATAAATATTGTTTTCATTTTTCCTCCCACTTATTAAGTATTATATTTTATTTCTCTATTTTTTTAATTTAATTGTTAGAGATTACATATCAAAAAATACTAATATTTACTTTTACAGGTCTATCAAGAAAAAGCTTAGAGTTAGACTCATATCATATTGTAATAGGTCTGGTCTCAAATGCTTGAAATTAGATCCAAACTCTTATTGTATGTCTAACTAATTTGAGTGTAAATCCATACTTATATCATATCTCCAAATTATTCAATAGATTTTAGTAGGAATGCTTAAGTTCAGACCTACACTTAAAAATATTAGGAAGCATAAATTACACAACACGTTTGATCTTTTTAGTCCTATGAATGCAACTTTAACCTTAAGTCATTAGATGCAAATTGTAAGTCATAGGACTCACCCTTGAACTCTTTCCAATCACAAGTTGTAACTTCTGAGTCATATGATCCAATTTTTTAGCCATTCATTTCAAGTTTTCAATCACAAGAATCAACTCTGCAGTTTTTCCAATCATAAGTTACAAGTCGATGCTACTTTTCAGCTATTGAATACGACTTTTCAATCACAAGAACTTCAACGACATTTTATTTTTGTTATATGAACTCATCCAAAATAAAGGAAAAGGGACCCAAACCTATTAAGATATTTTGTAACCCTCTTTATAAATTAAACACTTCAAGAAAAACTGAATTTCCCCTTAGATAAATTACCCACAAAAATGTACCTGACAACCCTATTGTAAGGTAGTTAAAAGTTAGTCTCATAAATTTTATTCTTTACAGAATAACTAATTTCGTTTTTAATTACCATATAGTTAAATTTGTGTACTTTCATTTTTAATTATTGCTACGATTATAATCCTATGAAAAACTAATTTAGTTATCTTTTGAAATTTATGCTAACATATTGAAAGAAAAAACTTATTTTCATGACAAATAATAATTTCTCATTATAAATAAAGAAAAGTGTGACTGAATACTTTTATATATATATATATATATATATTAATAATTAAAATATAAATTAATTTGTATTAAAATATTTTAATATTTAGCTACAAAAATAAAATTATAATTTATAATATGAAGTAGTTTAGAAGTTATGTTTATAAAAAAATTGTTTATATATGATTAGTTACTTATAAATAATTTTTATGACAAGAAAATAAGACCATTAGCTATGACAAATTTTTTATTATGATAAATAATATATTCTTTTGATAAGTTGTAAGAAGTTGCATTAATAGAAAATATGAGAGTCAATTAGTCAAATAAAATACACAAGGCTTCAAAGTAGGTCTGGCCTGGACAAGGGTAAGAAGGGCATCCGCCCAAGGCCCACTCACTCATAATTTGTTCTTATTTTGTCTTATTTTAAAGATTCTTTTTTTTTTTTACTTTATCCAAGCTTATAAAACGTTAAGATGAACTCGAGGAGACTCTATTAAGAATTTCGGCCAAGTGGATCTCATAGCTACGGATTACATCTTGAAGTCGCTTCAATAGGTATTTGAGAATTAATTTATGTAGTCCAATACGTATTGGAAGACTAAACTCATATGTAAATTTCTAGAATTATTCCTTACGTTTTCAAAGTGACCTTTTGTATTGTTTTTAGAAAATTCCTTTGTATGCCTAGGATTCAATTTACCTTTCTTTAGAAGTTTTATTTAGCTGTCATTAATATGTTTGATATATTAATGAAATGGAAAGTTAGTAAAGCATAAATTCTGTTTGTTTCCACTTATTTTTTTGGTATATTATTTTTTTAAATTTCATAAAAAACTTATTTGCTTGAGATTTTGGTTTTAGTTTCTTAAAACAAACTATTCTATTCAATTATTTAATACATTAATTATTAGTAAGAATTATGATTAATTTAATTTTTATA
>JAOQMP010000210.1:34929491-34945253 GCA_027563575.1 Erythroxylum pedicellare
TACTTTAGGGGCATTTTTGTCATTAATACTGTTTTTTGTTCTGTCCCCTACAACCAAACACATTTCTGTCCTCAGGACAAAGACAATTTTCTCTGTTCTGTCCACCGCAACTAAACATCTCAGTGTCTTCAATTCTTGTTCTATTCCGTCCTGTTCTGTCCTATCTCGTCCCGTCTCTGCATATTTAAGACGCTAACCAAACAGAAAGTTATAGATGAGAGACAAAAGGAAAGGAGGAGGGATAAAGGAGTAGAGAGATGGGAGAAGGAAAGCGTAAGAAGACGTTGAAACAAAGAAAATTTATCAAGGTATATCGAAGAGAATGAAGAGACGATGGTTGACACATTATTAAGTATGTTGTGGGCTTCTTCTCAAAAGAAAAAAGAATTTTGTAGGCTTATTTGCAAAATGAGAAAAATATAAAGAATATATTTTAACCTTTCATCAAAATTAGATGCGCTATTTAGGTTTTCTTGCTGAAATTTTGTTTTGTAAGCCCTTTTTTACAGAAATACCCATCCCGATTTATTGTTTGAAGTTAATAGTGTCACGTCTTGTTAAATTAAAGATTGGGTTCAAATTGACACTACTTGATAAATTCAAGATTTATTTGGTAAAAAAATTTATCAACGAAATAATAGGGATTGTTTTCCTCGTAAGTAACAGTAATGAAAGTCAATTAGACTCTTGATAATTGAATATGCACCTTTGATTACGATATCAGACTTTGAAGAGTTGATTGATACGTATTTCGTAGATGTAATGCAATTTACTGACAGCACTGAGCTAGAGCATCTAATAATTCCTCCAAATGCTTCCAAGTTGGTGGGAGGAGTGATTCTCGATACTTAGACAAACAAAACTACAGCAGACTAATCCATTTCATCTTGTAACTTAACAGACTAGAAGATTTTATATATCAGAAACCTAAGGCAGTACAGGTTTATGTTTCCCGCGAACTGGAAACATAACAGGCTGTTCATATTGTAAATTAATTTGTATTGTAGACCCACCGGCCCTTATAAATAGCCCCCCCTAGTTGTCCAGGACTGGTTTGCTCAACCAAGTCTGCTCTTCTTCCCCTTTTCGAACTTAGCTTGTTTAACAAGACACAAAATACATGCACTTCCCTTAATCCCAACTGAAATTTCGATACTACACAAGTCCACACTTTACATATGCAACTGAAATAACAAACTTACCCCAAATCAAATTTTATATCTTGGGGCTTCCATTTCAACTATGTAAAGATACAGAGAAACAGAGGCATAAAGAAAAATGAGAGGAAATGAAAGAAATAAGAACGCTGGCCGTACCTACGTTAGATTTTTGTCATGTTTTTTGCTGTCCGTAGCATCATTGTCAATGTCCTTCAATTCTCCATCATGGATGAAGTTGTTGAACAAAATTAAACCTCACCCATCTGAGATATGCTCTATTGTGCTTCTGTGAGCACACTGGTTTAGATTATACCGATCAAAATGAGACCTGTCACGCTAGGCCAACAATGGTTCTCCTTGTGATACTCTTAGCTTCCTTTTAGAATATAGAGTGAAGACAACTGTGGTGGCCACACTAGCACAGAAACCAATAACATTAAAGATAATTTGCGAAGCTGAAAGAGCATGGTGGTCATCTGAAGCATCTGCCAAGGCCTGTATAAGTATCCCGCTGCAATAAATGGAAGAAATATACAACCTCAGTACCACATCAAAAGGATTATACTAATAAATAGAACCAGTTTCTGCATTTTAAGCAAAGAAAGGACAAAACAACTAAAGCCACTTTTAGAGAAAAAGAAGGAACAGGCAATACATGAATAGAACAGAGACATTAATCGAAGAACTGTCTGCTTCCGAAGGAATAGGAACCAAAGAGACATTATTCTTGAAAGCTGATGATTTTTATGCTACCTTTGCTCAGTAAACCATCCTCTGGCTGTTGAAAGCCCAATTGGTACTCTAATAGGGACAACTACTAACGAAAGTGGCTTAAGTTCATGTAACAGGTGAGGCTAGAGGTTAGAACAACGAACAGGTGCCAACAAAATAACTTGTATTTGGAACAAGTTATGTCATCCCCAAGTACTCAAAAGAACAATTTCTCCGTTAAGAGTAAAATGTAGGCACACAAATTCATTAAAAGAACATAAAATGAGAAAATTTGTTAATACAATTCAGAAACGGATGTATATTGATTTACTTTGGGTCTTATATAGCTTTACAATATCTTGATTACTGACTACAATATTTACGTGGGGATTCTGACCAACAGTTTCTAAAGGCAACGACACAAATTCAGGCTCCTCTCATCAAATCCAGTTGTGCCTTTACAGCCAATACCTAGAGGTCTTAACTCTTAAATAAATTGCCTCCTATTATAATTTGTAAGAGTCCACATATATGATTGCCAGTTTTTATCTTTGTGTTTGTCACATTCAAGATATTCTTGATAAACCAATTGTAAACATCTTCCGAAGCTTATGAATTCATCAATAACTTGACGAATAATCACTAGCAAAATCCTCCAAGCCCCAAACCCAGATGTAAACCTAGATCTAACACATGAATAAAAGGATTCGAAGACTGCAACTAAACAATTACAAATTAGAATTAGAATTTTGAATTTCCTAACATTGCAAATGATGGTAGCTTTAATTGCTTACTCCAAGGCATGTACTTCTAGTAAAACAGCACAAACAGTCAGTAAAAATAATCAATAGGAAAGATCTATCCCCATCTGCATCACACGGCTTTTCCTCTTTATCCCATTTTCTCACATCATTTATCACCTAAATAGCTGGTGGTGTTTGATTTCCATTCTCTCATAATTTTCTGGGTGTACGTCTTCTAATTGAAATTTCAGTTTGCTCTTTCATTTGTGTAATAGGTTTGGACCAGACAGATCCACACACATTAAGGTGAAAGAAATAAGAAATATCTGAGAGGGAAGGGATACAGAAATAGCTCTTACGTATATATTGCAAGAAAAACCTCTGGCACCATTCCAACCAATGACCCCAAGATGTAAGGACCATACTTCACATTTGTTGCCACAGCACAATAATTGTACAAAATATATGGAAACGGAGAAATCCTTATCAAAGTAACACTTTGAAACTGGTGAAACCAGTTTCCTTCGCCAGCTGCTCTCAATATAGCAGCTTTCTTTGGATATTTTTCCAACCAACCCTGCATCAAAAATGTTTGATGACATCTGTCAAGAATAGTGAAGAAGAAAAGAGAGTACAAAACCTTGATATCTTCACATAGGCATACTTGAATTTTTTGAAGGAACATAGAACCAATAAAAAAAGGAAGTGATACTCCCACAGCTGCTGCCGACATAATTAACAGAAAACCAAAGCCGTAACCGAATGTCATTCCAACAACCCACATAGAAGGTGTAGAAGGCAAAAGCAGAGCAGGGAATAATGCCACAGATGTAAAGAGTAGAATGGCCAGCACTGGAGTACTAAATGTCGCTGTCTCCCAATTTATGATAGGGATAATCTCCTGAAAATGCAAGTCAGAAACAGAACATTCTTAAATAGGCATGCACATATCAATAGCATATCTGCTGGTCCAGAGTATAACAACAAATTATATGGTTAGTTTTGCTAATGATTACCATTAGGATGAGGATATGTAGAGACATGATTGTAACCTAGTTAAATTACATGCATAAAATTCCATGTGCTATAATGGAATGATTAATGATATTAGGAAAACAAAGCACACAAAGAAGAAGACAAAAAAGAATTTAGTACACAAAACAGAAGAGCCCTATAAAAATCTAAAGCGAGATGAAGACTGAGCATAAAAGCATACAACATACATCCTCATTATAACTTTCATCTATTAACTAGCAATCTCATTCTTCACCATTAACCAAAAAGATTAACAATCAAGACTAAAATTATCACTCTTGAAAGCATTGCTGCATTATAAACTGGTCATTTACAAAAGGAATATATCACCCCAATGTTCTGCAAAGATCAAAAGAAAGGAAGATTTTAAAGGCCAATCCATGGTGAGGCTCATCCTATATCATAAAACAAGAAGGCGGTGCAACCATGCTTCTATTTACGCTATCATAACCAAAAACTCGAATTAGAATACATAAGAATGAACTCCAACAATGTCAACGTGCATAAGCTAAGAAAGTTACATGAGAAGTCCCTAATCTCTTTTCCACTTTACAGATTAGCACGGGATTCAGTTGCTCAAACCAAGCCCCATTCAAGAATTAAGGAATGACATAATGCAGGTAGAAGCACCATATACAGGATAGCTCACAAGAAGAGTATCATTGCATACGAGACAACTCCAAGCATCAAATCAACAACGCCAGAAAAACTCTCATCAGTTTACATTTACGCCCATTTTAAAGCTAGTCCTAAATTTTAATTATTGGAACAAATAAAAAGAATAACCAGATCCAATACAATGGAATCATAAAAGAACCAGCAAAAAGAAAAGGAAAATAACAAGAAAAAAGGGGAGAAAGACTAATTGAGCATAATTACCCCCCAGTAACATGCAATCCAAGCATTAAAAGAATCAAAAGTAAAGTGTCCAAAGAAAAAATATGACAAAAACCCACTAAACCTTAGTAATTCATAAGCAAATAAAAATTAAATATGAAAGCTTTGTAAACCCATTTAAGAAAATCCCCAACTTCAAGCTTCCAAGCATCCAACAAAAATCTTGATAAAAAAGAACACTAAACCCAAATTGCAGATGGCCATAGTTGTAACCACAAGTACATCACATGATAAGAAAAACCAACCTTATCCATGAAATAAGGGGCAACCCACTTGAGAAAAACTGCGGCCAATAGCCCCAAACAAGTGACCAACAAAGCCAATTTGAACCAATACCAAACCACACACCCTCTCCATCTCCAACAAAAGATACTAGACCCTTCCCTAACCTGAACCCCATTAAACGCCTCATCCACTTTATGATTCGTCAGTTTCACATAATTTCCTTTTCCATCATCTTCCTTATCTCTCATCATCAACGCCTGAACCTGGTCATAATCCTCCTGGTAAGTCATTGATCAGTGCACCCTACAGAACCAATAAAGTTTCCAATTTCTGCTTTGTTCCTGAGAAAGCTGGGAATTCAGATAATCCCAATTCGCTACAAAGAAAAGGGTACTGGAATATGAAGAGGAAAGACCATCTATGAAGTAATTAGTAAGCAAACAAATTTCGGTTCCTAAGCCCAACTTCTGAGGCCTTCCTCAAACATAAAAAGCTGTGAATTTGTTTCTATGCTGCCAATTTCCGCTTTTCTCTTTTTCTGGGATGTTGTAATTTACGATTCAGCCAAACGGATGTGCTACCATGTCGCGACCTCTCCGTTAATTAGCGCCGTATGGTGGGAGAGGATGAGCCGTGACTTAACGTTAAGGAAAAGTAATAAAGCAACTGAAGGGATCGATTTGGGTGGGATTTTTGTATAACGTTAGAGCCGAATCCGATAGCCGGCATATTTGTATGTTTCGTTTCGTGGATTAGGCCTGATGAGACCGGTAGTTAGGGTCCAATTATAAACACAACTATTACAATCTTATGTTTCAAATGTACTTTTTTTTTAATAAAAAGGTCAAAATACATTCTAATAATTTTACCAAATTTTAAAATGTTCAAAAAGAATTTTTAACGTTTTATAGACTTTAAATTTGAACATTAACTTATTTGTTAAATGTGTATATTAGGTAGCAATTGAAGTAAAAAAAAACTCTGCCTTTAACTTCTCTCTTAGTCATTTCTTCTATCCTTCCATAAAATGATCGTGTTATTTTTTGACCCTTTATGTTTCTACCTACCCATCATTGGCGTTGATGCCTACCTTACCATTGATATCCCTCTTAGCACTTGGGTTAATTTCACTCATATCATCACTGACCTCTTCTTCTTCATTCCTGTCCTCGTCAAGTTTCACACAATTTTTATTAACTTCTAGTTCTCACGTTTTTGGCAAAGGACAAATGGTCATAGACCCAAAAAGTCATTTTCATTTGATTCTTCAAATATGACTTTGTTCTTGATGTCTCCTCCAATATATTCTTAGATTTATTGTCATGTTCATTCTAAACCATCGAATTGTGAAACGTAAGATTATAATAGTTATGTTCCTAAATGAATCCTAATGTTTTCACCATAATTTAATTTAAACTTAAATATTTTGACACGTTTAAAGAGAACCTTAATATTTTATAAACTTTAAATTTGAGCATCAACTTAACTTATCTTTTAATCTTCCGTTATAAAAGCATATGCTACACTTTTTATGGGTTCTTTGTTAAATTTATATATTATGTAGCAATTGAAGTCCAAAAATAAAAAATAAACTCTTTCTTCCTCTCTCCTCTTCTCTCCTTTCTCCCTCTCTCTCTTTTTCTCTCTTTCTTTCTCTTTAAGTTCTCTATTTGTCATTTCTTCTATTCTTCCTTAAAATGATTGTGTTATTTGTTGACCCTCTCTATTTCTACCTTCCCTTCATTGGCACTAATGCCTACCTCACCAATGACGTCCCTCTTAGCATTTGGTTAAACTTCACTCACACCGTCACTAACCTCTTCTTCTTCTTTCATGTCCTCATCAAGTTTCGAACGACTTTTATTGACTCTCAGTTCTCACAATTTTAGACAGAGGACAATTGGTCATGGACCCAAGAGCTACTGCCATGCAATACCTCAAATGTGACTTTGTTCTTGATGTCTCCCCTAAATCATTCATACATTTATTGTCATATTCCTTCTAAACAATCGAATTGTGAAACATAAGATTGCGATAGTTATGTTTTTAACTAGATCACAATGTTTTCACCAAAATTTAGTTTAAACTTAAACATTTTGATACGATCAAAAAGAACCTTAACGTTTATAAATATTAAATTTGAACATCAACTTAACTTGTCCGTTAACCTTTCGTTATAAAAAGCACATGTGGCACTTTTTTGTGAGTTCTTTGTTAAATTTGTATATTACGAGGCAACTGAAGTCTAAAAAATAACAAATAAACTTTTTTTATATCTCCTTCCCTCTATCTCTCTCTCCCTCCCTTTCTTTCTCTTTTTTTTTACAAGGAAAAATCGCTACACACGATTACTCGAACGTTCGCAGAGCTCTGCGATACATAGCTCCTTGCTGGTCCCTGTGGAGGAGCTCTAGGACTAGCATAGGAGGCTCCGTCAAAAGATGTATGCCTGGGCTAGTCTTGACTGCTATGGCTACCAAATTATCCGCACACTAGTTTCCCTCCCTATGAATGTGTTGGATTTGCATCTCCCACTCTCGTTGGAGTAATCCACAGGTACTTGCCAATAAAAATTGATTTGCATCAATCTCAGTAATGGGAGCAGAAAGCAAATTAATGATTTCTAGGGCGTCCACTTCTAGAATGACCTTACGATATCCCATTGACCAAGCTAGTGTGAGGCTTGAGTGGACATCCAAAAGTTCAGTTGTTAATGTCGAGCTGCTTCCAATGTGCTGGAGGAAGTCGTCGGCCCACTGTCCTTGATAGTCGTGAATAAGGTCACCTGAAGTAACGATTCGCAAACCCGGGTTAAACGCTCCATCCGTGTTGAGTTTGACTCAGTCCTCCGACAGCTTCGACCATCCCACTTGACTGCCCTTCCCGAGGCTTTGGTTCTGAAACACACTGCGTTCTATTTCTCTTGCTCGTACTACCCACCCCACGTACGCCATAATTGCGTTCATTCCTTTTTCTGGCTAAATAAACTTTTCTTCGAATAGACTTTTGTTGCCCCACTTCCAGAGCATCCAACAAGCGACTCCAAAAATAGTGGATCAGTCCTCTTGTATCACCTATGAGTGCTTCTTGAAGTTGGTTGTCACCCAAACCTCCTGCTCCTAATGGAAAAACTCCTTATTGACTAGTTCCCCAGGAAAGTGTCTCCAAAAAGCTTTCACTCTCTAGCAATCTCGTATGACATGTAAGGTCATCTTTGCTAACCACATTTGTGGCAGCTACTATTCATTACAATATGTCTCGCTACTCGTTGTTGGTTCGTTAGGAGTTTTTTCTTGGTCATGAGCCAAAGGAAAGCTCTGATTCTATGGGGCCCTGCCCATTTTCAAATTAAGGTCCAAAGGTTAGGTGAGTTATCCGGGGTTCGCCCCGCAATTAAGTCATAGGTTAAGGTCACTGTGAATCTCCCATGTTCAGTGTGGCCCCACCTCACTGTATCATCCACTGTATTGGCTGCACGAGGGTTGGTCTCAGCTAGATCCATACAGACTGATGCTAGAAGGTACTGTTGAATTTGGGCCCACTTCCAGTTGCCATCCTCTTGTTGCAAATCTGCTACTTTGAAGTACAATTCGTTCTCCGATATTGGAGAGGTTGCCACATAGTGGAGCGGTCCCCAATCTTTCACCCAATTATCCAACCAGAAGCAAATGTGTCTACCATTGTCCAATTTCCATTTTATGCTTTGGTGGATGTATTGCCAAATGGCTGTAAGTCCCCTCCAAAAGCTCGAAGCCCCTGGCCTTACAATCATCATAGGGATGGGGTACGGGTCTAAACAATATTTTACTCGTACGATCCGGACCCACAGGGCCATAGGTTAGGTAATCAGTGCCCAATCCATTTTGGTTAACAGCGCATCATTTGTAGCCCTAATGTGCTTAATGTCAAGTCCCCCGTTCTTTTTAGGCTGACATACCGCCTCTCAATTAACAAGAGGCATTTTCCGTTGTTCCCCCTTGGAGCCCCATATAAAATTTTGCATAATCTGTTAAGCTGTCTCAGCAGTCACACCGTTTGCATTGTGAAGACTAGGAGGGTCGAGATAACTAATTGAGTAAAAGTGACTTGGTCCGCTAGAGACAAGTGTCTCGCTTGCCATCCTGTAAGTTTCTTTTGAGCATTATTGAGAATGTGCTAGTACGTGTTACGCTTGGTACGCTTATGGAGGAAAAGGACTCCTAGATATTTCCTAAGATTGTTCGTATTCTTAATGTGAAGAGCTTGACTGATGCGACGCCCAGTGTCCTGCTGGACATTCTTGGAAAAGAGAATCTTTGTTTTTGTCGGTATTAACTTTCTACCCCGAAGCTTTACAGAACTCCTCCAAAGTCTTAGCAATTACTTGCGCCTGGGAATCCGTTGCTTCCGTGAATAGAACTAGGTCATCTGCAAAGAAAAGATGGGAAAGCGGTGGCCCTGTATGGCTTAATTTTATCGATTTCAATTGACCATGTCCCACTTCTCTTGAGATAAGATGTCCTAGTCATTCCATGCATAGGACAAAGAGGTAAGGCGAGAGAGGGTCACCTTGTCTAATTCCGCGTAAGGGGCTAAAATGATTGGAAGCCAAGGCTTGCCATACCACCTGCATAGTCATCATCATAACGCACCACCTAATGACCCAGAGTAGCTGAGTCGAGAGACCAATATCCTCTAAAGTGTGGAGGATAAAATCCCAGCGGAGGCGGTCATAAGCTTTTTCTAAGTCCACTTTAATTGCTAGAAATCTTGTTTTCCCTTTCTTCCTGCGCATCAAGTGAATAACTTCCTGGGCAATAATGATGTTCTCTGTGATTTACCGCCCCGGAATAAAACTACATTAAGTGTCCCTCACAAGGAAGTCCAGGTGATGTTTGAGGCAATTAATGATGACTTTAGAGATAATTTTGTAAAGAACGTTGCAAAGGCTTATCGAGCAGAACTTGGTAATACTAGTCGAGGAAGGAATTTTGGGAATAAGGACTATGAGGGAATGGTTTAAGTCCTTTTCCCACTGTTCCTGTCTGAAGACTGACTGTATGTATTCAGTCACTTTGGGGCCTACCCTTTCCCATTGCTTCTGAAAGAAGAGGGCATTGAAACCATCCACTCCTGGGGCTTTATTCGGATTCATATCGAACACCACATTCTTTATCTCCGTGGGATGGATAGGTGAAGCCAAAACACTGAGAGTTTCTTCAGATAAGGGAGGAAAAGCTCCCTAGATCCTGATCCGGGTAGGATACTCTTCCTCTCGCGTATACAGCTAGGCAAAGTAATCGTGAGCTAAACGCCACAATTGTCCCTGGTCGGAGACTAAATTCCCTTGGGGGTCCTTGAGTCTTTCTATCTGCAGTTTCTTTCTTTTAGCAAGGGTGAGGGTTAGTATTCCTATCCCCTTACAAAATCTACTCACACCTGGCTTTCTGATGCCAAAAGATTTCTTCTTTACTCAAAACCTGCACTAATTCCTCACTTATCTGCTCTTCCAAAGCTAGCATTGAATATAAATTTTCCTCGGTCATGACTCTTTGAATGCCCTTGAGTCTGGCTAACAGTCTTTTTTTTTAAGGAAGATAATGCCAAACTCATATCGATTCCATCTTGCGAGGTGTTGGGAGAAGTGAGCTAACGATTCACTCATCGTCTCCCCGTTCAGTAACCCATGCTCAGCTATGACCTCATTAAAACCCGGATTAGTAAGCCAAGCATTTTGAAATTGAAAAACTGGGGAACCAGTATGTTTGGGGAACTGTTTGTGAAGCTGGATCCACATGGGATGATGGTCTGAGCCTAGGAAAGGTAAGTGGTAATTAATTGCTTGTGGGAAGGTTTGCAACCACGCTGACGACCCAAAGACTCGATCCAATCTAGCTTGTACCATGCCTCGGTACCACGTATACTTGGATCCAACATATCCTAGATCATGAAGGCTGCTTGCATGTACCCAATAATGAAAATTTGTGTTCACGATCCTTGTGGATGTAACTCCACCCTGCTTGTCGGTGATCTCTAGTTTTGCATTAAAATCACCTCCGACTAGCCAAGGTCAAGTTATAGTCCTCCTTATCCATTCTAGTGCAGTCTAGAGATGCTTTTGAGAGGACCTTTGGGGACAAGCATAAACTGTTGTAAAATCAAAAAATGATTCCTCGTACTTGATTGTGGTATGAATAAATTGCCAATGGGCTAGAACTATGGAAATATGGAAATCCCCCTTCTAAAGAATCCAAATCTCACCAGCGAAACCTTCGGCTTCTACTATGAAGGAAAAATCAAAACCTAGCAAGCTGATCACGTCTTGTGCCCTAGTGCCACTAATTCTGGTCTCCGTTAACACAAGAATACCTGGACTATAGTACCTAAGGTAATTACGCAGAATCATCTGAAATCTATTCCCCCTGCCCCCTGACAATTCCAAATTAGAATAGACATATCTAAAAGGTTTAACTGAAGAAGGTATCTCCCATGGGAGCGTCCTGCAAGTGCTCATTAGCTGCGGGGCAAGATCCTCGTTACTCCCTCCCGAGGGCATGACTCCTTGTGGTTTTGGCTCTCTGGCTATAACGAAGGGTGCAGCGGGTGGTAGGTTACTAATCTCCTTAGTGCACGTAATAGCCTCCACTGTCTCAACCCCTTCCATCTGCTGTAAGCGCCTCTCGATAGTTACCTCACTGCTTCCAAAACCTGTTGGTCACATATCATTTCCGTGTGGGAGGGGTGACAATGGCTATATTCTGGTCCAAATTGGTGGGCTGTAATTAGATTGGGGGGATAAATTCCAGCATTTGTTTTGGAATATGACTAGTCCGAGAGCTTTTGTCTTGGAGTAATTATTTTTGGATTCCTTTTTTTCCTCGGGGCCCCTTCTTTGTACTAGGCTTTGGCCCATTTTCCTTGAAGATTTGGCCAGGAGTGTTGGGCTTGATTGATTCAAGCACTTCGGAAAGAGATAGGCGTTATCCTAAGCCTGTTAATGGGAGTTGTTGTGTGTCCCCATGAGATAGTTGTTCGCCAGTATCCATCAGTCCTGCATCCATCAGAGTCGCGTATCTAGAGCTGATCTAGTGAGGGGACTCTTTGCTTCTCCCAGGCTAGACGGACGTGTGTTGGTGGGCAGAGACTGCTTCTGGAGCTGTTGGGCAGAGGGTTGCGGTTTACGTTGGACGTAAACCCATGGACCATACCCGTTCTCGACCGTTGTCTGGGTTCCTGTGGTGTTGCATCCCGACTTCTCTCCGACAGGCGCTGCTTCTGCCAACAACTTTGCTTTGGTTGTTCCTGCTTCCGACTGTGGGGGTCGAAGGTGTGCTCTGATGCACTGAGGGCATTCGGCTATAGGGTGGCCAACCTTCTCGTAGGAATAGCAAAGTTATGGGAAGCCCTCATATGTGACTTATAGCAGTTCTCCATCCAGCTCCATAGTGGTCTTTAGCGGTTTTGTAAGGTCGATATCCATGGCTAGACACGCACACCTTCCCCTGTGAGCTTGCAATGTAACCTAGTCGATTTTCACTGTCTTTCCGACTAAGTTACCTAAGGTCGTGAGTATCCTTGGGTGATATTGAGCTATAGGTAAATCCGGAAGTCGGATCTGTGTTACCGCTTGCATGATCGTCCCCTGCTTTGGTCGGAAGGAAGGCTCCCATGGTTAGACTGCTAAAGCTTGTCCATAAATTAACCACGGACCATCTATTAATGCGTGATATGTTAGACATTTTTTTTGTCCTTAGGGACAATTTTGTCTATGTCTCATAAAGTTAGACTAACATTAATTGCAATTTTGGTTTTTAAATAAATTACCGGTTAAGTTACGCCAGTTGATCCAGATAAAGATAATAAAGTGACCCAATAAATGATCTAGATTAATGGGTCAAAGTTCAGATGGAAAATAGGTCCCGATCAGTGTGGACCGAGTCTATATCGGTCTTGTCATGGGGAAGCCCGATATGGAAGCTATATAAAGGTTAAGGTCTCCTGCAGTTGCTCAAGAGAACGTTCACGAGCATAAGGATTCCTGACCCGTTAGGGAAGCTCGGAACTTGAGGAAACTGTAGAAAGGCCTAGCTCGTGAGTCGGTGATCACTTTCTACTAAAGGTCTCGGGAGATTCAGAGTCGTTTGGAGCTCGGAATCGGCATCGGAATCAAAGATGGAACTGAAATCCAGTTATTCCGTATTACCTTCATTTTTAATCCTTTCATGTAGATCTGGGGTATGTAATAAAGCTCCCACTACGTACTAACACGTGGTACTAGAGCGGTTACGTGATCGGATTGCCGGAAACAAAGGTTTTTCAGTTTTTCATCTCATTCGGTTTTCCTTCGTTTTTGATTCGTTTTCCAGCTTTTTTACGTATATAATTGCGTAAAAGTGGTCTACATAAGGTTAGCTACGAAAAACGGGTTGAAAACGGGCTGAACAGAGCGAAAAACGGCCTCCCAGGATATTGAAAATCACCTCCAGCGTCGGAGGTGTGGGAGAACGTCGGAAACCAACCACGTGGAACGGCGGGTGCGTGCGGTGCACGCACCCATCCTGACCATCCACGCGTCCGACAGGTGGCATTGGCGGATGCGCGACACGTGTCCGCGCGCGCAAGGCACGCGCCCACAGTGTCCACGCGTGATGCGTGTGGGTGGCGCATGTGCAGCACGCCAAAACGGTTGACGCGCGCGTGCAACACGCACTAGTTGCGTTGCCACACGCACCGACGTCGGCGGCTGACGTGATGCTGACGTCAGCAGTACGGAACTGCTACAGTATTTTTAAAAAAATACAATAAAAAATTCCATATTTCCCATAAAGGTACCCCGGGGTGTTTTGGGTCAGTTTTCGGGTCCAGAAAATTTATAAAGTGACCTTTTTCTATTTTTCTGGATTTATTACATTTGTGATAAATTAAAGTTTAACTCCAGGAAAAGGAATTAAGGTATTCTGAATTCGATTTCGATTGAATTTTCATGCTTCGGACTTCGTATGAGGGAGATGCATGAGGTCTCGTGTCTTGGGTCTCATTTTCAGTTTTTGGGATTGCATGATAATTAATCGGGAAAGGAATTAAGACATTCTGAAGCCATTTTTGAGTGAATTTTCGTGCAATGAACTTGCCATAAGGGAGATACATGATGTTGGCGTGTCTCAGGTGGTCGGTTCAGTATCCGGTTACGCACGATAGTCACTCTACTGAGATTTTTCTTTTATGAAAGTCTCGAATAAAGTTTTTCGGAGAATGTCTTCAGCACGTATATATGACAATGAGACTGTGCATTCGGATTTTTGCATTTATTGATGTTACATTGTCACATACAGTATGCCCATAAAGAATGTGAGGATGACATAAAGATGTATCCCCTTGTGTTTGTGGACTTTTTGGATGCTGATAAGAATGTAGTCACCAAAGTGGCCTTTCAAGTCAGTAGTATGAACTGTTCTGGTTGCATGTTGGGGGATGTCTCTGATTTTATATTTGGTTATTCTGCCCAAAGGTGTTGGCCTTATATAAAATTTTGAGATGTGCATAAAAGCATTAGATGGAGGAAAGCTGTTGCTCATGTGATCTATTCACCCAAAGGTGGTAGTGTCATGAGAGTTGATGCTTTGTACTCCGATTACTTTTATGTGTGGAAGTCTAATTGCATATATTATGGATTCAGCCCAAAGGTGTTTCATAATATGTGTGATCGGATTTTCAAGAAAGATACTATTTGATGGCTTTAGTATCACTGTTGTCCTACATTAGTGCTGATTTAAAGTTTATCATCTTGAAGTCACTTTTTTAGTCAACTAAATCAATGTCACCAATGAAACCTTTGTTGGTTTCAATTTAAAGAATTAGACGGAGGATGTTTTGAAGGTTATAGAGATAACTGTGGTTGAAATGGCCATATGGACGGGTAAGCCATCTCCAATTACATCAATGAGCTCGATAGCTCATAAAGCAGCCTATGAAACCTAGGATCAGTCTAATAGATTGGGAGGAATATCAACTTTATATTGCTAATGTTGAACAAGCTACATGTGTGATGTTAGCTTGTATGTCTCCTAAACTTCAGAGGTAGCTTGAGAACATGGATGCACCTACTATGATATTTCATCTTAAGGAGTTATTTGGTGCACAAAGTAGAGTGGAGAGATATCAAATCTTCAAGGCATTGTTTCAATGCAAGATGATATAAGGATCTTCAGTCAACCTTCATGTGCTAAAGATGATTGGGTATATTAAAAAATTAGCCCAATTAGGTTTTGTCATGGATCACGAGTTAAACGTTGATTTAGTGCTGTAGTCTCTGAGTTTGAGCTTTAAACAGTTCGTTATGAACTTCAACATGAATCAAAAGGACATAACATTGCCTGAGTTGTTAACATGCTTAAGACTGTGGAAAGGTGCCTTAAGAAGGAACCCAGTTCTGCACTTGTTGTCAGTTCTTACAAAAGCAAGAAAAAGGGCTTTAAGAAGAATAATAACAAGAAACAGAAGGCTTCTACTAATGTAAAGGAGGTGTCAAGAAGAAGAATAATAACAAGGGCACATGTTTTCATCGCGGAGTCAACGAACATTAGAAGAGGAACTGCCCATCTTATCTTGCTAGCCTAAAAGATAAAAAGCTTAAGGAAGTTGTCTCTTCAAGTATGTTTATGATTGAGATCAATCTTTCTACTTTTGTTTCACATTTTTGGGTATTAGATACTGGCCGTGGTTTTTACATATGTAATAACATGTAGATGTTAACAAGGAGTAGATTAATGAGGAAAGGTGAAGTGGACCTGCAAGTTGGTAATGAAGTAAGAGTTGCTGCATCAGCTGTAGGAACTTGTATTTTAACTTTACTTTTTGGCCTTATATTAGAACTTAATAATTGTTCTTATGTTCCTATTATTACAAGAAATATCATTTCTATTTCTTATTTAGATTTGAATGGATTTGTCTTTATAATTACTAATAACAATTGTTCTTTTTATAAAGATGATGTTTATTATAGATTTGGATTG
>JAOQMP010000210.1:34950025-34961484 GCA_027563575.1 Erythroxylum pedicellare
AGGATTTCTCTAATGCAGTTTAGCATAAAGTTGGAGAAATCGAGACCTACAAACAAAGATGATATAATTTAGATCATGAAGGTATCATCGTAGTTTTGTCACACTTCATTTTCCCATTTATGTCAGTGGGGTATTAGGTATTCGTGATTGTATTAGATCTGTGTCACACAGGACACATGCATCTGATGCTTTTCAGTACCGAAAGCCTTATAGGACAGAATTATAGGCTTTCGTTATCTTTGGATCAAATGTTTTGTTTTTAAAACCTAATCGACTAATACAGTAGCATGGCTTAATCGAGTTTTAAATTGTTTTTTAAACTAGAGTCTACTGCAATTAATGCTTGTCCAAAGGGGAGATTGTAAGACATTTTTTTTGTCCTTAGGGACAATTTTGTCCATGTCTCATAAAGTTGGACTAACATTAATTGCAAATTTTGTTTTTAAATAAATTATTGGTTAAGTTATGTCATTTGATTCAGATAAAGATAATAAAGTAGCCCAATAAATGATCTAGATTAATGGGTCGAAGTTCGGGTAGAAAATAAGTCCTGATTAGTGTAGACCGAGTCCATATCGGCCTTGTGATAGGGAAGTCCGATATGGAAGCTATATAAAGTTTAAGGTCTCCTGTAGTTACTCATGAAATCATTCACAAGCATAAGGATTCCTGACCCGTTAGGGAAGCTCGTGTTTTGAGTAAACTGTAAAAAGACTTAGCCCGTGAGTCGGTGAGCACTTTCCACAAAAGGCTGCAGGAGATTTGGAGACATTTGGAGCTCCGAATCGGCATCGAAATCAAAGATGGAACCAAAATATAGGTGTTCCACATTACCTTTGTTTTTAATCATTTCATGTAGATCCAGGATACGTAATAAGGCTCTCCCTACGTATAACCCATGAACCTGAGAGCTATTGCCATCTGATACTTCAAATCTAACTTTGTTCTCAATGTATCCTCCAGTATATTCCTAGATTTATCATTGTGTTCCCTCTAAACAATCAAATTGTGAAAGCTACAAGGGTTATAGCCAAGAATTCTTAGTCAAGAGTGACATAGAATTTACTTTTCTATGTTCTTGTTAGCTATGTAAGCTTCTTGCTTTTTGCCACTATTAGATGATGATATTATAGAGGTTTAATCCCAAATTTTAATGTTAAAACTTAATATATGACCATTATTTAAATGGTTTTCGAAGTTGATCCTACAACTTAACTGATATGCTTCAAGAAAATTTTATCCATTTGATTTATCATAAATGTCAATATAGGGTGTTGAAACTATATGGTATTTGGCATCCATTCATTAGTAACATGAGTGCTGGGAGCAACATTGTAGGAGAAAAATGATATATGTACTCTCTTTCTTGTGATGTTACTTTTCTATATTATAGTAATAAGGAAGATCTTTCACGCCAAGCTTGGCTTAGTCACTCATCTGTTAACTAATTATGTTACTAAACACGATGAACATTTTCAATTTAGAATATTTGTTGATGCCTTCATCAATCATGTAACAGGAGCAACTTTCAATGATAAATACTTCTATTTCCTTTGATGGGGCTTAAGGAATCTAAGGTATAGTATTCTGTCTTCAATTTTCTACTAGTTTTCTTATATATATTGAAAGCCCTCACTTTGGTGTATGCAAATTCTTCTCATTTAGTTCCTATAGGCAAACCTTAATGACAAGCACTTACAAATCTAAAACTTTATTTAACATTGGATTAGGCATTATGGGTTTAGTTTTGTTTACACATCTCATAAGTAATTGTAGGTATTAATCCTCATTTGGTCGTGTAATGTGCTCCTCATTTTCGTGACATTGTTGCTAAAATTATTTTAATATTGTTGAATTATTGTTTCTCTTAAGACTTATATGCAAACATCAACGACTAAGTTATATGAATGAAGCATTATTAAAAGAGATACAAAGGAGTGGATAAGGCATTGTCATTTACCTTCAAACTTGCAAGGACATGTTCACTGTTTTGTTCAATATAAATGGTTAACTACAAGAGATGTAAGGACAGAGAGAAAGCGAAGAGGAAAAGAGAAGAGAGAGAAGGAAAAAAAGAGTTTTTTCTTTTTCAATTTTTAGACTTCAATTGCCATGTAATATACAGAATTAACAAAGGACCCATATATGATTTTTGTAATAGAGGATTAATAGATAAGTTAACTTGATGTTCAAATTTTACATTTATAAAATGTTAAAGTTCTTTCTTATCCTGTATACAAATTATTAATTACCTATATAAAAAATTAAGCTACATTATATTATAATTTGGGAATCCAATTTGAAAACCTAATTTATGCTAAAGTAAGTCATAATTTTTTATTCCTTTTAGCGCCTAAGTAATCTTTATAATCTACAATTTTATTAGAATTAATTATAAATACTAAAATTTACTTAATTCTATAATTATAATTTGAAATTTGAAAGGTGATAATAACTTTTTTATTTTTTATTTTTTCATAAAACTGATTTGCAAATCACAATTAATTATGTTAATATAATTAATCACGTTAATTAATCCATTTGTTATGTGACCAACACGTGTATTAGTATTATCACATGACAAACAAATATTTTTAAAATAAAACATAAATTATGTAAATCTTTAAAATAATGACCCTAAATTCTCCCAATTCATTGTAAAGAACAAAGGATATTCATAAGGAGCAAGAATATAAACAATTTATAACAAAAGATTTAAGATGAATCAGAGCAGAGGTGCTCAAGATTTTAACATGGAGTTGGTAACTCCTGAGGTATATGTTGGTTTATGTACTAAGGTTAATCAGTTGGTTATAGTTTAGTGACAAAATAATTTTTAAAAATTATTTATCTTATACATATTCAAATGTATATGATAAAACCCATGAGATAAATGTACGCTAAAAGTAAAATTATGATGAAATCATAATTATAAAAGTCATATTGTGTTCGTGTTATCCTTAAATTTTTTTAGTCATTTTTATTAAGACTAGAAATTAATAAAATATAAAAAGATTAGCACACGTTATGTTTTTCCTTATGAAAAAAGTAGTCGATCTTATACAATTAAATATGGAGATACTTAAACAAACATATGAGTGCTTGTTAGAGAATAAGTTAACTGAGTTGACCTTATATGAGAAATCCATTTAGATCATTATTTGTATGTCTATGAAAATTATCATTATGATGATTGCTCCAAAGTTATCTTGTATAGGGATTGTTATGTTTTGACAATGCTTATAACCTATTTTAGTCAATGATAGCTTAGTTAATTGTCATTAGATAATATGAACTATATGGAGGTAGTTGAGTTATCAATATAACCCTAAAGTAATTAGGAAGAATGTTTCGTTGTTCTTGATTAGAATCGGTTTGGTAAACCCTTAGCCAAGCTGGAACGATACTTTGAAAAATAGTTTATAAATGTCATTAATTGAATCAACTATTAATAGTGGAGAACTAACAAGATTGAGGTCAAATTGAGTAGACATTAATTCTATGCCCTATGTTTAATTGAAGCATTATATAATGAAAGGATCGAATTATATGAAAAATCTATGCACAAAAAGGTTGAAAAACACTTTGACATTTATAAATATTTAGGTGGTTATAATGTATTGTTAGACGCTAATCTTGATTTATGGATATAAATTATTTAATTAGAGAATTAAAGAAGTTTAATTTATCTAATCATAAATATAATTTAGAGTTATAATTTTTATCTATTGTCAACATTTTTGGGAACCTAATGGGTCACCCATAACGAATAATTTAAGAAAGAAAAGATATTTTAATCAAGTTAGATTTGATTGTAAAGTTTGAGAAAATGTATGATTAAATATGAGACGTTTAATAAATAAAGATCAATATCAAATATTGGATCTTATTTAGGAAAAAATGGTATTTAGTTAGAATTGTTTATAATTCTAACTAAAGTTTAATTAAAATTAGGAATTTAATTTTAAGTAAATTACCATAATGTTCAAAACTTATTATAAATAGGGTTAAGCTCTAAAGAAGCTAACACTCTTTGCCTAACCTTCTTTGTAATAGTTATAAATTTCTCTTAAAATATTCTTTGGATATCATTAGAGGTTGAGCATTCATGTCAGTAGAATAGTTGAGATGAGCTAGTTTCAAAAACGGTTCGAAAGATATGACAAGAAAAGGATCAAGATTCAAAATAAAGTACGAATTAAGATTCACGCTATATTATGATTTCTATGTTAATCATTTTATAGAATGTAAAGTGATTTTGGCTTTTGACATTTCAAAACAAAATGTTTCGTTATTAATCCACTGCATAAAGATCGAATATCACCTCAATTTTTAAGCAGTGGTATCAAAGCATACTTAAATTCTATAATTTGATTAAAATTGCTCAATAGTTATGGATTTAATGAAATTAAGTTTATTAGTGTAAAAGTTGAACTATACATGGACTTCCATAATATTAATTAGAGATTGTTTTCATTTTATGAAAATTTGGCACTTCCTTTTGCATTTTCTGGAAAGCTAGAATGTTTATTAAAGCTTACGATACAACATGTTTGTATCAATTTCTAGAAAGCTAGAATATTTATTAATTTTAATCACATGGCCCTTGTTTTGTGTTTTCTGAAAAATCAATCATGCGTCCCTATTTTGTTTATAGAAAATAACATGAATCTACCTTGTTTATAAAGAAGAAAAGCAAACTAAATCTCATGCCTATTTTTTGTGGATTAAAAAAAAAGATGTATATCCTTTAAGCTAGATTATGTACTTTGGTTTGGGTGTGCATTTTGAGGATATGGGATATGTGTGTGTGCAAATGAGATTATTTCTAGTTGCTTGAGTTGGGTCAAAAATTAGCAGGAGAATGTCTCCTGCAGTGTGCCTTCACCAATGGCGACCATGGTTAATATTGTGAGACATTGCCAGTGTCAATTATCGCCCAAAAAATGCAATGGAGAAAAGATACATCATGCAGTCAAGATAAGAGAGCACTAAAGGAGGAAGGAGAGACTCCTTAAAATTAAGAAAGTTTTTTCTTGAATAATTATGAAAGGTTTTTTTTAATTAAATTTATTTATTTCAATTTAATTAAAATAAATTAAATTTATTGATTTTATTTGATTATAGAATTATTATTATATTGTTTCTTTATTTAGAGAATCATTATTTTATTTATTTAGAAATTGTTTCTTTATATATGAATAATAGATTTCTTGATTTACTAGAAAAGGTATTTTTATTGATTAAATTTTGACAAGTGTTTTCGTTTATTAAATAAGAAAAATAAGATTTCTTTCATAATCTTGAAAATATTTTTAATTTATAAAAAATTCTAATTAATTAAGAAAACAATCTCTAGATAAATAATGTAAAGGAATTTTTAAATTAAATTCAAAAGTGTTTTTATTAAATTTTGAAAGTAGTTTCCTTTTAATATTAGATATAGGTTTTTAATTAATGAAAAATAATTTCTAACTAGATTTGAAGTAGTTTTCTAATTGGATTAGGATTTCTTACTTGTTAAATTTTTAAAAAAGAGTTTTCCTAAGTTATAATGAGTAAGAAGCATAATTTACTGAAAATTGTTTTCAATTAAATTTTATTAAAGTAGTTAAGATAATTGAAAATAGTTGCCAATTGAATTTGAAATTATTTTTAATCAAATTAAATTTCTATTTGGAATAGAAATTTGATTTTTTTCATGAATTAATGAATTTAATCTAATTTAATCATCCAAGGAGTTCGAATTATTATTTTAGATTGTGAAGATTAATAACTAGAATCAAATGAAGCTTGATATTTTATGCATATAATTTAATTATGAATGCATAAGTTGCATACTTTATTTATATGTTTGATATATACATTTGATGCATGTTAAATTATATGTGATATTATTACATGTAATTGTGTGTTTGATGAGACGAATAAAATTAAATCTCTTGTTAAAATATTAAGAGAACATGATTGTTGTTTTCCATTAATATAAGAAGAAACCAGAGTTGTGTTTATTGTTAGGATTATTGAGCAAACTCAAGGTGGCTTTAACCCAAATTTATTCAATTTTGCAATGATGGATCCTACTTAACTAAATTTGTGTCAATTAGATGAGCAAACTCATGAGCACATGAATTTAGACGTAAGGTTATGAATAGTATATAAAATATTTTTTAGTCAGAGTTATCACCTAATAGATCTAGGAGACACATGAGATGTGATCAATAAAGTTATTACTTACCTAATTTAAGTTTAGTTAGTTTGTTAAGCAAAGTCAAGATTAACTAAATTTGAATTGGTTCCTAGTCCACTAGAAAAAATTAGAATTTGAATAGTAGTGAGGGATATTATTTCAAATAAAATAGCGGGAGTAACCAAATACACGATTAAAGTCCTGACTTTATTCGATAGTCATGACATATAAACATTACTTGCTTTTGTTACATTTATATTTTATTCTAAGTAGAATTTACGTTTTAGTAAGAGTTGTCAACTAACAAATCTAGGAGACACATGAGATGTGATCAATAAAGTTATTACTTACCTAATTTAAGTTTAGTTGGTTTGTTAAGAAAAGTCAAGATCAACTAAATTTGAATTAGTTCCTAGTCTACTAGAATTAGAATTTGAATAGTAGTGAGGGCTATTATTTCAAATAAAATAGCGGGAGTAACCAAATACACGATTAAAGTCCTGACTTTATTTGGTAGTCATAACATATAACCAATACTTTCTTTTGTTACATTCATATTTTATTCTGAGTAGAATTTACCTTGTTCGTTATAGTTGATACTAAGTTAATGAACTAAATTTCTTGGACACAAGTTATGTTTAAGAAGAGTTCTCAAAGTTAGATTAAAAAGTTGTATGCCCATTATGCAATTTTTCTATTAATCCATGTTGAGGATTCAGTAACAGAGTTTTAAATATGTGTAAATATCATATAGATGACAAAATGTATGAACATTTTGAGTTGACTATTATCTTATAAACTTTGATGACAACATGTAAGATGTATGTCAACATCATGATAGCAAGATGGAAGAGGTTGCATGGAGTAGAGCTAAAAGGTATAGTAACTTAACGGACTTGTCCCCTCAATTTAGCTTACTAAAGTGTAAACATAGACATTATTTAAAGATTTTGCTATAGTATGATAATAGTTGTCATAAAAAGAAAATGATTTCACAAATTTTCTTACCTATATGTGATATGATATAGATCATATGTACTTTTAGTTAATGCTTAAAAGTATTTTGTACCAAATTTAGATTTGACATTATTATAATGTTCAATGCATGATAAGAAATATATTGTTAAGTAAAAGTAATTTATTCAATCTTATACAAATAGATTGTATATATTAAATCAAGGGCAACTTGCGTTTAACATAAGTGGCAAGAATACAAAGTTAGATAACTAAGATTATTCTTTTATATCATATTGGTTAAATCAACAGAACAAGAGTCACAGAGTTATATACAATGAAATATATCATTTTCATTATGAATTATATGAAACTTATTAAGTTGAATAATAACCAAATAAACCTTTAGTGAACGGAAGATGATGGTTTTGAATTATTAAATTTATATAGGTGATGTATTAGATATAATAACAATTCATAAAAGGATTATTCTTATATTTTATTAAAAGTATTAATAACTTTATATGATATAGTCATATATATTAGATGAATTATTGATTTAAAATTTAAAATTTTTTAATTGTTTAAATCTAAGTAAAAAAAAATTAAGCATTAGGAATGCCAAGTCACTTTGACAAGATCGAAGTGGTGAAATTTAATATTTTTGGCCATCTATAGCAAATGAGATTCCCTGGTAAATACTTTCACAACAAAATTCTATAAGTCTATGGATTTATATAAGGAAGAAAATACATATGAGATATTGTACGGTGCAATATTTATTTCTACTATAGTTATACCTTCCAACTGACCTTTAATAGTTCCAATTAGATCAATTAGCAATATTTAATATAAGATATAAAATGTTAAGACTTTTATGTGATGTTCAATTGAAGCATATATTATCTAATAAGTTTATAACTAAATTGGATAATTGAAGGTTATAAGATATCTAAGAAGGATGGATATAATATTACAGTCTCATTGAACAAATTGTTTGTTTCAATGACCATTTATAGGAGAACTGGTTTCAAGATAAGTAGTAAGAGTAATTTGAAATTTGAAAGTTCAAATCTCATGACAATACATCTAATCGAAACTAATGCCTTTGTTGATACATTTGATGTATAGTTGAAAGGCCATGAGGCATTAAAAGATTTAATTTTATGATGAATTCAAAGAGTTTGTTTTAAAGATGATTGTAGATTTATCATATCTATAAGAAGTTAAGCAGCAGTGTAGTTGTCCTCTTTAATGCGAGTTGCTTACAAAGAAAAATAATTCTTATTTTTTATTTTTGAAAACATAATTGTCCAAGAATAATTCATATTAGATATTAAAAGGTAATAACTTAATTCTAGAAATTAGATCTATAGATAAAAATTGGAAGTTGTTTACCTATTCTAAGTCCAAGTACATTGACAATATACTAAATATGTTTAGTATTTGAGATATCTAATACTTATGAAGTATTGAAGATATCCATTATTCTATGTATGAGTTGATATTTGAGTTCAAGGTTATACAGATATTAAATTTAGAAGTAAATACTAATTAAGCTTTATTTTACTTAAAAATATTTTCTTAAGATTGGAAATGGAAATGATTATATGGAACAAAATTTTGTATAATTCCTTGCATTGTTCAAATAGTAATGTACTATAGAACATTTGATCCATAAGGCATGTAAAAGGAGCAAAGGTTTCATCAAAGATCCAATTAAATGTTTAGGCAATTTCTCTTAATTGTGATGAGAATTGAGACTAAAGTTGTAAGATTAAAGCAAGTGCTCATTATTGAGAATCTTGTATAATTCTCTCACTAAACCATTGTCCCAATAGTAGCATGATCGTCATATGGTGATATGATATAAGATACTTAAATTATTCTTTTATTCCCTACAGCCAATCAGTTGGTTGTAATTTAGTGATAAAATAATTTAAAGACATTATTTATCTTATACATATTCATATGTATAAGATAAAGTCCATAGGAAAAATATACATTACAAATGAAATTATAATGAGATTATAATTATGAAATTTATATTACATTTGTATGTTATCCTTAAATTATTTATAGTCATTATTCTATTAAGACTGGACATTAATAGAACATAAAAAGATTATGACATGTTATATTTTTCTTATGAAGGAAGTGGTCAATCTCATACACTAAATTATGGAGATACTTAAAAAAACTTAGGGGTTCTTGTTAGAGAACAAGTTCACTGAACTGACCCCATATAAGAAATCCATTTATATCATTACTTGTATGTTATAGAAATTCTCATTATGATGATTGTATAAGTGATCCTTAAGTTAAGATCTCCAAAGTTATCTTGTATAAGAATTGTTATGTTTTGATACTACTTATAACCTATTCTAGTTAATAACTTAATCAATAGTCATTTGATATAACATGAACTATATGGAGGTAATTGAGTGATCAATATAATATTCATCACCCTAAAGTAAATAGGAAGAATGTTTCATTGCTCTTGATTAAAATTGATTCGAGAATCTTTGGACAAGGTGGAATGACATTTCGAAATAGTTTACAAAAACTCATGGTGGAGATCTATCAGTATTGGACTCAAATAAAGTGGGTATTAATTCCATACTCTATGTCTAATCAAAACATTGTATAAAGAAAATATTGAATTATATGGAAAAATTATACTAGAAAAGTTATGCAAAACTACTTTGACATTCCTAAATATTTGGGTGGTCATAATGTGTTGCTAGACACCAATCTCGATCTACGGATATAAATTGTTTAATTAGAGAATTAAAGATAAATTAAAAAAGTTTGATTTTTCTAATCATAAATATAATTTAGGGTTATAATTTATATTCATTGCTAACATATTTAAGAACCTAATAGGTCACACATAAAGAACGAATTGAAGAATGAAAAGATATTTTAATTAAGTTGGACTTGATTGTAAAGTTTAAGAAACTTTATGATTAAATATGAGATATTTAATAAATAAGAATCAATATGAGATATTAGATTTATTTGGACAAAATTGGTATTTAATAGAATTATTTATAATTTTAATTAAATTTTAATTGAAATTAGGAATTCAATTTAAATTAAATTACTAAAATGTCCATAACCTATTATAAATAGGCTTAAGTTCTAAAGAAGTTAGCACTCTTTACCTAACCCTCTTTACAATAGTTATAGAGTTCTCGCAACACATTCTATTTATGTAGCTATGATAGTTGAGATAAGCTAGTTTCAAAAATAGTTTAAAGGATATGACCAGAAAAGGATCAAGCTTCACAATAAGGTACGAATTAAGATTTACGCTTTATTTTAGTTTATGTTTTAATTATTTTATAGAATTTAAAGTGATCTTAGCTTTTATAAAATCAAAACAGAAAATTTTCATTATTATTTCACTACCTATAGGATTGAATCCCACTCTGATTTCTTAATAGTATACACTAATTATGGTGCATATAGTTAAATTAGTCCCTTTTCTAATATTTGGTCTCAAATGAACATTGAATATTAAGATAACCAGACAAGATGGATTTAAGAAAGTTGATGCCAAAATTCTTGTATGTATCTTGATCCATCCTCCTTTAATGTAATTATCATTTAATTTTATCTAGTCCCTCAGTTTCCTAGTTATATCCCTTGCCACTAGTTTTGATTCATGTTTTCAGATAAAAATTGGATATTAAAATTGCATTATAGGTACAATTACTGGGTTTCTCTCTTTTCACATCATTAGATTTATTTGTGATTTTAGGGTTTTGTATAGGTTTCCTATAACATGTTATTTTCCCCTATATTGTTTTGATGTTTCTCATTATAGTTAGAATTATCGTAACTTCTATTATAGAAAAAAGGGAAATGATTATAATGTAATTTTCTTTATTTTTGTAGGCTTATTTCCATGAAGGGAGTACAAACATAGTATAACATATTTTATGTTTTGTTAAGAAATCAAGGCGAGATCAGATCCTGCATGTAGCAAAATAAATATAAAACTTTTTCATATAATTTTATGAAAGTCAAAATCATTTAAAATTCTATAACATTATTAACACATAAAATATAATAAAGCATAAATCATAACTCATACATTAGTGTGAAGCTCGACCATTTTCTTATGATTTCTTTTTGATTTGATTCTACAATTAGCTCATTTCAACCATTATAGCCGCATACATATCCAGCCCCTAACAGTATCCATAAAACAAGTTAAGAGAACTCTACAACTATTATAAAGAGGGTTAGGCAAGAAGTAATAACTCTCTTGGAGCCTAATTCTATTTATAATAGGTTCTAGATAGTT
>JAOQMP010000210.1:34978541-34990636 GCA_027563575.1 Erythroxylum pedicellare
TTTTACAAGCTGAGTCATCCCTTTCTCACCAATGTGGCCTAGTCTTTTATGCCACAAATCAACTGTATTATCATTCTTCACTGTATTGACAACATCAATGCAGAGCTTTGCCTACATCATATACAGTCTTGAGTACTTCTGACCTCTGGTCACTACTAAGGAGACCTTAGTAAGCTTCCATTTTCTATTTCCAAAAGTATTTCGAAAACCTTCATCATCTAGCCTATTTATAGAAATCAAGTTCAGACGCATATCAGGAATGTACCTAACATCTTTCAGCAACAGTCTTGAACCATTTGCTATCTCTAAAGAAACATCCCCTTTGCCAACAACATTTGACATATTTCTATTTGCCATCTTAACAACGCCATAATTTCCAGGTGTGTAAGATGAGAAAAATTGTCTGTGAGATGTAACATGAACAGTAGCTCCACTGTCAACTATCCAACTTGTGTCTTGCGACACCAGGCTAACTATATCTGTATCAATAACAAGGTTGAATACATCAACAATGTTACCTTGTTCATCATCACTACTTTCTTCTTTCTTTACATCTTTGCCTTTTTCCTTCTTTAACTTTCTGCAAAATTTCATGATGTGGCCTTTCTTCTTGCAGTAATGGCATTTCACGTTTGTATAACTGTTTGACTTTCCTCTGCTCTTGTCTCTAAACTTTGGGCCTCTGGATTAACTCCTTCCTCTATTTTCTGTAAGCAGAAAATCTGAATGTGATGAAGAGGTTGCATGCTGTGATTTACGTCTCATCTCTTCATTTAGTATACTGCTTTTAACAGACTCCATATTTCATACGCCATTTGGTGCAGTACTTGTCAAAGACACCTTCAAAGTCTCCCAAGACTCTGGTAATGAAGCTAGCACCATTAGAGCAATCACCTCGTCATCAAACTTTATACCCATCTTTAATAACTGATCAACCATCCCTTCCATATTATTTAAATGATTAGCTACAGAAGTACTCTCCTGGTATTTTACCTGCATCAATTTTGTCAGATAAAATAATTAGTTGTTGCCAGTCTTTGAAGCATATAGCTACTCCAGCTTATTCCACAACGTTCTTGTGTGAGTCTCGTTACAAATGTGATTGTACACATTATCATCGACAAATTGTCGAATATAAGCACACGCTCGATTATGCTCAAACTTCCAATCTTCGTTAAACATCTCCTCCAGTTTAGTTGTCGAAAATACCGATAAATGCATATTTGTAATTATTAAGAGGTTCTTCATCTTGGTTTGCCATATACAATAGTTAATACCGTTTAAATTGATCATTTTGCTCGTCTTCACCTCAACTTGCCAAATTAAGCCCAATTTGAGAAAACTAACCTCAAATATGAAACCAGGACGTCAAAATTTGGCAGAAAATATATCTTCTAAATGTTCACCACGGGATCGGAATAATGTTGTCGGACCCTACTGGAATAGAAAATGCGGGACCCGGTAAATAGTAACTTGTGAATAGTACTCACTAGAATAATATCATCGGACCTCACTAGAATAGTGTCGCAGGACCCGGTAAATAGTAAATTATAAATAGTACTACAAATAGTGCCACAGGACCCAGTTACTATTGCTACACACCTTGTAAATTTATTAAAACAACGTAAAAATACTATTCATCACCTTTGTCGTTTTACGTCAACTTTTCTAACGGATCACGCCAAAAAATTCGATGTAATTTTGTCTTCCCGATGACGTGTTTCTTTTCAAAAAATACCTTTAATGAAAACACAACTCTGATACCAATTGTTGGGCGCTGCAGGTGTATTTTGTGAAAAGGAAAAATAAAATAAGCAAAATGAACACAGAATATTTAACGTGGTTCACCCTTAACTTTGGGTTACGTCCACGGACAAAACTCAAAATATTTCTTCCACTATTACAAACAGTAGGTGTACAAAGATAAAAACCAAAATAGTGACTCACAAGGTGTTTTTCAACCTAAAAATACTAACCTCACTATTCTGTCACTCATCAACCTTTTAGGAATATATTTCCTAACTTTAGAGCATTTGATTTGCTCTGGTTTTTCTCTTTGCTTTCTGTTTTGTTGTGTATTTCTTCTGAAGCATGGAGTGCCTATAAGCACTCCACTGCGTGAGATAGCTGCCTTGCAGCTGTCTTTATTTCTTCTTTTCAACAAATGTTGCATGTTGCGGCACCGATTTTGGTGCCACAGCTGCAACATTGGACATGGAGTCCCTCCATGTGAGAGGGACCCATATCCAACACTTGTGTCGTCTGTGAGGGAAATTGTGTCGTCAATAAGTTGAATGTGACCGTCTCAATGGCAAAAGTGATCGACAGGCGAGTTATAGTTGTGTGGTGATGGCGGTTGATATTGCGGTGAGTCGCGTGTGATTGTCGAGCTGCTTCTCTTGATTGTCGGGCTCAACATGAGTAAAATGTATTTATTAATTGAATGGTCAATTGAATTTTATTTTAATTAAAAATATATTTTTTATTTATTGAAAATTTGATGACCATGTTAACGTAAATGAGCCCAATTTTATGTGTTGGTTTAGGTCTGAAATGTTAAAAACAAAATTATAATTTTTAACAAATTAAAATTTAGTATTTTATTCATATATTTTACTTTTTAGTAATGCTATAAAAAATAAGTAAAATTTCATATTTCAAATATAATTTATCCTAACACTTTACTGGTAATGAATTATAGTTTTATTAGAATTACATGGAATTCATTAGGGTAAATTTAAATTTAAACGATGTTAATTATATTCTGAATAATTTATTATTTTTAAAAATTTTAAATTCATAAATAAAAAACATCATGTCTCAATCATTTGATAGTTAAAACTTATTTAAACATTCATTTAATAAATTATACTCAAATTAGTTGTATGCTTTAAAACTCTTTCCATTCTTTACTTTGGGCTATGAATATACACATATATAAATATTACAAAAACAAAGGCAGTTATATACATATATATTCTCTTAATTAATATTAATGAATTCCTTATTTTAAATCAACATAAAATTTATTGGGTGATAAAATAAATAATGTTAAATGATTATATCAAAATTTATCTTTTAAAATTTTGATAGTGAATATTATTTGTAAGTTCCATAGTAATTTAACCTTTTTTGTTAGAAGAATGATAATATAATATTTAAGTAATGATTAGTTGTCCATTTTAGTTTTGACACAATCGTGCTCGAACTCAAAATTCTACAACATTTTATGTACTTGATTTGCTTCACGTCACCAATCTCCTCGAAAGCATTAATGTAACGAACCCGCACACGAACGGTTGACCTATGGTCTTCCTCTCTCAGATCGCTCCCACCCCCATACTGTGGTTACAGTCTACATCAGCTCACTCGGACTCGGGCTCTAAGATTAACCATCCCAAGTAGAGTTGACTTGTATCTCTTTTCAAATTTCTGGGGTCCTAAAAGTAAAAGCTAGATTTGGGTAATCGAAATGTGCTACCCGTTTGCTGCATACGCCGAATGGTAGAAAAAAGGGGTAGACTTTAGAGCATTCCCAGGTGGTGCTTTTGTGGGTTTATTTCGAAAGAGGAAAATGAGCGCAAACACTGGGCACTTGTACATCCAAGTTCGACGTCCGTCTATCTCACCGTTTCGTTGCCAAAGCTCCTATCTTTCTAGAAAATGTTTTCAGCTTCCATTTCCACGGAGAATTTGCTCACTCAACTCTTCAGGTCATTGCTTTTTCTCTTAAATTCTTCATCCATATACTTCTTTCCGATTTAATTGTGTTGCGCTCGATCCAGAATTTTCAGAGTAGGACTTTATTTCTTTAGCTGTAGTATTTGAATATTTGCAAGTGGTATTTATTTGTAGCTTGTACTCAAATGTTTCTGATCTTTCAAGTCTGGAAACACACCGTTATTCACAGTAGGGAGCTCAGGAGTTTTGCTCAGCAGATGTGCGTCCGATAAATTCTCTGAATCTCTTCAACCGGATCCGGGGCTGAATTTTACCACTGACCTGAATCAAGTGCAGGTGTGTTCTGTTGATTGTCATAATTTCATTTCTTTACCCAATTTCCGTTCTCCAATTCTTATTGATAATCCCGTTATTCTGTGTCTGGTGGACTTTTGGGTTCAATTCCAATGTACTTTATAATCTGAAGTTGAAAGATGGGAAATTTGAGTTCTATACTTCACGTTGTTGCAACATGTTTCTTCTGCCACAATCTTGGCTGATACCCCCTCGATAGGGTGGGTGCTATGAGCATAGCTGGTGTTGTAAACTTCTTTTAATTGCATTACCTCACATGATATGTGATTAGTTGATCTTCAATTTTGCGCTCGCAAAACACCCGGATGCATTCTAAAGGAAGGTTGCAACGGTATCATTTCCCTTTTGCACGCTAGGATGTTTCATACTCCAAGTTCAACGTTAATTATTTGTGTTGGAGTATATTTGTCTTCATTGTAGATGGTTTTTTACTTGTTACAAGAACAAGATTATCATAGGTCTTTCAATAATGTGGAATTACCTTATTTCTCATTTCAGATATTTGAGCAAAAGAAAACTTCTATTGTGGATATCCTGAAGCAATCAAATTCCATTTTGCCTCATGTGATCATTGCTAGTACCCTGCTGGCTCTTGTCTTTCCACCCTCTTTCACATGGTTCACTACCAGGTTTTTCAGAATTTCTAATATTATCTGGTTCTATCTTGATGAAGGCAGTTTAAAAGAATAATACTTTGTTTAAGTCTTCATTTCTAATTGCTGATTGAAGGGAATTCATGGTAACCTAGAAGACTTGTTTGAAAGATGAAACGACTGCAAATGAAAAATTTGATAGTCCATCAATGGTGATATTAAACATGCACTGAAGATCATTAAAAGGACAGAACAAAGGAATTTCTTTGTTAACTATTATCCTGTTCATTCTTCTTTGCTGATGTTATAAGCAATTCTGGGTTCCTTAATGCAAATTTTGTAGTTTATTTTAAATTCATTAAATTTCTTGTGGGCTAAGTGCAAAGTAAAAATATAAAAATGGTCCCCTAAGTGGATCTTGGAGTTCAGGGCGGTGCAATCATGTGTATGTTGCTTGTTGCTGCAGCTTTGTTAAATAAATCTGTGATACATCTTTACTTATTTAGATGCCTTTGCTTATTTAGAACAACCTTAAAAGTTAATGCAGCTTATATGATGAGTTAACATAGATAATTTAGGACATTTTCTTCTGATGCGATGATTGAGTTCTATTTAGGAGAATTTTGCATAAGTGAGGTATTCAGCAAGCTCTGAATAAAATGTAACTTTATATGCAGTACACAAATGAAAGTTGCTCGCTGTACTAGTTTATGATTATCATTTTGGTAAACTTTTCAGGTACTATGCTCCTGCATTAGGGTTTCTGATGTTTGCTGTTGGAGTTAATTCCAGCGAAAAAGACTTTCTGGAGGCATTCAAAAGACCTGCGGTTATTGTGGCTGGTTATGTTGGCCAATTTGTTGTAAAGCCTATTCTTGGATATATTTTCGGCGTCATTGCGGTGTCAACATTTGGTCTTCCTACTCCCGTGGGTGAGAGTTTGTTTATGTAAATTCCAGCATTACACTCTAACACCAGCAACAATGTGCTAACTTATTGGTGAATATACAAGTCAGGTGCTGGGATTATGTTGGTATCTTGTGTTAGTGGGGCCCAACTTTCAAATTATGCTACTTTTTTGACGGATCCACAGTTGGCCCCACTTAGCATTGTTATGACATCATTCTCTACTGCTACCGCGGTTTTTGTTACACCATTGTTGTCACTCTTGCTTATTGGAAGGAGACTGCCAGTTGATGTTAGGGGGATGGTATCCAGCATACTCCAGATTGTTGTTGCTCCAATTGCTACTGGCTTGCTTTTAAACAGGTGATCAAACGTCCCAACAACAAAAACCTTCTTCTTGAAGTCTATATCAATCTAATACTTCTTTTTTCACAGGTTCTTTCCTCAGATATCTAATGCCATTCGACCTTTTTTGCCCCCATTATCAGTCCTTGTGACTGCGTGTTGTGTTGGAGCACCTCTGGCTATCAATGTTGAATCTGTTAGGTCACCTTTTGGAGTAACATTGCTATTGCTCATTGTTGCATTTCATCTGTCAGCATTTGTTGTTGGTTACTCTCTTACTGGTGTCTTATGCCCCAATACACCTGATCTCAGAGCACTGCAAAGAACAATATCCTATGAGACAGGTACCACCTTCAGTTTCAATCGACTGATTTTATCGAAGAACCTGAGCTGATTTTATTTATTTATGGTTTCCAGGGATGCAAAGCAGTCTTCTGGCTCTTGCATTGGCCAATAGGTTTTTCCAAGATCCACTTGTAGCCGTGCCTCCAGCAATCTCTGTAAGTTATATTTTCAAATATTCTGATAGCTACGCATCTTTTTTTTCTGCATAATAAATGGTTTTCATATGTAATTTGTATTTGGCTTACACACGCTACAAAATAAATTGAGAGATTTAAGTTTTGACCTGGACGAATGCAAACAAGAGTTCTACAATAATATATTCAAGTTAGGAACGCTTTTTAATAAGTTCAGGAATAAGGTTGTAGAATAGGAAAGACAATTATAGCGGAACATGAAACAAGAGGAATCTCTTCTATTGGGTGAAATCAACCTTAGCGTGTACTTCTCCATACAAAAAAATATCGCTTTATGTTTATGTTGGTTTAACTATGCGTGTAAGTAGAGAGAGACAGAGAGAGGGAATATAAGCATATATAGGCCAGGGCCACAGAAGGTGCCCGTGCTGTTTTCGGCTTTGAAACATCCGTAACGTCAAATGTGGTTGTGAAAGTTATAATTTCATAAGCAATATGAGGAACAGAGCACAGGTTTTGTTGTTTACATATTTTATGGGTTTTCTCATCCATGTCTCATGTGGGTCGCAGACTGTAATGATGTCACTGATGGGCTTCTCTCTTGTCATGCTTTGGGCAAAGAGCAAAAAGTAGGAGCACAGACAGTACACATGACTGAAACTGATGAATCACCAGTATGCCCCGTATTGGTAATGCTATTGGCTTTGGCTTTCCTCCCATTCTTCCTGTCTCAAAAACAAGATTAGTAATGTTTATCTTATAGCTCAAGATGGGGATTGCCTCGCAGTTGTACAGAAGAATTCAATGGAGCTTGGTTAATGATTATATAAGCTATCTTACTAGATCAGAAAAGGCATGAAAGCTTCTGCAAGTGTTGAAAGTCAACTATGAATGACAGTCTATGTCCAGTTGCTTGGTTGTTGTACCTTTCTTGGCTTTTGGTTCGGTTCCTGGAATGAATTGGATGGTCGAAAATGAAGTCTCAGACTCTCATAGCCTTAAAAAATAGTTCAATTTTTAATACAAGGTGGGAAAATCCAAGTTATCGAAATAGGCCTGTTATTTTAGGATTACCAATTTAAATTGTTCAAAATTTTCGTACTAAATGATCACAGGGAAAAACGTTGTCGCTAATCACATTCTCTCAACCCTCCATAACTTACCCGCAAATGGACTGACTTAACGTACGACAAAGAGAAATCTGAAATTATCCGCCATGGCAACTGTACCATCTACAGCCTTAGCTCTGTTCTCGCAGAAACACCGTTTTTCTCGCAAACCAAAGCAAACCCCTTTCTTTTCCCTCGTTCGTCCACTAACCTGTAAACACGATGATGCTTCACAAACTCGATCGAATTCAGTAAGTCTCGGTAGTTGGGGTGTTAAAGGTCTTTATAGTGCGGGTTTGGCATTAGCACTAGTTGGACCAGCGTCAGCTGCTGGATTGCCTTTGCTGGGTGAACTCAGCGAACCTGCAAATGCTCTCTCCTTGCCCACTTGGACGGTGCATGTGTCCAGTGTTGTTGAGTGGTATGCTTAAAATTCTGAATTTTGTTCGTTTAGTTCCTCTCCTTCTGATAATCTGATATTGTTCTTTTATTTTGTTAATCGTCATTTGACTGATTGATAATTGGCTTTTGAGTCGAGCTGCCCAGTAAAGCACTCGGTTTCAGTTTTCACTTTAACACAGTCTCCTCTTGGAAACTAAAGATCCCATCTTCATAGACTTTTAAATTTACCACCATACTTTGTTGATAATGAAATACGTTGGATTGTCTGGTACATTGGTTCAGTGTTCTTAATGCTAATTGGAGTTCTCCGCCTGCACAGGATTACAGCAATGGTACTGGTGTGGGAATACGGGGAGAAATCGGGGTTTGAATCATGGAAGGGACTGTCTTGGGGTATGGTGAGTTACTCTTCTTTTTTAAAGGGAAAACCCAACAATGGGAGCCACTCTCTTTGGCTATCTTATCTCTTTCTCCTATAGTTTCCTTTGGTAAACAAACAAAGGTGGGAATCAAATAATGGCCTTAGTTTAGGTTGAACCATTCAGGATGTCATTTTTCGTTTTGAGGGGCTTTGTTTTCATGACTCTCTCCAGCTCCTGAGATATGGACACTCCGTACATGAAACATTTTCTATAATTCTCGTTTCTGGGTGACTTTATGCCTGAAGGAGATTGTTTGCATCTCTAGGACGAACTGCCTTTTGAAATTTGAATGATGCGTAACGTTTTGGATACCAGCACTTTAAACATGTCAGACACTAACTTGCTTAGCTTCCGTTTCATGAGAGACTTGTTTATCATCTGGGAGAGCCCAGATGTTTCCATTTTAACTTTCTCCTACATTATTTCCCAGTCTCATATTGTTAACCGATTTAACTAACCCTGCATTGAATAGGTACCTCTGCTTGGTGGAGCATTTTGTGCGTGCACATGGCATTTCTTTTATAATTCCGAGTCGCTCGAGGTAAGAATGATTGTATCATTTAATAGTGAAAAAGTATGTGGCTTCATTTAGGCCCAGATTGGAAAGTAAGTAACCTAACCAAATGGTGTATAACCAAACCATATTACTGTGTCCATATGCAAAGTCTGTACTTTGCGGTGCCTATGATCTTCTTCACCTCTCACATGTTTATTTCTCATTCACTTTGGATGTGTATTTAAGACCACGTTAAAGTTTAATCTCCGAAGTTGTCTTTGTATGACAAGTTTTCAACTGCACCGTAAGATTTCTTCTTCCTCAAATAGAAAAAGAATGTTTGACTGTGAATGGCTTTAGTATGAATAAAGAAAACATCCTGCATGTCATATCAAGTTTATTCTAAGCTAGGAACAAAATGAACGTGAGACCATTCTTCACATAGATCCTGAGAATCTATGAATAAGGTTGCAGAATTCAGTCAATGGAATTTAAGGCAATTCTGCTTTATGTATCGGTTTAGTTTTTAACATTAAACTAGTCAGTGATGCTCTATGTGCATCGTAGTTTCATGTTGAGATAATTACAAATATGAATGTAAAAGGACTTGAAAATATTATTTTGAAGTATCTGGCCTAACATAAATTGCAGTTATTCATAAAGTTCTTCATGTAGTTGGCTAGGTACTTGCGTGCATACCGTGTAGCTTTTTGAGTATAATACTATGGGAAATGATTGACCCTTTGAATCCAGCAACAAAGTGTGGATCATCTTAAGGTCACCCAGAAACAAGAATGGTAAAAATAATTTCATCAATGATACTTCCATATTGATGCATCATTAATGCTAGGTACTTCAAATCAACAAAAGTTAGCTTTAGTCCAGCGAATAAAGTGTGGATCATAAATTGATACTTCATGAAAAACATATTTTGATCCATTCAGAGCATCTACTTATCCGTGTCATAACAATGTTGCTGTCATTGGATTTCACCAATATCCTGTATCTATGCATTTGAAGAGCATGACCTTTGATTAGAAGACATTACTGTCATTCTAATTTCCTGGTTTGCATTTTGTACACGATTTGGAGAGCATACAACAAAAAACTAAGCATTCCTCAATGGGTTTTAGGTTTTGGTGGCTCTTCAAGCAGCGTTAACAGTATTCGGTAATGCCACCATGTGCTTGGCTGCATTCCGTATATACAAGGCCATGGAGGACGGCTCCAAAAGTCTCTAATAGTTTTCAACTCTGCGGGCTATATTATATTTGATTCTCAGGTGAGACTCTTGATAAAGCTTTGAAGCAACTCCCAGCTCAACTATGTGATTACAACTAACTGCGACATCCATACAGTTATGATTTCTATTTTCAGGAAATGGTATGACAGAATTCATAATCCATGTTACTAAAATAGGCTGTTCCTTTGTATCGAAACTACTGAAGTTTGACTTCTTGCCTATTAAGAATCTGAAGGTCAACCGGCCACATGTTTGAACTGTATCTATGATGATTATGCAGATGGACTTTCTCAACCTCGTGGATGGACCGGGGCTTCCAAACGCTGCAGTAGTGTTCTCTTTGATTGTTTTTTAATGTACCAAACAAATTCCGCACGTCAAAATATAATTGGGTGAGCTGTAACCTTGGTGTATGATATATTTGTTTGAAGCCTTTATCTTCGAACCTTATCTACTGTTGTGCTAGTATATTAACATAATCATCAATATCACCTTGACAGAAGAAATATATAAAGGAAACTGAAGATGATTTGACTTGTCATATTGCATCTATTTCTACGGAGAAAATTTTGTTTTGGCAGCTAGAATTGATCATTGCTCCATTGACATTGCAGATCTCTTAACTAGCTACTGTAGTTGGAAAAGCCTTCTACATAAGGTGTTACTTTCACGTGAGTGTCTTTGAAATTCACTGCTTCTATCCTTGTCAGCTAGTGTACTACTAGTCTGACAGACATCGCCACAACTTCTAAGCTTAGCTCTAGAGTACTACTAGTCTGAGAGAGACATCTATATACAATGTAACTTACTAACGTATACCAATTGACCGAAAGTGGAGGAGACAGCTCTACTCTCAAGTTTGTGTCAACCAGCTCACCAATTTGAATGGCACCCCATAATTTCACAATATGTACGGAGGAGATTTAAGAGTCCGTTTGTTTTTATTGATGCTTTTGGTTTTCTGCTAAATTCGGTATAAAAAATCTGGATCTTTAATTCTCTCGTCCCTATTTTTACTCCTAATTATTATTCATAAGTTATAAATATTAAAAAGATTGGTTTTTAACGAAGATATGAGTTTTGTATTATACCAACTGAAAAATGACACAAAATCAATATCTTCAGTATCGGTCGTTGGTAGCGACTAGTACCGAATTTTTCATCTTGTGTCAGTCGGTATTTGAAATATTGACTGATAACGCAGATTTTTAAATTTTCAAATACAAAATTGTTATAAAATAAAATTAAAGAAAACAAAAACAATCCACTCACACGGACAACAGACTCTATGCCATTATGATGACTCTCTGTCTTGTTTACTTATTTTCAAAATTCTCCATCCCTCTAATGTTCACCGTCGCTTGTCACCCATTGTCAATCGCACCATGCCACGCTCCATTGTTGAACCTGCCAATGATTGAGCTCAATGAGAGAGATCAAAGAGGCTAAACGATCTTAATAGGCGAGATGAGGGTAGCAAAGTGATTTGCGAAAGAGAGGTTGGGATACGCCTAGAGTTTTAACGAAAGATCAAAAGGAAAAGCTAAGAGTTTTCCTTAACTAAAAAGCTTCAGCTTCCTCCAAAAAACAATCTAAAAAGGTATTAGGAAAAAACAAAAGGATCTATGGTCATCGAAGGGCTGATCTCTTCCCCTGATCTGACGGTTTACAAATTTCTAGCTTTTTGTTATTTTAATTTTTTTGTCAAAAGATTTGAATATCTAATGTACCGATTGAAAAATAATACAAAGTTATATTCAAAAATACCGGTAATTGATATTAGTTAGTACCGATTGATTTTATATACAACCGATTGGTATTTCAAATATTAGCTAATACTGTGAACTTTAAAAAATAAATGCACTTTTCAGGAAAAATTTTAAAAATTTTTCAAAAATTATCCTCCCACATTCCCCTCTGTTTTCAAACTTTTTTTAATTAGCTATTTATTTCAATTTTTATTGTGATTTGTTAATTTTTTTAAATAAAATAAATATTTTATTACTCATAATAATTGTACATTAAATGAAAATTTAAAATAAATTATTTTTAATTAAATTTATTT
>JAOQMP010000210.1:34990736-35003216 GCA_027563575.1 Erythroxylum pedicellare
TGATAAAATTGTAATATTTCAAATACTTTGTATTGTTCTTAACTTTATTCTTGTATGATGATAATTATCTTTTTTATATTAATTTTAATTATTATTTATATATGAAATATCTTAAAATTATTATTATCTTATATTAATTGTGATTATTATTTATTATTATGATTTTTGAAAACATGGTTGATACAATATGATAATAAACTATTTTGTAATTTTTAAAAAAATTTAGAGACTATTTTATAAATTTAAAAAATTACCCGAAACAATATCTAGTATTGACCAGTATCGGTATAGTATCGTATCAAAACCTAATTCGGTACGGTATTCGAAACATTAATTTTTATTATTAATTAAAAATTTTCTACCATCTTCCCCTCCAAAAATAAAATCCTGAAAAATATCCCATGTTTTAAGTTACCTAATTGCCTTTATCATTAGCTTTTTCCTTCGCATTTATCTTTTTTACAAAATTATTGACAATACTTTGAACACTAATTGATAAAAATTAAAACAAATATATCTGTAAAAAGTTTAATTAAAATATAACTACTGTACATTTGAAGTTAGTAACTCGTATTCGCAATAACTTTGAGCAAGTCCTCTTCCATCGCTGCAACATCAAAAGCTTTAACACTTGATACCTTATTAGATTATAAAGAAAAAAGGTGGGCTTCATTTCATTTGGACAGGCTTCTTTTTTCTTTGATTTTTTGCGTACATGATTCTCATACAGCACACACATATGAATAGTACACTGACTAACAAATCCATTACAGTCCTTTGAAGATGGTCATTCTCATTCAGAAGAAATGACAAAATTAAGATGCTTTAGCCGAAGAGTTTCGATATATATAAACCTACCTGAAGAAAGAGACATGGAGAAACACAAGGCTACTTCAGAGAGAATATCAAGAGAGCTTTTCTGCTAATCACCTAGATAGCGTTGTGGAAAGGAAAGAGAGTTGTGGAAACTCGATTGATGAGACGAGGGACTTTCTTTTCAAGTTCAGACATGAGTGCCAAGTTTTCTTGGTGTAGAAGGTGAGCTTTCTTTCTCAGTTTATCATTCTCTTCAACTATACTTTGGTTCTCCAAGTACAGCTTCAAATTCTTTAGTTCCATTTTCACATCCTTATTCCCTTCTTTTTCTTCATATGATGATCTTCTCCTGCAAGTTATGATTCTCATTAAATAAGACCAGAGACTCCATGCACATGATCTTACCATCTACTCTACATGTAAGCACTGCTCTATTGAATAAGGACCATCTAAATGAAATTTGGAGAAGAGCTAAACTATATATGTGATTGATATGTTCCCAGTTGCTACAAGGTTCTTGAACTAGTTGTGTTAAATATTGTATTTATTTATATATAGATACCTGTTGGTGAGGCTGAAAACTTGAACCTTAGATTTCTTTGATCGATGCCTTCTCTTTGAAGAGGTGACCAAAGGAGGAGATGGGAGCTTCTCTGTTCTGTTGGTGCACATTTCTCTTTAATGGCCACTGGAGCTGTGATACTAATGTTGAAGAGTGGACTGATGAGTAGAGTTGGAAGTAACTTAATATAAATACAAGAGGGGATTGTTCTAGCTTTGTGAATATCTATTTAGAGAGTAGCCATGTGTGTGTGAGACAGAGAGAGATGGAAGTTTTACTTTGTCTTGTATGGTAATGATGCTGATTGGACTCGTGACTGAAAATGGGGTTTGTGATTCCATTTTCATTGAGGGACCAAGAAAATTTAAAGCCTTCAATACAGAATTAGCGTTAATTGATAACTTCTTGGACCTTTAGCTTGGTATTAAAAGGGAATTGTAGCATATTCACTCCAACCACTTTTTATTTATTTCATTATGTCTGATTTGAACACAAATATTTAAGAGTCAAATGTGACATTGAGCACCTGGAAACCCCATCACCTCTTTTAATGTTTCTTCCGACCATAAGAAACCAAATAAGGAATACACATGTAATAATGGGCATATGCATGTACTCCTACCTATGTACTATATTACAATTTTGTTGGTCGGCGCATTCACCAGTTCCTTGATGAGTACGTTTATTTTTCTTATTCTGAAATAAAAAAATCTCATCTGAGCATCGGTTGCAACTTTCAAGAATGAGATTTAGAAACAATGCCAATTGAACTACTTCTCAATGCCAGATGATAACTTTTAAGGTCCCACACAATGTAAGTTCAAATTCCACGACTTACATTAATCCCTTTCTATAGTTGTTTTTACACAGGTAGTAAGAGTTACGTGCCACAATATTAACTCCTTTTCATTTAAAGTGTATGCCTTTTATTAATGTAATACTGTACAGATGTTGATTTAAACATATTGAAGTTTAATCTGAATTCATATTTAAACTCTTAAATTCATCTTTCTAAACTTATAGATACGGTGACCACATAATCACTCTAAACCAATTCTTGTTTTCAATTTAAGTTCGTATTCTTGGTTTAAGTTTCTTGCTCTTACTCTTAACTATCACCTTAATAATAAAGTTAAAATATGCCTTAACTCTAGTCATCACAAATATTCATTGATTGTTCATATGAGAGGGTCAAATTTTTATAAATTTGACATATTAATTGATTCATATGAAAAATACTTTACGAAAAGTAACATATTTCATAATCAAGTGTTATATATTTCTTATTACTTAATAAACAATGTCAACTCATATTTGTATTTGAACATGTCCATACCTTGAATGAACATACATAGAGAATTGTTAACAATTACATTTCGATATCTATATAATCTTAATGACTTTACTTGCTTAATTTATGTATCTTGAGAAATTAGTTTTGTTATTAAGTGTACCACCGTATCTCATACAAATATATACTTCATACTCACTTATCATTGTGTAACTATATCTTTTACTCAATTAAGAATGCTTGGTTTTACAATGAAATTTAGGGTCTTTGGTGTAATCTATTGTTGCTTCATTGTTATAGTCGATTATTACTAGATCAGTCTCAATTTGAATAACGCTCAAACTAACTAAGAATCATCTAAGCCACATAATTTCTTGCACTGTAAGGCAACACATGATTGTTTTTAACTTTTCCATGATATAAAACAATCATTGAGCAAGAAAAAAAAATCCAAAGATAGATTTTCTCTCATCTAAATCTCCTTCTCAATTTGCATTTATATACCTTTATATACGTAGGTCATTGTCTTGATAACACAATGTATATTCATCAATACCTTTTTGATACCTTAATATTCTCTTTACTACTTTACAATATGCTTGTCCTAGATTTGACTAGTGTCCACTCATCATTCCAAAAGTATAACAAATATCTAACTTTACAAAGTATAACATATACAAGACTTCCAGCTACAATAAAATAAGGAACTTTTTTCATTTGTTCCCTTTTTTAAACTTCTTACTCAGACCTTTGCCTTTAACAATAGGGTTATTAATTGGTTTACAATCTTATATACGTAATTGTTTTAAAAGCTTTTAAATATAGGTTGCTTAAGAAAGGGACAATAATATTTTAAATAATCTCTTAAAATCTTAACTCCAAGAATATATGCAACTTCTCCTAAATCTTTCATCTCAATTTTGAATGATAACCAATTTTTAATTTACTTGACAAACTCACAATTACAAGAAATCAAAATGTCATTCACATATAAAGATAAAATCACAAATTTATTTTTGGATCTTTTAATGTATCATCAAGCATATGAAAACCATGAAATAATTACATTGTGGAAAAAAAATGTGTCATTGCCTTAAGGATTTAGACTATAAATTGACTTTAATAACTAAAATATTTTATATTCTTGGCCTATCTCAATGAAACTTATAAGTTCTTCCATATTGATTTCTCCTTCCAATTCTTTATTAGAAAAGCAATCTTTAAATTTATTTGATGTAATTTAAGATCAAAATTGGCCACCATAGCCAAGATTAGAGAAATTGAAGCAAACCTCATAATAGGGGAAAATTTCTCGTCATAATCAATTTCCTCCTATTATGTATATCCTTTAGCCATAAGACATGCTTTGTATCTTTCGATACTCTCATCAGCTTTTCATTTTATTTTGAGAACCTATTTTTTCCCAATAGATTTAATCCCAATAGGGGGTTCAACCAAGTCATATAATTTATTTGAGCTTTTTAAAAAAATTCTTCTTTCATTGCTTTCATTTATTCTTGCTTGGCAAGATCAGTAAGAGTCTCGTTTATATTCCTTGGATTATCCTCTTCTTGTGGAATAATCATGTGAATTTTTCCTTCGATTTTAAAATAATTTTAAAGAATTCCCATGATTACTTTCACATAAATAAGGTTTATGAGAAACAGATTCATGAATATTTTGATATATTCATTTTGATCAAGATTCTCATATAAAAACAAGTATTTTTCTATTTCACCCTACTTTGGAAAGTCATTTTCCAAAAGTATGATATCTCATTATTTAAATTTAGTCACATTACCTTATTCTCCTATAAATACATATCCATTTAAGTGTTTAGAATATCTAATAAAGATATTTTTTTCTTCTCGGGCTTAGTTTCCTGTATTTGTGTGAGAGATAATAAACATAAGCAACACATCACTTCGTCTTAGATATTTCATATTAGGTTTTCTTCCTATCTATAATCCATATAAAGTATTTATAATTGATTTCATGGGCACATGACTAAGTACATAAGCAGTTGTAAGCAATGCATTACCTTAATAGGTGATTGGTAAATTTCTTTACGCCATCATGGGCCTAACATTCTAGTAGTAGTCTGTTGAATTTTTTCATAATCCTATTTAGTTATGGGATTTTAGGAATAGTTTACGATCTTTCTTTTCATTTTTCATCAAATATCATCTTAAGCTTATTAGACAAAGATTCTTGTCTTGATCATTTATTAATACGTTTAATTTCTTTTCCAATTGATTATCTGCCAAACTTACAAACTAGGTTTTGATTCTCAAACGACTATGGTGGATCCTACAGGATAAACATTTGTTGTGGATCAGATTGTTACATCCTTATTTTATTTAAGGTCGAAGTATTTGGTAGCTGAGAAACAACCCCTCCCACGCTCACTTCCTTAATTGATTATGTACATTGAGAGATAAGGTTCAAGATGATATTACAAGTGACTCAGGCAATGATCCAAACTCTACTGTTATAGGTCATTGGAAAGGCCACCCTATCCACTCCCTTAGCAACAAAACTACCAAGGAACTCTTGCGAAGAAGACAACCTGAGGTGGACTGGCATAAAATCGTATGGAATAAGGCATTCACTTCTCAACTCTCATTTATAATTTCGCTTACTATCCAAAACAAACTGAGTACGACATACAAATTATCTTATCTGTAAGTAAACTGAAATTGCCTTATATGTTAACTCCAAGATGAAATGTGTGATCACCTCTGTTTCACTTGCCCTTTGAACCTCCACATATGGCGGAGGATTACGAGACAATGTCAACAAATTGATCCAGGTAGTACCATACCAGAAATTATGCAATGTCTGTCAGTTGGGACAACTCGTTTTCAATTTACTCTATGTATATTCATACCTGCTTTGGAAACTTATGTGCACACCCTATGGAGGGAATGTAATCGCAGACGGTTTACTGATCAACGTTCAACCAAAGAGGCCATTCAGTCGGCCATCATCTAACATATCTGTGAGCTACTGATTGTACAGAATCTACACCAACAATGCACAACTGGCATATTATCATCTTTTAACATCTGAACATATGTGTATTTGATTTTCTCTGTTGATTTCCATGCAGTATTTTTTCTTACATCGTTAGGCAAGGAGAGTAAAGGGTTCAGCCCTTAACATTTTGTCTATTCTATATTCTTTCTTTCATTTATATATTAATTCCATTTTCCTTTTAAAAAAAGTGTAATCAACCATAAAGTGATGAAGTATATAGTGCCACACTATGTCCTTACATTCATTAGACCACATATGTCATAATAAATCAATTGCAATAGATAAGAAACTCATTTTCCCTTTCTAAATGACTTTTTTTGCAATTACCATCTAGACATTGTTCATAAATAGATAAATCTACTTGATGAAGATCACCTAAGCGACCTTCTTTAGCTAATTGATTTATTTAATTGTAAAAATATGACATAGTTTAGCATGTCATAAAATTTTATCATTATTTAAATTACTAGATGATGTAATCGAAGAATAACTTATTTCAATTTTTTAATAAGCATCATCCATAATAATGGAACCATACAATATAAATCTATGAACATAATAAAAGGTTCTAAGATATAAATACATCCCATTATAGTAAAAAATTATATTCAAATTAAGAATAATTAATATCCACATAGAAGTATGATTTTATCAAATCTTTAGAGCAAAGAACACTTAGCATTAGAGATTGACCACCACATTTTTCTAATTTGCATGTTCTAATCCCTTGTACATTAACTTTGAGTTATCTCTAACATAAATCCATTGTGTTCTATGTTGAATTTTTCATAATTCTATGAAGGCATCCTTATCCTTCGCTACATGGTTGATTATTCCTAGGTCTACAATCCACAAAGCATGTGATTTAGTTAAGAAAACAGAATAAGAGACTTTTACAAAATAAATGTCTATATAATATGATTATACATTTTTAGGCTTGTTATAATTGTGAGCATAGGATTGAAAATTGGGTCTGGACTAAGCTGACCCAACCTTAGGGGTGGGCTTAAGCCCGGGTTACCTAAGCCTAGCCTAAGGCCCGACGGGCATGGACAAATGACGTCATTTTTGAAATTTAAAAAAAATTCTTGCCTAACCAGGCCGGGCTGACCCACTTAAGACCTGGTCGGTTAATCCTAGGCTTGAGATTGTATGGGTCAGATCCGACCTATTGTCATCCTTTTGTGATCGAAGTGACCCCTGTTGCAATAATTAAAACACTTGACTTTTTCATATTTTGCTTCTTAAAAATACGTTTTCCTTTTCTATGATGGTTCCACTTTTCCTTTTTCTAAGTCTTAATTATAGTGATATGTTTTTTAACCTTTTCTATTTGGGCACATAATGATGCTTACACTTCTTCCATGTGAGTTAGAACCAACTACATATAGAGGCTTAAAGACTTTCTTCTTTTAGTATATAAGATTGCCTTGATAATTACATTATGGTTTAAATGCATCTTCATATGCTCCAAAGATGATGCAGTGAATAGATAACAACTTGTACTTATTGCGCATCGGATAACTCATAACCAACATCTCATAACTCACTTATCATGTTTGACATATGCATTAAATAATTTTGCATTATGTGTTATGTTCGCTTCTTATATAAGTCAAACTTTATAGTAAGTGAACTTACTTTGATCACTAAAGTTCCTTCAAAACATACAGCTAACCTTATGCCCTTAATTGTTTCATATTTTCAGAACTTACATATTATATCGTTATCCATGTTGCTCAACAACATAATGCCAACCAGTGATTTTTTCTTCCTCCATATTTCATAAGCATCACGATCTCTTTTGTTTTGGGTCATATTGCCTTCCTCGGGTATGTCCATGGTTATATTTAATGATTTTAGAATCTCTTGCTCCTACAGTACAAAATGGATTTTCATGCTTCATTTCATAATTATTGCCATTTAACTCCTTACCCTTATTGTGTTCAGCAATAATATTCTTTGATGTAATAGTCATAATTGAAACACTAAGTTTTTATAGGAAGAAAGAAAAAGTACAGATGCATGTCAATGGTATACCATACAAACATATAGTGAATAATCAAATTTTAGTTGTCTACACGGAAAAGTATACATACATGTCAATGTCATATGATACATATATATAATGAGTATTTGGGTTTCAATTTTTAACAAAATTGAATTAGAAAGTATATTCTCAATCACCATTCGTGTGACAATTGAATATTGATTTATCATATTCAAGTGGCATTGTCAAGTAAAAATTCACGTAAAATATGTTATGATCAATTGAACAATATGAAGCTTGATATGCATAAATGAACATAATTCATATGGTAGAGCACTGCTTACTTCAATATATAATGATTATATAACATGAACACTGCCTAAATGTAATGAACGCTACGCATAATAAAGTTAAATAATTCATGTGATAGGCTCTTGAAGCTCAATATGTAATTGTTCTAATTATTTTGCTGGAAGATCGATCAGATAAAAAATCCTAATCAATTCTCTTCTTCAAAATTCTCTTATAAACATTATCGCTAACCATTTATATGTTTTCAAATTAGGTTAATCTAAATTTTGGAAAATGCTTAACAATTCACTTTTTGGTTGTGGCAATGTTAAGAGTAAAGTCATGTACCTCACTTTAATCTTTGCGAAACCCAGACAACATTCAAAATACAACTCTTACATTAAGTCAATAATAGTAATAACATGTGTTAGATCTTATCCAAGACAGGAATTGCATCTAAAATAACCACACTATCAGAGGAAGTAACTACAGTGGAGAAAACAACCATAAAGCCATACATCGCCACCAACCAATATATCTTAGCATCGGTGTTTTTCTAGACCGGCCATTGCTTCATATTTAGGCTAACAATTTATTTTGGGATTTGTTTTTTCTAACATCTCTTCATTTCTAGGTTTGTCTATTGTTTTAATTCAATAGATGTGCACTATTGTGTGTAATTGGGATTGTTTCATTATTTGTACATAGATTTTGCTTCAGTTTTAAGAATCAATGGGTCATAAAACCAAAAACAAAAGTCTGTAATTCTTGTTGTCCAATGATTTGATATTCTTCAAATTCTTGATATTTTCTTGTCGTTTGAATATCAATGTCTATTGTCTCTTGGATATTGTTTATTATAAAGCATCACACGATGTTAATACAAAATAAACAATATAGTTACGGGAACTTGGCAAAGAGACGTCCAAAACATAAAATTGGTTAAATATAATCTATTGTTTTAAACTCGAACTGTAAACTAAGATACCCATTTTTTGAATCCTACATAATATATATAATATATGTTTAAAAAGAAACACAACCATTGAAGACTACAATAAGATAAGGATATAAATAATAAAACAATATGTTACGTGCACCTAAGGACGTTTGAAAAAGAGTATCGATATGCACAATAGAGATAGTTAATATCTATCTTTTGTATGAAATCAGTCATCATCACAATTTGAAAACAACCAATTCATCAAAACAAAATTTCAATTTATCAAGATAAGACCATGATTAAGATGCATATTAAATTTATACAAATGTAAGAAAGTTTAAACATAAACTCTAGGATCAGATATGCATCATTGAACCTAATCACTTACAGATGAGTTTCTTGTTATTTTTATGGAGTTTACAGTTGAATATTAATTAATTTTTCTAAATAATCATTACTTATACTTTGAAAATTTAGATGATGATTTTATATTGAAGTTCAAGTTTTTTACTGTGTCGAAATCAACTAAAAGCCATCAGGTATGTCTAATATTTATTAATGATCAAGTGTAACGATAAACATTTAACATAAGAAAGTTCAACTTGCTAGAAAAAAGCAACGAACATCGAACTAATAAATTGTAATTGATCCAAAAAAAACAAAGATCAACTTAATTATATTAGTTCTAAAGAAATTAAATGGTTTGAATAAAAAATGCCGACTAAACTTAAATTTGTTTTTTGATTATTAAAGTAATTAAAAATATTTCTATTTTCATCAGGAAAAATGATTCATTTTGTATAAGCGGGATAAAATGTAATAGTAAAAATACCCCTTGCTAAAAATTAAAAATTTAAGCTACTGTCAAAATAAAAAAAATCATTAATTTTTTAATACTAACTGAAATAAAATTTTTATTTTGTGCTTGACTATATTCAAATTTGGAGATGGTAAATAAAAAAAGTTAATTTATTATGTTAATAATTCGACTTTCAAAGTCAGGCGTAAAAACAACTAACAAATTATGTATCATGTTAATTTTTTAAAATGTAGGGGGCAAGATTTTCAATAATAAAAAATTGTATTATGTATCGTATTAAAAGTTTTTATGAAGTAAATACATTCATTTTCAAATTAAAATCGTTTAATAAAACTATAAATTTCAATTGAATTTTAGATTAACTTTTACTTAGAATGAATGTAGTTTACATTAATAATATGTATTTATCAAGTAAGCTATTGATTATGAAATACAAATAAAATTATTTTTATAACAAAGATTTTGGTATTAAATCCGATCAACTTTAGGAAAAAATTGAGTCGAGTTTTATGAAGACTATGGAATTAAGATCTTCAAATTCAAGAGAAGTGTACGTCTAGCCACACTCGAAATCCAATCATGTCATTCTTGAACAATTGAAGGAATGGCCATTGGTTCGAAGAGGACTAGAACCACTAAGCATATCACTTATATCTTCATTTACTACCTCTACTTACAAACTTATTTGAGATTACATAGTATGTGCAGTAGTCAACCAAGAAATGAAGTTTTTCTCCTTCTTCTTCTAAACCCTCTTCAAGTGCCCTAAAGCTTATATTTTTGGCCTTCTAAGGTAGGCCTCACTTGCACCAATCATGATGGTTGTGCATTTATATGTCACCCACGTACTTATTCTTTCAGATATAGGGGTGTTTGTCTCATTTAAATGTCTTATTCCAATCACAGAAGTGCACCGTAAGCTGCAATTGGTTTGCCATTTGGTTTTGGTCTGTGCATTCCATTCATGACCATAAGAATTATCAACATGGATCATTATCGCCACTATACGGTATGTATGATGTGCCCAAGAATCATGACAATTTGGATATTCTGAATTTGTTATGTGAAAATTTCAACTTGTACATTATTGTAATACGTAATGGGGCTTACGTAGTACATCATCGTATATGTGCATAATACACGTGTCCTTCTTACGTGTCAATCAAAGGATCACACAGATGCTAAAAAGAAACAATAAAGCCTATATATATATAATATAAATGGCAGTTTTGGTTATATCTATGAATAATACGCAAATTACTAAACGCAATTGCTTCATTAGCCAGTTTCCTTCTCCAAGATTCAATAGGTCAATATTTGGTTGGCAAAGCAAGCTACTCGACCGTCGCTCTCACCTCCTCCATGCAACAAGTTAAGCAGGTTTTCCTTTTTAGGGGATGAATGGGGTAATTTGGAAAGAGTATCAAATTTAGTAGGTTATATCAAGAGAATAAAAAGAATTTTTCCTATTTGTTATCTGTGGTTATATGTAAGACAACCCTTTATAAGTGTACTTCATCTTGGATTGTGTGGAAAAAGCCAGAACTTCTATAGCACTCAAATAAAGAAATGTTAAGCTAGGTATATATATCAAAGACGGTGGAACTACGGAAGTTCATTATTTGTGTCATATTAATTGTATTTTCTAATGTCTTATACAAGAAGTAATGTTATGCTCGAGGCCAATGATTTGGTTCCCATTTGATGAATTTTCTAAAGTCTAATAGACAATATGTTATATTTGTGTTTAATTCACTACAAGAGATGTCAAAATTAGCAACGGAATATTACCGTCGGAACGAAAAACGTAGCAATTATCAACTGAAAAAGTATAGACGTCGGTAATGTTGTTTAGAAATCGAACATTTGCGATGATATAAATTTCTGTCGCTAAAATAGGACGAAAGTTTTTTCCAACCAATAATTGCGTCGGAAACTTTGACATCAGTCGTTGTCTTTTAACTCTAACAAAACGACATTGTTCCGACTGAAGGGTTTAAACGTTTAAATAATAAGCAAAACGACGTCGTATAGGTTTAACCTATACGACGACGTTTTGTAAAAGTTTGGAAGATTATCAGATTAGTAAAACGACATCGACGTTGTTTTGTTAAAGTTTTAAAGGTTAAAATGATTACCAAAATGACGTCGTTTAGGTATAATACCTATACGACGTCATTTTTAATGAGTTATAAACGTTTAAAAGTTGAACAAAACGACGTCGTATTGGTGTGAAAACCATATGACGTCGTTTTGTAAAAGTTTTAAATGTTTAACTGATAACCAAAACGACGTCGTATAGGTCCATATGATGTCGTTTTGATAATGGGGTAAACGTTTAAATGGTTATGAAAACGACGTCGTATGGATTAAAACTATACGACGCCATTTTTTGAAAGTTTTAAACGTTTTAAAAATGAACCAAAACGACGTCTTTTGGTTTTAAACCAAAACGATGTCATTTTGGTAATCGTTTAAAGCAGCCCTAAGGATCCTCCCCCCTCCAGCCTGCGCCTGTGCTTGACCCTACACCCACATCTTCCTCCTCCATCTGCCGCCTCCGTTTGCCATTGTCGTCGTCTGGAGGTGCGTTCTTGCCGTGAAGGTGCTGCGTCTCCGGCTAGGTCTTCTCCGTCGCTCCAAACTAAAGGTAAGCTCCTCTTCTCCGCCCTCTCCTCTCTCCGATGATGTGTGAATGTTTGGTTGAAATTTTTGGTTGAAATGGAGT
>JAOQMP010000210.1:35003316-35014899 GCA_027563575.1 Erythroxylum pedicellare
TTATAATGCTTAGGTGATTCCATCCACTCTCCATCAAAAGATCAAATATTTTTAAGATGATAAAAGTTATAATTGTCTATGTCAAGGGTATTGATTTTTATAATGAAGACTATTTTAGCAGTCCATATTGATAAAGAAGATAATTCATAGTCAAACTTTTACCAAACCATGGAGTTGATAAATGCAACTAATGTGGATGAGGGGCCTAAGCTTAAAAGGTTAAGTTTTTCTTTTACAACTAGAATGTTCGTCCAAAAGATGGCAACGACCAGGATATGAGCACTTAAACATGCATAATGAAAATAGTTAGATAAGTAAATGGTTTAAGGGGGTTCAATATGAAGTCCTAACATTATTGATTTCTTTTGACTAATTTAGTTGTATTGTTGTTTTTTATTTATTTTGATTTTTGAATTGGATGTAAATGCATGTGGACTCAATTGAGAATAGACATATAGTTTGGAGAGTGGAGTTGAGTTGTGGTTACTGGTGGATATAAAAGTGTAATTTTATTACAAGAATGACCCTTTTGTGAAAAAGAGGATGTTCATTTTATAGGGGAAATTCTGTCGAATTTTCAATAGGTTCCTCGTATAGCTCATGATCTTGATTGATTATAATATTTGTTGCAATTGTTGTAATATTTCTCACTTTGTAAAATGTGAGCGTTTTTGGGAATAGGTTGTATGATCTCAATTGTTCGCAGTACTTAGATTTTCAAGGAGATTGAAGAGAAGCTTTAGCAGGTATTAAAATGACATTTATACTAAGAATAACTATGGATTTAAAGAATTATTTTTGACACATATTGGAAAATGACATTTCTATCAGTTTATCTGTTTCTCATTTTAGGTTTGTCATCATCATCTTCCTTCATATACTTCAGGAAGATCCTTTTACCGTTTGGTTGAGGTTAGTGATTTTGTTTGTTACTACTTTTTCTTGAACTTACCTTTATTTGGGTATTTCTTTACTTTTCATGTGCAAATTATTACATTTATCTTTTTAAAATTGTATATGTTAAAACAATTTATTAAAATAAGTATTCATATTACTAAGAATACTTATGAAATTTGAGACTAGTACATATTTAATATAAGAGTTTTAACATTAATTATCTTCTAACATATATGATTACAAAAATATATGTTAGATGTTAAGTTTACAATTATTTTAGATCTCAACCCATAAACCTTAACCCATAACTTGTGATCCATAGTATCTGTGAGGCTTATCGGTGAAAAATACGAGGAGTCTTAGGGGTCACAAAGAGAACTTGTTTTTTTTTTCATTCACATGTCTTATCTAAGATATTTTGAAATTTATTGCTAACATGAATGTTACTAACTATGGATTAACTGTTTTAAATTAACAGTTGTCCAGAAATGTGTTTTTAGGATAGATTTTGGATGTATAGATGACTAACAACATCTATTTGAACAAATTTAATATATAAAAAAATTAATTTAATATGTACAGATGATTAACAACTATTATGCATTTTTTATAAGATTATCAAACAAAATTTAATGTTGGGATTTTAAAAAAAAATTCTAACTTTCAATTACCAATGAATTAGAGAAAACTGTCGAAAAACATATCCAAAAATTACCGACGGAAAATGCATACTGTCGGTAATATGGGATCACATTATAGACGGAAAATTGCATTCCATCAGTAAGTTGTTCGTTTTAATTACCGACCGTTTCTGTTAATTCGTCGGTATATTTACCTTCATATACCTATGGCTTCGTCATTTTCGTCGGTATATTTTATTGACAGAAATTCATATGATATTCCATTGTTAAAAGTTATCTACATCCGTATTAACAACGCTTCCATCCGTCGTTTAATTCCATCAGTAAATATTTATACTGACGAAATACTATCATTTGGCGATGGTTATGTCCGTCGCTAATTCTCTTATTTCTTGTAATGATTGTAGCAATTACAATTAACAATAATGATTGTAATTGTATGTTTGCATTAATTCTACAATTCAATTGTGCCCATTAACAACAACAGTAAATAAGAATATATAAAAAGTTGTAGAAGTTCTTAATATTCGCTTCAAAATATAATATAACAAACAATATTATACACATTTAATTAAATCATAAGCAGTATAAAATGAATAATGTAACTTTTATTTAAATAAAAAATATATATCACATAATAAAATTTAATATTTTTGTTAAATATTAAACGATTAATTGAATGATTTAAAATGTTAAGTTGTGCTACATATGTGACATTTTTCTGAAAAATAATAAAATTATGAGAATAAATTGTAAAAAACTCTAAAATTCAATATAACCCCTAATGTTTCATATGTTCAACTGAATTTTGATTATTATAAAAATGAATAACTTAACCCTTATCTGAATGAAAAATGTGTGTCACTAGTAAAAAAAAAATATTCTTTATAGTAATAAACCAATCAAATAAAGATTAAAGTGTTATGAAGGTGAATTTGGATGGTGAAGATTAAAAACTTTACTACTAAAGGAGAAAGACCTTAGACTGGAAGAGTTTTCTTGTGCCTACTCTACAAACCTAGGTTCATTGAGCCTATAAGATAAATTAGATGGCAACAATTGAGAAGATTTGGCTTGATCAGATATCTTTCAACACATCTATAAAGTCGTTTAACTTATTACATCCTACTTTTAAGAAGATGGATTTAAACGACAATTATTTGGCTTATGAAAACTTTCATGCCATAACATGAATTAAAAACTTGGCATTGAGTCGACTAATATTTTATTCTTAAACTAAAATAGTTCTTACGCTAATAAAAACTTTAAAGAATATAAAAGCCTTTTCTCTTTCATTTTTCAAATATACATAATATTTGAATTTATAGCGTAAAATAATTTAACCCACTTGTTCCATAAGTGAAAGAGACCCAAATAATAGAAGTCTTGAAAGTCATTTGGCCTAAGAATTTATGCATATGCAAATTAGTTGAGAAATCTAATATTCAAGAAATTTAAAGGGTGAATAATCGGAGGCAGTTAGCTAAAATATAAAGAGGTGAGTTGGAAGTTAAGAAGTTACTTGAAGTAGAAGTACATAATGTGGAAGTTGAGAAAATGGTAGAAGATAATTAACAAAAACACGACTATGTGGGTCGGAAGTTAGGAAGTTATGCAATTATATAGGAGGCAGTTAGTTAAAATATAAGGAAGTAGACAGTTATGATAAAAGATTGTTGAAAGTTGAAGGACTATAATCACCAGCATCATAAGGACAAGGGATGAGCTAGACATAGCACAATCTCTAAACCATCACGATACAACGACTCTCTAGGCAAATTAATAAACCTTTTCCAAACACATTTTGTTAGTTTTTAGTTTTATTTACTTTCAGAATTCACCTTTGTTAGTGATTCCTTTTGTAATAATTATTTATCTTCTTCTTTTCATATTTTATTTCAACATATCTTAGTATTTTGGTATCTTAGAAAACTCTATAAGTTTTTCGATGTCTACTTATATCGTCGATAGAGGTCAAGTTCAACTTCTAGGGAGAATTCCTCCCTAATACGCTCACATTCTAAATTAATCCAAACAATTTGGCATATCCGGTGGAACCACGATGCCAAGAACATGAAATAAAAACAAATTACTTTGCCTCCGACCTTGAAGGAAGAAGTCCCTACAGTCGTAAAGAATAAAGGTTTTGTATCCTATATGGTTAAAGTCTTAAGAAGGCAACCACTCCTTTAGCTAACTTTCTTATCGGTGAGAATCTAAAATCGTCACAACAGAACAACATTTTTTTGGGTAAATGAAGTTCTAGAGTTAAAGTCTGACGGGATCTCCATGGTAGATGCAATCAAAGTATTAATAGAGAAGGTTGACAAATAGTTTGCCATTCTAATACAATTTGCTGGGCAAAAGTCACTTGTTTTAACAAAGCAAATCTTTAAATGATTCAGGGGCATCCTGCCCCTAATTTATTGGAATTTCAAGAATGTAGTCGCCTTTTAACCGCTCCCTTTATAGACGAAAGATATGTTCCTTTATACAAGAGAGAAGACATCTTTATGACACCTCCTCACATTAATATAGGCAACGGATGACATATAGTCAGCCCATAAGTTTTAGGCAGACAAGGATTTAGTAGGAAGCCTAAAGTTAATGAACCATAATATGGTTCAAGAGGTAACATTACATCTGTAAATCGTAATCCTATTATTCACCCGCCATAAATGAGATTATAAGTTGATGTGGAAGTAGTAATACAAGTAGTTAAGGAACTATACAAACTTGGTTTAAGATAAATTAAACATCCAGAATTCCATAAACCTTACCCATAATAGATTGATCAGGAGAATCCTTATCCTCGTGGCTATAGAAATCTTGAATGCAACTTTTTTTTTAGTGAATATCGTCAATCTACCATTGAGAATATTATTAGATTCACTATACAATATGAGGAATTAGCCAATTATGAAAACTTAAGCTTAAACAGTTATCAAATTCTCTATCAGGGACCTCCTTTTCAAGATATTCTTTGTTACCTAGGAATTCTATTTTTATTGTGCTAAAATGGAAAGATTATTTCATACTTAATCTTTTAAAATTGTGCCCGAAGTTAGCATAGTTGTGTTGTAGAAAGTAAATCAGAAGAGTGGAGAAAATCTTGATACGCTTATCACTAGTTTTAAGAAAATGAGAAGTTGATTCCGAATCACACTTATAGAAACTGAATATGTGAAGTTGGCCCTAAGGGGGTTAGACATTAAACAATTAAAGAAATTTCAAGGTCTGGAATTTTAGGATTTCTGTGAGTTAGAAGTGAGAGTCTCTGAAAATAAAAATCTCCTTAGGGAAGAAGGTAACCATAAGAAGAACTCGCTCGATACTTATGTTACCGAGATGAATTTATGATTTAGCATTACCTAAAGTCAACATCCCTAGAACTTATATTTGCCCCTCCTTGAAATGCAAATCCCTAGAAGTTAAAAAGAAGATGCATACTCTATCAACCCAAGTTTGTTATAATTTTAAAACTATCAAAACAAAGAAAATTTTTGATTTTTTATTGTAAGAAACTTTATCACATTCATCCTAAAGCATAGAATTCCCATTGGAGAGGAAATGAAAGGGAAAGACTATTGTAAATATCACAATATTTGGACCCATTTAGGAATGTGATCCAAGATCATGCCAATGAAGGAATTATGATGTTTACTTGTGCTGACCAAACTATCTAATAGATGAAGACCTATTCCCACTAGTGGCAATAGTTAACACCACTAAATTCAATTTGGGCCTATTGTTATATATAAAAAAAGTTATAAATTGTTTAAAATAATTTAGCATCAATATTAAATTTAAGAACAGGGGTTTTCATCCCTAAATATAATATCAACTTCAAGAATTGGGGCTAGAGAATTCCTATGATCCAACAAAAGGTAGAAATCTTCTAAAAAATCATCAAGAAAAATTAACTCAAGTTTATAAACAAAGAAATGAATCTTAAATTTCAATTTATTAGCACATGTAACCTAAATTTGTGGTACCAAAATGAGTGTCGCCATCCCAAAATGACGACAAGTAAGACATCCAAAGAATCTAATACTCTTAACTCAAAATAAACAAAGATAACTTCAACAATAGAGATCGTATTGAGAAAAATAAACTATTAATAATGGATGATCCAGCTTTAAGAAAATTAGTTCAAATGAAACTTATTCTCTGAATAAAGTACTACAAAGTCTAATGAACCTTGAATTCCAATTTATCAGCACATGCAACCTAGATTTATGGTACCACCATGAGTGTCACCATCTCGAAAATGGCTGCAAGTAAGACATCCAAAGAATCTAATACTCTTAACTCAAAACAAACAAAGATGAATTTATTGATAGAGATCCTCTTAAGAAAAATAAACGAGAAATAATAGAGGAGCCAACTTTAAGAAACTTAATTAGATTGAAACTTGTTCTTTGAAGAAAGTCCTACAAACTCTACTGAAAAAGAGGCAAGGTAGAAGTTGTTAGTGAAAAGTGAGATAACACACAAGTGAATCCTAGCATTTGTAAGAATTTAACTTGCGCTGCGTGCCAAAAGGAGGATTCCTATAAGTGCATTACAATTGGGGACATTCCTATTCAAGTTCCATATACTATTTCATCTATAAAGATTGATGCATCATTTGGCAAATCTAGTGCAAAAAGGGCAGAAACATGAGAAAGGTGAATGTAAGGTGTTAGTACTAGCAACAAGATGAGCAGGTGGTTTTAGAAAACCTATATAAGGTTATGACATAACATATAAGGGCAATATATATTAAAGCCCACATCAATGGAAGACCAATTTCAAGAGTTTTGGTAGATAATTGGTCAAAAGTAAACATTATGAAGACTAAAATGATGATAGCTTTAGGAAAAGATGAGGATGATTTGATCCTAATTGAGGTCTACCTTCATTCAGTGGTGAAACTACTAAGGATGGAGAATTATCCCTATAAATATTATAGTGCTAAGGAAGACTTTATTAACTTCATTCTTTGTTGTTGAAACCCATGCCAGTATCCAAGTCTTACTAGGGCGAGATTGGATCCACTCGAATTATTGCATTACGTGATCTCTTCATTAGCTTTTACTTTTACAGAAAGAAGATAAAGTTGAAATTATTTAGGCTAATTTATAATTATTTCGTGCTAAATTTGATGCATTGGAGGCAAAATTCTACAAGGATGATACAAAACTGGTGTAAATTCAAAAGTCGTCCTAGCATAAGGAAAGACAAGTAAAGAAAAAAACAAGTGTTTAAAAATTCATAACAATAACCACCATCATGCCTATTTCTATATTAATGAAAATTCCCAATGTAGAAGAGTTTGATAAATTAATTCTCGTAAGAAAAATAGGTTACAATTGCAGAAATTAGGTATTGAATATAGTAGGGGAATTCAAAAGAAATAAATGGATGTGATGATGCAAAACTAGTATTTGAAGCAGATGAAGAACCATAAATAATTAATGATGATGTACAAGAGTTTAAATATGTTCTAGAGAATTTGGTGATTATGAAGGTTAGAATCAAGAATCATTAGAAGGAGTGAATTTAGGTGATTCAAGAGAATTCCATGACGTCTTTATTAACAAAGAATTAGACTCAATGACAAAGTTGGAATTAGTGGAACTCGTAAAAGAATTCGAAAAATGTTTTTCTTAGGATTATGTCAAGATGTTAGAGTTGAGTAAAACATCGGTAGAACATAAAATTTTGATAAAGTCACAATTTTGCCCTTATTTTTAACCTCATAGGTGATGGTCGAAAGAAGTTGAGTTGAATGTCAAAGAAGAAATTGAAAAAAAAATGCAAGGCTAGTTTTATTAGACTAGTTAGTTATAGTGACTGGTTGTCAAATGTTGTGCTTGTAGTTAAGAAAAGTGGAACATAAGAATTTTAGGGATTTAAATGTAGTCACTTTTATGGATATTTATATATTGTCAACTGCAAATTATGTAATAGATATGATGGCTAGACATTCTTTATTCCTTTTCATGGATTATCTTTTGGGTTATAACCAATTTTTATAACCAAAAATGATATTTCTAAATTGACTTTTATATGTACAAGACCAATTGGTACATTTGAGTAAGTTGTAATGCTTTTTGGGCTAAATAATACAATTGCCACATATCAGAGAGCAATAAAAGCCAATTTTCATGATTTGATGGGACATATGTTGGAAGTTTACATAGATGATATTATCATGAAGTCAAAAGAAAGTATATATCATACCTAAGATTTATAAGAAGCTTTTCATAGGATAAAGATTCATAAATTGAAGTTGAATCCTTAAAAATGTGTTTTCATATTAGAGTGGGGAACTTTTTAGGATTTTTCATTCACAATAAAGGAATTGATTGGATAAGAATAAAGAAAAAGCCATTCTTGAAGAAAAACCACCTCATAATAAGAAGGAACTTCAGAGATTTTTAGGCCAAGTTAACTACGTGAGAAGATCTATTGCTAATTTGGTAGGAAAAACAAAAAAAAATTCTCAAACTTATTAAATTTAAAGAATTTTGTTAGAAGGAAAGGCACTAGGTGGCTTTTGATAGTATCAGGAATACTTAACTAAACCCCTAGTATTGATACCCTATAGAAAAGAAATTCCCATAAAGTTGGATATCTCTACAGTAGAAGAATCTATTGGATATCTGTTGGCTCATAGTAATAAAGTTGGTCATGAATAACCTATTTATTATTTGACCAGAATTCTTACGCTAATAAAAAAGAAATACTTACCCATTGTAAAGTTATGCTTAGCATTATATATCGCTTGTTTAAAATTAGGGCATTACTTATTGCAAAATAATGTTTTTGTAATTTCAAATTTTGATTTAATGAAATACATGTTGAACAAGTCAATACTCTTAAGAAATATTGGAAAATAGCTTATGACTCTTATAGTCTTTAACTTGATATATTATCTTTTGAAGTATTTAAAAGGTTAGACGTTAGTTAACTTTTTAGTAAACCATCCTTCAATCAAAGTAAAAAAGGATGAGGGAAATTTTATTCTTAATTATGAGAAGAAACCATATGAATTGAAATTTGATGGGTTTAGTATAGAGAAGTTTGTTGGTGTCAGAATTGTCATTATTGCACCAAATGGAACCAAAACTCTTCTCTCTCAAAATGAACTTCTTATATACCAATAGTCAAGCTAAATATGAAGGCTTACTGATTGGACTATAACTTCTGGTTGATTTTAGAGCTAAATGAATTCTATTTAAGGGAGATTTATAATTATTGTTACGATAAGCAGCAGGGGAATATAAGTGTACGAATGTAGGTTCATCAACTTATTACATCACTGTTATCCAATTGCTAGAATTCTTTGATAATATAGAATTTCAACATATTCTAAGAGGACTATGAGGTGAATGAATTTGCACATATAGCATCCAGATTGAAAATGGACAAAGACTTAATCGATAAGTGAATTAAGGTATATCAAAGGTATCAGCCTTCCATTTATAACAAATGAATTTAACTAAAATTATTAATATTTATAAAGAGGTTGCTCATGATTAGAGGTTAAAAATCAATATCTTTTTGGAAAATCCTAGAAAAAAAAGTGTCATTGAAACTTAAGTAATAATTACTTAATTTTTTATTGATTAAAGGAATTTTATTTCATCAAGGAAATGTAGGCTTCTTTTGAGATGTTTTGGCATGCTTGAAGCATTAATAGTAATGCAACAAGTTTATGAAGGGGTATGTGGAGCAAATCAATCTAGAATAAAAATGAGGTAGCTTATAAGTCAGCATGGATATTATTTGTCAACCATCCTGAAATATTGTATATCATATGCCAGAGGCTATAAATACTGCCAAAAGTATGGAAAATTCAAAGAATTCCTGCATCTAATTTATGTTATATAATGAAAAGATGGCTATTTAAAGGTGTGTGCCTTTGATCTCATTACCACAAGGTAGTATACTTCTAAGCATACTACCACAAGGGTTAGCCCATTTGCCTTGACATATCGACATGATGATGTTTTCCCTATAGAAACCATGGTTCCATCCCTAAGAGTAGTTAAATAGAACACTTTAAAGATTTTTGAGTATTTAGAAGTGATTGTAATGGAGTTAGAGGATTTAGATGAATTTTGACTTTAAGTCTCGAATAATATGATTATTCAAAAAAAGAAAACTAGTAAAATTCTATTATGAAAGAATTTGGTGACAAATTCCATGAACGGGAACTAGTGTAATGATCTAAATTTTTGTTAAATTACTCATAATAGACTAATAAGGAGAAAACCCTATAAAAGTATAAGTTGAGTTTAAGAAAGCTTAAGTTCATTTCTCTCTTAAACTCTTTTCCCTATAAATTACTATTCACTCACGACTTCCAACACTCATACCTTTACTGTCTAACCACCATTTCTAAAAATCTGGCCCTCTACAAAAAAACTCTTGAGATGCTCTATCAAACTACTACACTTATTTCATAAAAATGACCCAGAATGGGAGGAATCACGAACGGAAATTTTAGGTCATTTAGGTAAGCCACCGATCTCTTATTTCTAGTCATTTTTAGTTGAAACTAACACCACCATCGTGTCTAACGGCCTTAAAAATATAAGAAAGGAGGGAAACTCGACACTAATCGACCCATTGTACAGTGAACAGAAATAGGTTATCTTTGAACTTCGAACCTTCAATTCTGAAAAACTAGAGGGAGTTTCGATGCAAGACTAGTGTTATTAGATTTTTGGAGGTGAGCTCCTCATTTCTGGATGGGTAGTGAAGATCATTGCCTCTCCAATGGTGGTGCATGTACCCCACGTTCCAATGACAGTGATGATTTTCCAACTAGCACAAAAATGCCTGGAAATAATTTTAAAAATTCTCAAATATTATATGGATCAATTTTTATAAAAGTGACTTATTGAAATTCTTTATAATTTGTGAGATAAAAATTTGGAAAGGGTTATGTTCTTAAATTGAGTCATTGTTGATTAGAATTGAAACTATCGAGATGTATTGAACGTAAATAAGGGTGTTTAGGTTAGAAATTGGTATAACTAAATTATGAATTAGATTTATTATGAATTTTGCGATGTAAATATGGACTCAATTAGGCATGGACATATAGGTTGGAGGCTCAAATTAAGTCGTCGTTATTGGTAGATATAAAAATGTATTTTTCTTATAGGAATGACCCTTCTTTCAGAAGCAGAATGTTGTTTTACAAGACAAACTCTGCTAAATTTTTAATAGACTCCTCGTAAAATGTGACTTGTTATGTTTAAATAGACAATATAGCTCTTTAGTATTGATTCATAGTCTTATTCTTGAGGTATCTAAAATTGTTTTAGGTTTTAAATCCTAATCATCATTCCTATTTTTCTTTCTTTAGATCAGTCAGAAGCAGAACCCTTCACTTCGAGGCACTAAGTTTGACATGAAGAAGTGCATTCTACATGTGAGTTAATATTCATATTGGTGAGCATGCATTAAAACTCATTCTCATATTCATCTCTCATATTCATCTTGGAAATCACCATCATTATCATATGCACACATGCGTACATATTTTTGTTATGCAATGTTATGCTTATCTTGATATATGATGAAGTGGAGGATTGTTGTGGTATAATCTACCTAGTGGACGTCACTAGGCTGTGCACATAGTGAGTCAATTGGTCAGGTATGGATTTGGGTTAGTATTTGATCCATTGATTGAGATACGAGACAGTTGGTCTGGTTCGGTCAAGTTTGCTCTCTATTCTAACCAATATATGGTACATGATATGGTAGCATGATTATGGTGGTTCGATCAAGCTTGCTCTCGGATGGCAATCACGTCATAGTGGGGATGTGGCTGTTTGGTTGAGTGTAACTATTAAACAATATTCCACTACATTTGGACCAAGTGACCCATGTGGACTAAGAGAGCCCATATGGCTATAATCTATGGGTAAAGAACATGTCATAATGTAACATCCCATTCCCAATCAAAGGGTTACAACCTTAGATTTTTGTAAATGAGAAATGGCAATGAGAAATTAGAAAAATGCATTTCATACTCATGCAT
>JAOQMP010000210.1:35026769-35039104 GCA_027563575.1 Erythroxylum pedicellare
AGAATTGTGGATTCTATGTCTTGAAAATTGATTTGGTGATAATAATTGTTGATCTAGAATTTTTGGTGAAATTTAATTTTCTAAAATTATGAGTATTTTTGAACAAGGAAAAATGTCAAATGGCAAGACAATTGATTTATGGTAGTAGAAATAAGTGTCAAATGGCAGTTGAAATAATTGGCTAATGGTATTAGAATTGTTGAGAATATGATATTGAATATTGGGAGAAAATTGGAGTAGAATTTGGAGACAAATGGACTGGTTAAATAAAAGACTAAGAAGAGACTATAGGAAAGTGACATGTGGCAAGTGTCACTTGCCACACCATATGCTATAACCCACGAAACTCTCCCAAGTGAAAGACCATCTTCATTTTTATTAGTCTTTCACTGTGTTCTTTTTTTTTTCTCACCTCTTCTTAATTTTTCTTCATTTCATTCTTCTTCTTCACCCACAAACCTCTCTTTTTACCCTTGTTACTATTATTTTGTTGTCTTCTTCATTTACTACAAGAAGACCCAACTCTACCACCCTTAACTATTGATGATCTTGTATCATGAAAAGCTAGGGTTCAACTGATTTTGAAGAGTTTGGAGTTTTAAAAAAGTAAGTATCGTATGGTTCTTTAAGATTTGTACAATGAGACATGTATGTTGATAGAAAGCAGTTTAATGTTTATAGAATGAGGATGTATATTGCTGAAATATAAATGAGAATACTGGTATCTTGTTTCTTGTGTTTTTTTCTGATCAATATTTCATAAGTTTTTGTTGAGATGATTTTTGAGACAGAAAGATCATTACGATGATGTAAAAAGAGTGTAGAAATTTCATGAAATTTGGACATGCTTATGCTCTGTTTTCATTGTTCTTATACGTGGATCTTTTTAAGTGTTATAAAGATGGATTAAAGTGAGTAGGAGTTAAAGAAAAGGATTGCATAATGTGATGTATTGAAATGGGAAGGATTAAGGTGATAGTTAGAGATGAAATGAAGGTGTTAAAGAAGATGAAGAAGTGCAGAAAATATGATGAATATGCGTATATGATATGTTCTGTTTTTTATATTATGATCAATCATAGATTTTGATTTGTGTTTGAATGATTTGAGTTAAAATGTAAGTAGGAATGAAGAGGAAATAATGGGTACATAAGTTAGAAATGATAGAATAAGCAAAAGAGATGAAAAATTGATGAAGAATATACTGTTTCATTAAATCTGGGGAAGATCTTCTATCACAATTGTGCACAAGTATGATCATGATAGAGAGGCAACCTTAGAGAGCATGATCTTGGTAGAGAGAGGAACTCTCAGGGAGGTTGTATGATCGTGCAGACACAAGATCGTGAAAAAGAGGAGAAATCACTTTCTGACAGATTTCAACACCCTTCACTCTTTTGACCATAACTTCTTCTCCGAACCTCCGATTGACTTGAAATTTGAACCAAAAACTCCTCACACATTATATTTCCTCTCCAAAAAATTTCATGCTCATATGAATTCATTAGTAAAGTATTGATAATGATTGATTGATGAGTTTAGGATGAAAAGGATGAAGTGTGCTGGAATTTGTTAAATGGAATGTTTTCACTGAATAGGCATATGTATTTTGGTCATTTCTTGATCTGTAGTTATCCAAATGGAATGATTTTAAGTTTAAATTAAACTAGAACATATGGATATATTTTTAATGAAGGAATCAAATTTTAATTATGTCTCTAAGAGTTTCAAATTCTAGCTTGAAGTTGAGTACTGTGTACTGTCATGGTGAGAGAATAGTCTGAAGTATTTTGTGTATAACTTGTAGAATACTGAACCAAATTGTATAAACTTTAGTTCATTAGAAACTTAAGACATATAGGAACAATTTTTTAGGAGAAGGTGTTGCTTAAATACTTCGTTTTCCTTATCAATATTTCCATGAAAAATTGATCTGAAAATCTATTTTAAGAAAAGCTGGAATAATTGATTAATGATGTTATAACTTAATGAATGAATTATTCATATCAAAGTAACAAAGGCATGAGCATAATATGAATGAAGATGTACATATGATAGTAGCTGTGATTCAAAGGAGTTGAGTAATATCTATTAAGTAAAGGTGAATGAGAATTAGGTATTATGAGAGCATGTACTGCTAGAAAAGAAATGACGAGTAATTGACTTATGATATTAGCATAACCAAGTATTCTTGAGGTGCAAACCTAAGAATAAGCTAGACACATACAAATGATAAGGTTTGATTGATCAAGAGACATGATTAAGGAAACATACCCAGAATAGTCAAATTGAGCATGCATTATACATTACACCTATACATATGTGTACAATTGAATGTTTATGTGAATGTGCAATTGATAATGTGTGTGAAATATATTTATTGCATAATGTTGATATACAAGATAAAACGTCCGCATCCAGAAGTTTTCAGATCATGAAAGCTAATACTAATCTGGAGCGTACTGTGAGTCGGCCTAGATAATCTTACTTTAAATGATTGTTCTGTGTAAATTTTTGTAATGAATTATTATGCGATATGAATGTGTTGATTTTGGACATTGAATGTCCGAGGTGTTTGGTGCATGAATATCATATTGGAAATGTTTCTTGTATGTGAATTTGACGAAATAAGTGATACTCAATTTGATTGTTAAATGCCAGACCAAGTTTGATGTGAATGTGAATGTGAATAAAATAAGTGATACTTAACATTATATGTTGAATGCTAGACCAAGGTCCGATGACAAATGTGTATGAGATTGAGATAGCGAATATGAATGTGTAACATTGAGCACACTTGATTGAGTGAATACATGTGGTGCACTTCATTACATGAATGCATTATAACAGATAAAGGTTGTTGTGACTGGAGTAGCTATCGAAAATGAGCTTAAAGCTTAGAAAGTGATTAAGAGCCAAAGGATCATTATGTATAATGAGACATGTATCCCCAAAGGATAAGGGATAATTATCAATGAGCCCGATATCCACAATAAATATGGGACAGGTATAGGAACTCGGTCACAGTAATAACAATTGAAAGTGAGTCTCATGTGCATTGCATACATAATTAATATGTATGTTTAAATGATCTAAATTATCTGTTTGACTGCTTTGAATGTGAAATATGAAAAGTGTGAACAAAAGAGTTTTGCGTTACTACATGATGATAAATGAAATGATGTGAAATAAGTGATTGTATGTGTTGATGTGTTGTGTGATTGAGTGAGCTATCGAGGATGGTCCACTCATTGAGTTCACAAAAATAAAACCAAAAATTTGCAATATTTTTCAGGCTTAGAGAAGATCTCCAGTTAGACAAATTGGAGTCTAGCCACTGCATTCGAGTAAGAGATAGAGGTCGGGATTAGTTTGCGTTTACATAGATTTTTCTATTAATGTTTATATTAAAGAATGTATTCTACAATTATTTTACCACATGTGTCCGAATAATTCTGTTTGTAATAACATTATGACTAAGAGTGTTTTGTTTCTATAATGGGCCTAAGTGACTACTAAAATTCTGATGATTTGTATAATGGTTGTACCAATTGCGACTGAAATTGATTTTCAATAAAATGGGTCGAAAAAGGTTTATTGATTTCCTAAATATGCGTGTGATGTTTGAAAAAATTTTAATGAGTTCGATTGTTTGACCGTCATAGCACACCACATTTTTAATGTGTATTTCCAAATACCGTCGGTATGTTTAAGGATATGAACTATAAGAGTAGGGTACTACACATAGGGTCTTTCTTCATTCCTCCACTATGATTTGTGATTTGTGATTTATGATTATGAAGATTATATGACATGATATTGATATGGGAAATGCACGCATATTTATATACAAAATCACTATGTTCTGAGATTGCATTTATAGATGAACTAGATTATAAATATATACATATATGTAACATTTGAAACCCCTAGGAGTGCATAACATAACCATAGTATTAATTCACCCAGTGAGGTTTGACTCCCTTCAACTATTTTTTAGGATCTTCTTTCAGATCTCTTGTAGTAGGGTACTCGATGGGTCTCTTTCTTCTCTGGTTTATTAGTGACCTTTGAATCCAAAGTCGTAGTAATCTTGTATATGTTGAATTTTTCTTCCATTAACTAATTCAATGTTGTAGCATATTGTGAATTGAATATTGTTAGGACTATTTGATTGTTAAAAGTACAAGTTTACAACTTACTTGATTTTAGAAAAATTCCAGCAGTGATATTGAGGGACAAGTTTCGGTGGTTGGGGAAAACCAAAGATGAATGAAAATAGAGCAATATGTGGACTGCCAAATAGAAAATATGGACCAAGTGTTTCGGTGATAAATGTTCAAAGAAGAGAATTGGATAATGTCTAGAGAGGAACACCAAAAGAGCTGAAGAAGTGTTCTTCTTCTCTCTTTTTTTGTTTTTTCTACTTACACGTGGCACCCATGCATGTAATCCATTTTTCATGCATATGAGGCTGCCACATGTCACACTCCCATTTCTCTTTTTTTTTAAATTCACCAAAAATTTCGAAATAATAATAACACTCTCCAAATAAATTTTCAGCTCAAAATAATTCGCCAAAAATTTCAAAATACCCAAAATGTACAAAAATTGCCAAATCACATGTAATACACTCCAATTAAATCCACAATTTCCACTTATAACTCACATTTATCTGGAAATGCCAATGAATGCATGTATAATCATATGAATGTGCAAAATAAATGTATATGTCACAATTAATTTATGCATGACATGCATTTTCCTAATTTCACAATACTTTCTCATAAATTACTATTCTAGCCTTAACACAGGTATCAGGATGTTACATTATTGATGCTTAAAGCTTCCTTTGTTACCTAGTTAATAGTAAGAGGGAGATTGAAGACTAAAGATAGACTAAAGGGAATAAATGGTCATATTTGTGTTCTTTACAACTCATTGCCTGAAACTATAAACCGTCTATTTTTCAAATGTAACTTCTCATCTATAATATGCGCCAAAATGCAATACAACATGAATCTAGCTTGCCCTACAAGAGATTGGGAAAATAGTTTAGTTTGGGTAGAAAATCAATATAAAAGAATTAGAGAAGATAAGAAATGCCTTTGTCTTTGTCTGATCTACTTAGATTACTTAATTTGGAATGAAAGAAACTAAACAATTTTCAAGAATATTCACACAGTGAGGCATACAATCACACACATAACTTGTTCCTAAATCAAGGAGATTTTTATTACTCATTTGCCACTAAAGACTTAAGCTATTTTATCAAAAGAATATGGAGATTGGAGTAATTTAGCTTTATTTTGTAACACCAATTGTATAAATGATAGGTTGTTTCATTAATCATCTACTCCTTATTTTTAACATTATAGCCTTATACATTTGCCTTTTTATGCCTTTCTAGGCTTATCAATAAAATAATTTATTTTTCAAAAAACTACATAAGTACATTACAGATATCAAATGGAATATAATTTGATCCGCACCTTATCTCTATCCCAATCTCAACATTATCTAGTTTATATAAGAGATATTACGCAAGAGAATGAAGATATATTCATATCATGTGCAACATAGAAATAAAAAGAGAAAAAAGAAAGCAAAAAAAGATTTAAATCAATTTGTTATTTTCATTAATATTTTGGCTATGACTGAAAAATACATTCTTGTGGTGGTCCCATTACCAATTTTGGAAGTCTTTTTAAGTCTTATGTTATTGTAAGCAGAACCTACTCAAACCATATAAGTGCCATAAATAGTTCATAAAAAATTGAAATAAAGAAAACAAATGATGCCATATGATTGCCAAATTAGCTATCCCATACCAAATGGAAAAGAAAATAAAACAAACAAGTACAATTAAAAGATAGATTAAGTTGACAATATTTCTTTAATTGGAAATTGGCTTGTCAAATACAAAGCAAAAGTCTATTCTCTTTATATCTTTTTTCTAATTTGGGTTTACATATTAGTGTAGTTATATTTCTAGTTTACCATTCCAAACTTTCAATATATAATCCTTCCTTTTCATTATTTTTTGTAAATTGCATAATGGGTCAGTAGGAAACAAATTAATCTAATGATGTTCACAAGTATAACATATTCAAGGGCCACTATTTCTAGCAGGCAATCTGTAACTATTACTGTGTTGTAAACTAAGTACAGAAATGCTTAGTTCTAAATTTATTCTTCTATTTTATAACTTTGATACAAAAAGAAGAAAAATTGTTCATACTTCACATATTAGAGGGGGATGTTAAAGACAATGTATGACAATAATTAAGATGAGTTAAATGAAATGCTTGATACCAAATGTCTTAAGCTTTAAGTTTTGAATACATCTAGAGTAAGTGGGATTAAATCAATATAGAGTGGGTAGGATTTACAAAAGGAGGAATGTTATCCAAATAAGAAACACAAACTAACAAGAACTATAACTTATATGAAGTTAAACATGAATTAAAGATATGAAAAGGGTCGTATCCTCTTATTTTACTTCTACCACTAGAATTGACAAACAAATCGGATGGGACTTAGGAGGCACTAACCATTGAAAGTTCTAAAAAAATTGTCTTTAACTATCAATCAATCACCCATCCAACAACTTAGTTTGCTTGAGTGGAATCTATCTACACTATAAAATCTATTGGGTTCCTCAATCAAGTTGACAATTTTGTTGATCTTCATTAATTTACTATATCAGTTAACCTAATTGAACCATTCTAAAATTTTTACATTTTTCAAAAACCAAACAAAAGTTTTCTAAAGAATGAATTTTCTGAACAAAACATAATAAATCTATCCATTTATATGTCATCAAAATTGTTTCTACATACTAAAAATAATGTTTCTTTCCTTCACCCCAAACAAACATGTTAATTAAGTAATAAAATCTCATAAAATATTATAATGAGTATTTGGCTAAACTTTCAAGAATTAGTAGTAAATCATTATCGAGATGGCATCTAATTAGACAGTTGAACAAAGAAGTAGAGGGCAAAAGTAGATCAAACGACAAAAAGGAATGTCATTGGTTAGTAAGGAGCGAGGAGATGAGGTTTAATTTTAATTAATCTATAATGAATAAAGTCAGTATTAGGGAAGAAGAGTGTCTATATGTATCTATTAAAATGAAATTGTTTTAACTATCACAAAATGATGTCGTTTTTGTTGATTTTTTTTTATGACCAACCTAGAATGAGTCTGTCAAAAAGGAATTCCCCCAAAAATATGCCTGACTTCCAACGATGATATAGGTAAGCTTTGGAAAACTTGGAGGATAGAATTCTAAGTTACCAAGTTGCTAAATGCTAATGAGTGTTAGGGTTTCAAACTTAAATTAAAAGGATAATTTTATTTAAGAAAAGGATGAGTGTAAAGTGCTAAGAAAGTTAAAACAATGATAAGGTTTTTTATCTAGATAATGTCTGTGATTATGTATATGGGTTCTTCTTTGTTATAATGCTTGCATGTTTATATGAACCTATTAAATTCAGCCAACTCCAATAATTCTCATGTGACCATTCGACCTCCCATTATGCTCCAATCATGGCTATGTCCTACTTAACTACCTACCAATATACAATTGTTTTTAAAGTATATGTTAATAATGTTTCAACTGTTTTGACTCCCAGATCCTATTCTTACCAATTCTCATACTTGGAAATTCCTTAAACAATCTAATTGAATTACAAAAATCTTCATATAATTGGGATTTTTTATTTTTTTTGGCCAAATAAGCCTAATTTCAATTAGGCTATCAACAATTGACCCATCACATTTTTTTGGTTAAGCAACCTAAGTATATGGTATTGAAGAAATTTTTGTAATTAACTAATTCACCAAACTGAATAGTGAAGTTGACAATGTTCTTAATAGTTTATTGTTCATCTTCACTAGAAAATAAAGTAAACTTTGGAATTTTAACAACATGTGATAGGTCCTAATCAAAGCAAATAAGACTTTTATAATAAAATAGGATTCTGCTTAGGGTTGGAATGAAACACAATATCTTAGTTGGAATAAGCCCCCCTTTATTATCACTCTACAAGAGTTTAAGTAAAAGGGAAAAATAATAACTTCTCCTATTCCATAGATCTTATCCCTAAGGATTAGGACTCTACAGCTAATTGCAATCGAGTAGCTAAAATTATTGAAGTAAAATAATAACTTTATAACCTATTCTCAAGCAAGCTAAGGACGTGACATAACCAACTTAGACCAAGTATTTACTGCCAATAATCCTTCAAGATTTATGACACTTGCATTAGGACTCTACAGCTAATTATAATTAAGTAGCTGAAATTATTGAAGTAAAATATCAACTCTATGACCTGTTCTCAAGCAAGCTAAGGACACGACCCAACCAACTTAGACCAAGTATTTACTGCCAATAATCCTCCAAGATTCATGACACTTACATGGCCCATGCATTTTGATAGCCATTTATAGGACATTTAATCCAAATATTTTGGATTTCTAATGGGCACTCTTTGAGATCTTCTTAGCTTATTAATACCTCCCTTTTATATTGAAACCTTGTCCTTAAGGTTCGTGCTTATGAATTTGTCTCTCACTGCTTGAGTGTTTTCCCACATTGCATCATCCACCAGAAGTCTCTTCCATTTGATTAGGTTTTCTTTAATAAACTTTGTCCCTTATTTGATCCAACATATGTCTAATATAGCTTTCGGTTGTATGATAAGTTCGCCATTGTCAACAATAGGTGGCAATTCAATATCGAATGTAAGGTTGTCTCCTATCTTCTTGCTAAAGAGTGACACATAAAAGACTGACTGAATGAGAGAATTAGCTAGTAGTGTAAGCTTGTAAGCCATTCTTCCAATTCTTTTTGCAATCTGATAAGGACCGTCAAATTGTCTTGCAAGCTTTTGATAAGCTCATTTAAATAATGACTGTTGGTAATAACGACGGAGTTTGAGAAAACCATTCTTCCACTTAGTATTCGATGTCCTATAGTTTAGGATCAATTTGTTGCTTCATTGTATTACTTTCCACAGGAAAATTGACTTTAAGTTGTCGTAGTAACACATCTTGAGAAGCAAGAATTTGGTCCACTTCATATATAGGACAATGGCTTTCATTACAATGATGTATTGTTGGCGGCAGTCTTCCATATAAAGCTTGAAAGGGATTCATTCTTGTGGAGGCATGGTAGGTAGTATTATATCAAAATTTTGCCCATGGAAGGAAAGAATGTCACTTTTGCAATTGTTGAGATGCAAACCACCTAAGATATTGTTCAATACTATGGTTCACCACCTTCAATTGCTCATCTGTTTGAGGATGGTATGCAAAACTCATCTTAAATTGTATGTCAGACATCTTAAAGAATGCTCACCAAAAATGATTTATGAGCATTAGGTCACTATTGCTTATGATAGACTGAGGCATTCCATAAAGCTTGCCACTTATTCAACAAAATTTTCAACTACAATTTTTGTTGTATACGAAAGAGATAAGGCCAAGAAATTTGTTGATTTGGTCATACAATTGATAACAACAAGAATGTTATTCTTTCCATTTGAAGGTGGAAGGCCTTCTATAAAATCTATGGTGATATCATACCAAACTTGACATGGAATTAGCAGCGATTGGAGAAGGTCGGTTGGTGACAAAGTGTCAGCTTTATTTCTTTACAAGATGTCACAAGAAGCAATATAATGTTTCACCACTTGATACATTGGTGGCCAATAAAATTGTAGAGCTAGTCTTTATATGTTCTGAGGACCCTATAGTGCCCTTTAATTTGTGAATTATGGAACTCCCATAAGAGTTATTGAATGATGACAGAATTTAGAGGTACCCCCATATGGTTCTTGTAATAAACCAATCCATTACGCCATGTGTAAGATACACCTGGTTGTTTTATTATGAGCTTGCTTATGTGTTTGCATATACAAATGGTTATGAGTTTTAGCTTTGATTGTATCCTATAATGGAGTTTGAGACACAAACTAGGACTACCTAACATTCACGATAGTGCATCTGTTGCAGTATTCTCATAGCCCAGTTTGTACATGATCTTATAATCATAGCCAAGCAATTTAGTCACCTATTTTTGCTACTCTGGTGTGATGATACACTGCTCCAAAAAGCACTTGAGGCTATATTGATTAGTTTGGATATAAAACTTGTGGCCTAGTAGGTAGGGTGTCCATTTTTGGATGGTTTGAATGATTGCTAGCATTTCCTTAGCATATATGGACCAAGACCGCTTGGTAAAGCTCCACTCATAAATGCAATTGGCCTTTCTAGTTTAGTCAAAACTTCTCCTATACTGTCCCCCGAAGCATCTAATTCAATAATGAAAGGTTCAATGAAATTTGGCATAGTTAGTGTACAAGTGGCAGTCAGAGCTTTCTTGATATCTTGAAATGCAATTTCTGCTTCTTTCGTCATCCAAACTTCCACTTTTTTAAGAAATTGGTGAGAGGATAAGTTATAACGCCATAACTGCAAACAAATTTTTAGAAGTAACTTATAAGGCCTAAAAGTCCATGCAACTCATAGACATTAGTAGGCCTAGGCCAATTCAGCATGGTTGTAATTTTTTCTTGATCCACTTTAACTCCTTATAGAGTCACAATATTCCCCAAATATTCCAATTCTTGCTGGCCAAATGCACATTTGCTAACTTTAACATAAAATTGATAATGCCTTAATATTTTAAAAGATTTTTTTACATGATCAAGATGCATGTTCTAATTGGGGCTATATATCAAAATGCCATCAAAGAAAACTAACACAAATTTGCGAAGATAAGGACAAAATATGGAATCTATAATTGCCTGAAAAGTGGATGGGGCACTACAAAGTCTAAAAGATAGGACTAAATATTCGTAACAATTGTTGTGGGTATGAAATGATATTTTATGAATATTTGTGGGATGTACTCGTACTTGATGATATCCTACTTATAAATCAATTTTGATAAAATAAGACACTCCATAGAGTTCATCAAGCATATCATCAACTATAGGAATTAGAAATTGGTCTTTGATGGTTACAACATTAAGTGCTCTATATTTAGTTCAAAAACAACATGAACTATCTTTGTTATTTACCAACAAAACAGAAGATGGAAAAAGACAAGTACTAGATCTTATAAGCCCCAATTTTAATATGTCATGAGCTTGTTTATCAATCTTATCTTTTTGAAAATAAGCATACTTGAATTGTCTCACATTGATGGGCTTGGTACCTTCTTTCAAGTTGATGTGATGATCTACTTCTCTTGTGGGAGTTAGTTGCTTTGGTTCTTAGAATATTTCTTCAAATTTTTTCAATAATTGTTTCATGTCATGATGGAAATTGTGTGATGTTGATCGTGCGTCATTACGCTAGTCAAAATAAAATAACTAGACCTATACTATAGTAGTGGTAAGTCTAGGTCGATCCCACAGAGAGTGTGTGTAAAGTTTATGAAATGAAATTAACTGGTGTTTAGACTTAACGGGGGGTTTTGGATTTTTGAAAGAAGAAAATAAAATGAAACTAACCTAATGAAAATAAATTAAAGAAAACATGCGAAAAATGATAAAATTGGGGAATTCGGTATAGGGACTCGGTTCTTTGGTTCAATCTCAACCTACACCCTAATTAAGAATATTTTATTAATTTGTTGTTCTTAAACCTCTCTTAGCAACTATTAATTGTGAGTTAATAATTAACTCGAGTTTTCCCTTAGGTTTTGTTTAATCAAGATACGTTCGTTAATTAAACCTAACCATTGTAAAACCTAGGATACGATCTCTAGATTTAATTAGGCAGTAGCATTACAAATCAGGAAAACTGATTAATCAAGGCAACAACCACATACGATGCATGATTTTACCTAGGTCATGTTATCCTTAATGATTACTAATCATTAGTCGCTACACATGAATTTCAACATAACAATAATGAATTATATTGAAATTCTAGCAATGGGTTTGCAATTAAACGATTTAATGAACGCATTAAAATCATCTTTTCACAATACCCAATGGGTTTATACAAAAATAACCAAACAATAACAAAAATTTGATTATCCATAAACAATACCCAAATCAATTAATATAGAATAACACAATCAATTTCTAATGAGAGAAAGAAACAATAAAATAATTAAAAATACTTGTCGTTGGTGTCGATGTCGCATTCGAACTGGCGTTGAGACGTCTAGCCCTTCATGAGTCTTTCCCCAAAAAATACTTCAGCCCGATGTTGTAACCCCACCAAATACCCCTTTGGTTCTCCTTCACTGCTTTATTACTCAACCCTCTCTTCTCACTGTCCCACCACTGTTGCTCTCCATTATTTCATGA
>JAOQMP010000210.1:35039204-35066838 GCA_027563575.1 Erythroxylum pedicellare
AATGATAAACCTTAAAGTACTCTTTAAGTCCAAGATCTTAATCAATGGGACTCCATTTCTCAAGATCCCGTTAAGTGCAGCTTAGTGTGTGTAGTCGGATCACCCAATGCAATAGGTCAAATGAAATCTTAATCAACTCAATATCAAACACAACCACGCAAGATAAAAGAGAATCAAGACATATATGAGACATCATATATTCAAACTCAAATTTCTACATCAACTAATCCAAAAACAAATAATCCAATATTTGATTAAACCATAATCAAGTAGCTTAACTAAAAATTAGAAATCCTAGACCTAGGAATTCATAAATCATAGCTAAACTATGGATTAAACTACTCCCCTTTTAAGCACATTGAACTCCATCCATTGTTACATCTTCAAGAGGAAGGAAAACGGCTATCCGCGCATTGCCACTGAAAGCCTCACAACTAGAAATGAATCTGTGCTACCCATGGTGGAACTTGACAGTGAAAAATGGAGAAGAAAATGAGACAGATATGACAGAAGATTATGATGGAATCATGGGTGGCAAGGTGATGGAATGATGATAATGATGTCAGATCTCTCCGTGTTGTTTTGCAACTTATCCTAAAATAGGTTTCTTTCCAAAATTGGTTGTCAGATTGGGTTGCACAGTAAGTGAAATTTTTGGAAATGGTTTAGGTTTGCACTGATTTGAAGGTTCTTCGTGGTGAAACACTAACTTCCTTGCGACGATCTTTAATGGTTTCGCTACGGTGAAACATTGATTTTGTCACGGCGAACTTTACCCAAATGTCTTTTCTTGATCTTTTGACTTCAATTTCTTTTTTCAACTTTTTACTTTAATTCTTGAGTGTCCTGTAATGAAAAGTAATAGTTTGTAATATCAATCGTCCTATAAATCGAGTGCAATTACTGACTAATTATGACAATTAGATCCTCAAATCGCATTAATTCAAAACAAGCACTTTTAGGTCAAATTAAGCACAATATCCAATAAAAGGAGCCAAAAAGTATAACAAAAACCATGAAAATGTCACTAAATAATATAGAAAACTTAGGTTCAATCAAGTGTTATACTGATTGAACTGTGTTTTACACATGAGATGTTTATGTTCTGTTTGAGTGAACACATCAATGATGGTTCACTCATTGAATTCGAAAAATTCATCAAAATTGCAATATTGATTTTGTAAGTACTAAGAGGAGATGTAGCTTCTAAAGCAATCTAGTTGAAGTCTAGTGTTGTCCATTTTGGGAACAAGAAATGGCTCAAAGGTCTGATTAGCTGACATATGAGGAGTTTAGATAGAATGCTTTTATTTAGTATCTCATATCATGTAGAACTTGTTGTATAAAACTGTGAACTCATAGATGGTTTTGTAATGTAAAAAAATATGATTAGTGTGTAATGAAATGACTATGTAAATTTTATTTTGTTAGTGAAATGGGATGAGTTGAAACATAAAATACTTATGTTCTTTATGATGTCATGATAAGCTGAAGTGTTTGCTCTATTATGCCATTCTCATAGGGTATGTTCTTAAATGTCCTCTGGATGTTCAGGCATATACTCTATGGTAGTGGTGTGTTACAATTTTTTGTATCAGAGCATGGTTTGACCTCCTTAGGGATATATAAGAGCATTTAGACTTGATATATAGTGAGAGACTCACATAGTGATCATAACTATTATTTGCTATCCACTATAATAAATCAAGTAGCAGAGTCAGTTAACCTTGAGTTTATAGGAGCCAATAGAGAGTCTTTAGTACCACAGTTTGAACAAATGTCTCCAAGAATTCTTGAGAGGAGGTATAATAAACTCAGGAAGTAGGGGGTTACGGACTTCTATGGAAGTACAGACCCTGCTGAGGCTAAAGGTTGGTTGGATAGAATGGAACGTGTATTGGATCAAATGGACTACAAGTCTAACGAGAGGTTTGACAATACTGTCTCGCTACTACAAGGACCAACTATCAGTGGTGTAAGACTGTTCCTAACATTTACGCCTAACCTTGTTGATTGACATAGGAAGACTTCCTGAGCTTTTTTATGGACAATTATATTTACAAGATCTATCTAGATAGGAAGACGAAAGAGTTTTTAGATCTGAAACAGGGAAGCCTTACTATAGATAAGTATGAGGTGAGGTTTAATCAGCTAATGGCGTATGCTACTGGATTAATTCCAACTAAGGAAGATAAGTGTAGGCGATTTGAGGATGGATTGAATATGGAGATTAGAAAGAAGTTGGCTATAACTAATTTGAGTAGTTTTGCTGAACCGAGAGCTGCATCAATTCGAATTGAGCTATTTTTGAGAGATAAGCAAGGAGAGTATAAGTAAGAATGTAAAATGAAGAGGCAAGGTGAGACCCAAGTTAATTATAGCAGGAGATTTAGTAAACATCATCATAGAACATTTTGATCACATACTAGATCGAGACAGCTGAGGTTTAGATATAGATGTGGTTTTGTTCATGCTAGTAATGGTAGAGTGACCGCATGTCGTTACGTTAGTCAAAATAAAATAACTAGACCTACTACTATAGCAGTGGTGAATCTAGGTTGATCCCACAAAGAGTGTATGTAAATTTTATGAAATGAAATTAACTGGTGTTTAGGTTTAATAGGGGGTTTGTTTTTTAAAGGAGAAAATAAAATGAAACTAACTAATAAAAACAAATTAAAGAAAACTTGTAAAAAATGATAACAGTGGGGAATTCGATAGGGACCCAGTTTAATAATTAACCCAAGTTTTCCCTTAAGTTTTGTTTAATCAAGATGCGATCGTTAATTAAACCTAACCACCGAACAACCTAGGATACGATCTCTAGATTTAATTAGGTAGCAGCATTACGAATTAGCAAAATGGATTAATCAAGGCAACAACCGCTTATAATGCATCATTTAACCTGGGTCATGTTATCCCTAATGATTACAGATCATTAGTCGCTGCACATGAATTTCAACATAACAATTACAGATTATATCGAAATTCTAGCAATGGTTTTGCAATTAACAATTCAATGAACACATTAAAATCATCAACTCACAATACCTAATGGGTTCATTCACAAATAACCGAACAATAACAAAAATTTGATTATCCATACACAATACCCAAATCAATTAATATAGGATAACATAATCAATTCCTAATAAGAGAAAGAAACAACAAAATAATAAAAATAATACTTAACCTGGGCCGTCGACATCGATATTACATCCGAACAGACATCGAGATGCCTAGCCCTTCATGGGTCTTTCCTAAAAAAGTGCTTTAGCCCCCATTCCAATCGATAGCCGAAAACTTCTTTATAGCCCTCTCTTTACTATAGCTGTAGCTTGATTTCACAATTAAGGTTTAATGGACCATGCTACTATTCAATGCCCTCTCTCATGCAGCTCTCACAGTATCTCCTCGCAAGCTTTATCCTTCTATTCATACTAGCAGCTCCTTGTTCTCCATCCTGCCAAGTCAAAGCCCAGCGCCAGCTCTCCAAGCCGCACGCTGCTTCACGCCTACGCTTGCTGTGCTTGTGATGGGATGAATAAGGGACGCTTCTTACTTCTCCCCCTGTGTGCTGCCTTCTGCATTTTAAGAAAAAACATTGACGTTAAATGCACAATGTCTACATTACGCAAACATTATCTGTGTTTAATACACAACGTCATCGTTGCACGCAGACGTTGTTTGCATTTCAACTGCTCCTACCTCTCAAATGTGCTGTCGTTTTGGGCTGATTTTCTTATGTTTCCTTTGAAACTTTTCTGCTTCCTTATGTTCCATTTTTCTTAGCTTTTAATTTTCTTCTTCTTACTCCATGAGACAAGTAAAAATTGATCTCAAAAAATAAACCAAATACAACACTTTCGACTCACTTTAATTTAATTACTTCGAAATTGTACCTAAAATCATATATAAATTAAAGTGAGTATCTTAAGCATTTTCATGTCAATAATCACTAAGTATAAATGATTAAATATATCAAGAATTAAACACATACCAATTTCCCCCACACTTAGCTTTTGTCTGTCCTTGGGCAAAACATCCAAATTAAGCTCAAAGACCCGAAACATTTACTCAATTCTCATATGTTATAAGAATATATAATCACAAGCAAAGAGGAGTGACTCTAAAAGATCATAGCATGATGTTAATATTCCAAGCTTGTACTCATGATCAATCAATATTCATCATCTTTAAAAACTAAGCAATCTAACGGCAGACTTGGAAAATGTGTTTAACTAAAATATATCCACGGGTACACTCAACACTATTCATGATCATGACAATTCACAACTTTGCACATCATTTCATTTCTCCAACACTAATGTTCACATGCAAAATCATGAAACAAAGGACTTTTCAAGGTTCAAATGTGGTCAAAGGTGAGGTGAGATATATTTGGGTCAAGTAGCGTGAAAGTCATCAAAGCTAGTGAAACAAAGCAACACTCATCAAAAGCTGGGTACCGTCAGCTCTAACGAATGCAACATTTATATTTCACAACCCCATTCAGCTCTCATACACAAACCACATGAAGCATATATCAATCCAAAGGAATCATTCATACAATTTATGCCAATGAAATCACAACAGTGGACCTTCTAAGCTAACATGTACCCCATATTCAACATACTTAAATAACACATTCATTACAACTCTAGGAAGATGCATATATGCAATTCTTCCTTGATACATTTATTTTAAACAAAAAAAATTATTCTTTTTTTTCTTTATCTTTCTTCCTTTCTTTTTCTTTTCTTTTCACTTTTTTTCTTTTTTTTGTCTTTCTTTCTTTTCGTTTTAAAAATTAAAATGAACTACATCAACATGGGAATTTCAATGATAAGACATATAATAACCTCCCAACGTTATAACCATCCCTCACATATGTACACCCCCACACTTAGAGTTTTTTATATCCACAAACTCAACAATCACAAATGTTCCACTAGCTTTATGACTTGGGTAGGACATTTGGTTAAGTTTAAAAGCATAATATATGGTTTATACAACAATAAAGGTTAAAGCTCAAAGGGGTTTATCAAGGGAAAAATCATGTCAATAGGATAGGTTATTTGGCTAATTTAGTTTCTAAAAAACAAAGAATGCCTAATCATATCCATGTGATAAAGATGTGGTCTCGAATAGAAATTCAACGTAAAATCAGGATGTACATGTCATGAAGGTCACACATTATCAAAAGGTAATGAAACTGATATGGATGTGTCAGTCAATTAAGGCTCAAAATCTCACTGTCTTTGTCGCATATCGACCAATCACAAGAGAAAAAATATATGCTAAAGTTGCTATAAAATTCTTTAGTTAATTCACACTCTAATCATGATTATATAATCCCAAAAGCAATAGAAAAATGAGAAAATGTATGTTTCATTTTTTTTATTCTTTCTCTCATTTTGATTGAAAACTTAAAAACAAGTAAAACAAACAAATTCAAAAACACACATGCATACAAAAAGTAATGCATAAATGTAAAGGAAAAGAAATTTACTTCCCTTGGGTTGCCTCCCAAGAAGTGCCTTTGTTTAGGGTCGTTGGCTCGACTCCTAATTCTCCTCACGTGACAAAATTGTGAACTTCAAGTATCACATGTGGCACCTCCATGCAAGTTAGTTCAGAATAGGGCCTTAGTTGATCATCATCCTCCTTCAGCATCTTCCCTATCCTTAGCTTCTCAATCTTGACTGAGTCCATACACTCCGGAAATATTTCGAACGTCTCTTCACCTTTTTCTTCATCATTCAATTCCTCCAATCTGTTATGTAAAGGTAAAGAGTTAGTCTCAAAAATAATCACAGACTCAGTACTTACCTTCAAGCTAAAAGATGTGTCCTCTTCGGCGTCGAGCTCCTTCTCAACTTCTTCAACATAAACAATTCGTTGAGGGTTGACCTCAAAATTGTCAAGCTCCTCATCACTTTGTAAAGTTTCCGCACAAACATCCATTGGGTACACCTCGGGTTGATACGGCTGCTCCTCATCGCTTTGCAATTCTAGGCGATCAAAACTTATTGCCATCTGACCCAATAGGTGTTCCATCCTCTGTTGGCTTGCTTTTGTCTCTTGTCAAAATTCTTGCAATTCATGCTGCATATTTTGTTGTAATTGCTGCATATTCTGTAGACATTGTAAATTGTTAGCAGCAATATTATTAACAAGTTCTTCTAAAGATGCAACTGAATCATGTTGGCTCTCCAAATCTTAGGCATTAGAACATGTGTTTCTTGGAAATTACCCTCCATCCTTCTAGAATTATAAAGTATTCTCCTGTAATTACAAAACCAACTCTTCCAGAGATAGACCGGAGTCGTGATAAGAAGCTTCTGGTTTGTACAAGAATTATTGTGCATCCTGCAAGCTATCATGGAAGTAATTCTGATGATTATCCCATCCATAACAAAAGTGAGGTTAATCAGTCCAAACATTGTTATAGGATTGAGAATACGAGTTATAAAAAAATTACTTCAGTCCATATTGAAATTTTTTAAAACACAAAATAAAAATTAAAAGATCGTCAAATAACAGAAAAGAAATCAATTACAAACAAATATATACAAAACACCAATTAAATCAAAAACTAAAACTAAAACACCGCACTCTCCAGCAACGGCGTCAAAATTTGACTGCACGTCATTACGCTAATCAAAATAAAATAACTAGACCTACTATTATAGCAGTGGTAAGTTTAGGTCAATCACATAGAGAGTGTATGTAAAGTTTATGAAATAAAATTAACTGATGTTTAGACTTAAAGAGGGGTTTTGATTTTTTGAAAGAAGAAAATAAAATAAAACTAACTAATAAAAACAAATTAAAGAAAACATGCGAAAATGATAAAAGTGAGGAATTCGGTAAGGACCCGGTTCTTTGGTTCAATATCAGTCTACACCCTAACTAAGCATATTTTATTAATTTGTTGTTCTTTAACCTCTCCTAGCAGCTATTAATCGTGGATTAATAATTAACCCGAGTTTTCCCTTAGATTTTGTTTAATCAAGATGCGGTCGTTAATTAAACCTAACCACCAAACAACCTAAGATACGATCTCTAGATTTAATTAGGCAATAGCATTACGAATTAGGAAAACCGATTAATCAAAGCAACAACCACATACGATGCGTCATTTAGCTTAGGTCATGTTATCCCTTATGATTACGAATCATTAGTCACTACACATGAATTTCAACATAACAATTACGGATTATATCAAAATTCTAGTAACAAGTTTGAAATTAACGATTCAATGAACGCATTAAAATCATCAACTCACAATACCCAATGGGTTCATACACAAATAACTAAATAATAACGAAAATTCGATTATCCATACACAATACCCAATTCAATTAACATAGGATAACAAAATCAATTTCTAATGAGAGAAAGAAACAAAATAATTAAAAAAATACTTAACTCGGGTTATTGGTGTCGATGTCACCTCCAAACTTGTGTCAGGATGCCTAGCCTTTTATTGATATTTTCTGAAAAAATGCTTTAGCCCCTATTTCACTCCCTAGCCAAAAGCCCCTTAGCTTCTCCTTACTAACTACTGCAGTTGATGGGACAATTTAAGTGAGAGTCCCACCTTACTGTAGCTTTTCATCCCTCCTTCCCTGTTTTGCACTGCGTCCCTCTACTGTGCTTGTTCTTGTGACGTCTGATGTTGTGTCCCCATAGCGTTCCACACAGCCACGCCAACAAGCCATACTAGCCAAGCCTCCACTGTAGACGCAGCTGCTGCCTCCACGCCAGCTCTCCAAGCCACAACTCTCCTTTGTTGCTTTCTCTCCTCACTGTTGATTCTGATGTGACAAATAAAGGTCATACATCAAATTATACCTTGCTCCTCTCCCTTGTGTGTCTTCTCAGCTTCTTTCACCAAACGTCTACATTTCATGCATAACACTTGCGTGAAATGTAGACGTGGTTGCGTTTACATTTCATAAAACGCATTGTCTGTGTTTAACGCCCCAGCAACTACTGTTTTGCTCCTGCCGCACCTGTAGCGTTTTTGTAGCTTGATTAATTCGTCCCATTTAAATCCTTCTCACGCCCGAAGAGTCTGGATGCTGCGTTAAACGCAGTGTTTCAGACCTAGCCCGACACTGTCTTGCCATTTCTACCTACTGCTATGCCATTTTGAACTCTCCTCTTCCAAGCTTGGCCACCTGCTACGTTGACCTTCCTCTTAACCATGATTGTCCCTTAAATTTAAATGCATGTAATTGCATAGAACATGCAATTTCTAGTATTTTTCAGCCACTTTAATTCGTCTTTATTATTCTGTTTCTTATCTTCTTCTTAAATTTTATATTCTTTTTCTTGCTTCACGAAGACAAGCAAAAATTAATATTTAAAAAATGACCAATATGTGATACTTTCGACTCACTTTAATTTCTTTGCTTCCAAATTGTACCTAAAATCATATATCAATTAAAGTGAGTATCTTAAGCATTTGAATGTCATTAATCGCTAAGTATAAATGATTAAATATATCAACAATTAAACACATATCAGATGTATAATCAATTCTAATTTCAAGACAAACAATAATGATTAAGCTTCCATTTTGCATATCCTTAGAGATAACTTTTAGTGATGTAATAAGAATTGATTATGAGTCAATTCCTTACAATTTATGAGTTTGGTTGTCCCTCTGAAACTCTATTGTTAATTGTTTCCAATTACACACCATTATACCCAATTACGTCAACCAATGGACACCTAACATTAAATCTAACTCAATTAATGGTACGATATAAAGAGTGAGGACAAAAGGAATACCTTGGAGCAAAATTTGGACATTCTCAAATCTTCCCTGACATTTTAATGGTTCTCCATTAGCTACCTTCAAATTAGAAGGTTCAATGGGAACCATAGTTAATTGCAACATGTTGGCCATGTTCTCACTAATGAAATTGTGAGTGGATCCACTATTAATTAAGACAACCATTTCACAGTGCCCATTTTTTTCCATCACCCTCATAGTCTAGTAAGCTAACCATCTTTAAAATGCGTGTAAAGATATCTCATTTTGAGGTTCCTCATCATCAGAATTATTATTGTTGCCTTCCAACAACAAAAGTTGCAAACCATGACACCTATGGCTTGGTGTACGTTTTTTGTAACAAAAAAGAAAAGTCCTTGCATCCTCCTCCTCTCCAATTTTTCCCAAGTAAGTTGTTTCATTGGAGATGCAACTTTGAGTTTTGAAGGGGAAGGAGAGTTAGCCCCTGGACGATTGAATGGTCGAGTGAATTTCCACTACTGACTTACTTGATCATCTCTCATTCATGCAAGATTAACGGCTTCCTTCAGTGTTATCGATTTGAGCATTCGAATATCATCTGCTATCTCTACCTTGAGACCACCCATGAATGTTCCTACCAAAGCCTTTTGAGTCCATCCTTGCACTTGGTTCCCCAACCTTTCAAACTCCTTCTGGCAATCACGTACGGAGTTAATCTACTTTACATTTGATAAGGCTTCATTAAAATCTTCATAATCAGTTGGACTGAAACAAGCCATAACTCTTCAACAAAGATTTCCCATGTCACCTCCTTCCCTTCTTCCTTGTAAGGCCAACGTAACCATTGCCACCATTGGTTTGCTTCGCTCTCAAGATGAAAAGAAGCTAATGACACCTTCTCTATTTTTAAGATGCATTGATATTTAAAGAACTAGTTTATTAGGTTAAACCATTAGGTTGGATCATCATCATAATTTTTAGGAAACTTGAGTTTGGCCAATTTGGATAAGAACATTAGCTGCCATCCTTTAGTAATTTCCTGAGATTCCTCTCTTATGTTACGAGAATGCCCAGTGAGGAATTTTTCATTGCAATTGTTGGATGATCGTTCTTGCTTTGAAAGCAATACTTCAGCCATCTTGCCAATCGAATTTTTTAACTGATGTAACTTATTAGTCACATCGAATTTTAATCTGCTGAAGATATCCTGGAGCCCTTCAAGCCCTACTTCCAAGTTTTCAAGTCTCTCCTTATTGGTTGTCGTTATTGCTCTGATAGTAATAATAGGTCTCGATCAAAGCAAATAAGACTTTTGTAATGAAATATGAGTGTACTTAGCGTGTGAAAGAAACACAATATTTTAGTTGGAAAAAGGCCCCCTTTATTATCACTTTGCAAGAGTTTAAATATAAAGGAAAAATAAAAACTTCTATCTCCTAACCTGTAGATCCTATCCTTAAGGATTAAGACTCTATAGCTAGTTGCAATCAAGTAGCCAAAATTATTGAAATAAAATAACAAATCTATGACCTATTCTTAAGCAAGCTAATGATGTGACCCAACCAACTTAAACCAAGTCTTTACTGCTGATAATCTTTCAAGTTTCATAACACTTGCATGGCCCATGCATTACGATAGCCATGTACAGGACATTTAGTCAAAATAGTTTGGATATTTAATGGGAACTCTTTGAAATCTTCTTGGCTTATCAACAAGGATAAGGATTTTTACAGTCAATGTGCTCTGGATAAGGCCTACGGAATTTTGTGTGGCTAATATGTCCTAAGCCAAGTCCATTAAATTCTTGAACAACTTCATTAACAGTTTTCATATCAACTTGAAACCTTCTCTGTGGATGAGCAATAATAGGAACATGATTACGATTTATAGCCAAAAAGTTAAACCCCTAAGCCATACTTTGACCTATTAGCTTCAACTTTAAAGCCAAATCTTTGTCTTTCAGGAGCTTGAAACTTGACAACCTGTCGACCATTTATAGAATTAGTATGAAGGTGTCATATGCATATCCTCTTTTTTATGAGGAGGAACATATCTTTCTTCCATAGAGGAAGAAACTGAAGGATGACTACATTCACCAACTTTCATTGCATTTGGTGTAAATTGACCCCTGAACCCTTTAGAAATATGTCTTGTTAGAGGAGTATAATTCTGCATTGTGACTTACACTAAAGACGCAAAATTTTCTCTATCTTCTTTCTTAACTTCTTAATTGCTACAACGGTAGAAGCCAAATTAGACTTCAACTCTGAAATATCATTTACATAAATAACATCATTTCTTATTAGTAGTCGCAACGATTACAAATTCTCGCCAATCGAAGACTTAGCCGAACGAGATGTTGCCTTCTCTATATTTTCAATCATTTGATATACAAAGCCTTCATTTCCTAATGAGACTTCTTCCTCCAGAGTTAGAGGTATAACAATTTATTTTTTATCTTCGTGTGTGACATCGTGTTGTATTGAGTGTGCTAAACTATTGATTGCATTTTTATAACCAACTTAAAATTTAAGTTAGGGAAGAATTCTCCTAAAAAAGCATTTGACTTCTAACAAAGATATAAATGTATTTTGAAAAATTCAGAGAATAGAATTTTAAGTTACCAAGTTGCTAAATGCTAAAACATGTTGAGTTTTAAAACTTAAATATAAAAGATAATTTTATTTTAGTAAACAAGGAGTACAAAGTGTCAAGAAAAAACTAAAACAATGTTAATGTCTATTGAGTAGGTAGTGTTTGTGATTATGCATGTGTGTTCCTCTGTGTCATGACGTTGATAACCATCTCAAATTCAACCACCTCCAATATAAACATTTAACCTCCCATTATTTTGTAATAATGGTTATGTCCTAATCAATTGTATATTGATACATTGTTATTTTTAAAGTATATATTAATCATGTTTTAACCATCTTGACCTTAAATTTTAGATTTTCTCGTTAATTCATATACTTAAGAATTCATCAAACGAGCTAAATTTCACTTAGGCTATTAATAATTTCATGTATACATATATAAAAAGACGAGTTGAGCTTGATGTTGGTGGAACTCAAGTGTCATACTCTAGCTTAGACCAAGTTTGAAACTTGAAAAAAATTTACAACTAGCAGGTCAAGCTCGAACAAATGCTCCAAACCTATGACCCGGGCGCGCATCGGCTATTTCTCGATTCCTCCACAAGTGATGAAACCTTCTGCTTAACGCGTGGGTGAACAGTATGAGAAATGAAACTCTTCAACTGCTACTAGTTCTTTAGTCAGATAATGGACCCACTCTTATGGATTGCTTACTAGGTCCCGACCGTCAATGTCGTAGACTCTGCCTCGGGAAGAAGCGGTCGAGCGTGTGAAAGAAGATGCGATTGGATTTCTACTCTCTTTCTTGCCTTTTGTCCCGGAAGCAAGCAACTGTTTTATTAGAATTAAAGCGTTAATAATCAAGTACAACATAAATTGAAACAAAACTCTGCCGGGCGATTTTGAAAAAGGGCCTTATGATGACTTTAGCATGCGGTTGGACAGCTAAGATTTGGGGTTGCAACGTATACCCTCTTGCACAGAATTTAAATTAAAAAGTGCAAAAGATAGCATTAAAAACAATAAAACACGGGTAGTTGCGCTTCGGAAACAAAAACATAAATCAACGGGAGCTAGGCTGTATCGCATACTCTGGTGCCTGTTTCGTTTTTTTCCTGTGCTTTTTTCCTTACATCCCTTCTCTCTCTATTCCCGACATCTGAATTGCTTCCCGCTTCCAAATCGAGCTTTAATACTTGTCTGTTCCTGTCATTAGGCAACACCCATACCTAAATAGAGAGATAGCACGAGAGCGCTGCAGAACTTTCGGATCAAAACGAGGTATGCCGCATATACATAGGTTAAAGATATTTATTTCTCGATGTTTGGTAATGATGCATCGGTTCTTTGTGTTACAGCGTTAATTTTATGTGGGTTTTCATATGGTTTCATCGGTTAATTTGTGTCCAGAAATTCTGTATATATTATCTCATCTTTACAACCACATTCCTTTTCCTATTGCTGTTTCTTAAAGTTTGTAATTAGAAGGAGCCGTCCGATCTTTAAAACTGAAACTGGACGGTCCAAAAGCGTTGGCCGAACTTAAATGATTGATTATAAAAAATACTGGGAGCTGGAAGCAGCCACTGTTTTTTTTTGGATTCTTCAAGAAGGAGCCGGGATTTTTAATTTTGTCTTTATTTGAAGTGAAAGGTCAATTCTGTCATTCCCAAATACGGGGGCTGAACCCCTAAACACAATTACGAAATGATGTTTCAGTCATTTCACGTGGTTACAGTACTAATCCTTCTTTAATTCACCGGCCTTTGTATTCCTTACCCCACACGGAAACGGATTGGAATGAATCTGGTGTTATTGACGTTAATACCCCTCACTATGTTCTTAAGCAACGCGGAAAAAGATGGGATATCTGTTTCTATAGGCGGTATTAATACCCCTCAATATTTCATAAGTGGGCAAGGGTAATACAGTAACTGAAATGTTTTCCCCTGTTTCAGTATGATCTACGAAATATAATGAGACCTTCCACCGTATTATAAGCATAACACGATTAACAAAGATATCACAGCAACGAGCGACCAGTAAGGGGGGAAAAAAATCCAAACCCTAGTTGTTATTTCGGTGTCCGTAGAAAGATGGGCTCTGAGCAAAACGATGGGACGAGCGTACCTCCATCGGAGCCGATACTGTGCGCCAATGGATGTGGGTTTTTTGGGTCAGCTTCGAGCATGAACCTCTGTTCCAGATGCTACAGTGACTTCCGTATCAAAGAGGAGCAGGCTGCCTCGGCGAAAGCAGCAATGGAGATGACACTAAACATCAAGCCTAATCAAAGGGAAAAGGATTTTCAGAAGGTGGAGGTTGTCGATGAATCGTCGTCGTCGATATCGTCGGTGTCTGTGACGGAGGCTGTGCCCAGGCTGGCTAATAGGTGTGTAGTTTGTAAAAAGAAGGTTGGTTTAACGGGATTCAACTGCAAGTGCGAGAACACTTTCTGCGGGACTCATCGGTACCCGGAAAGTCATGACTGCTCGTTTGATTTCAAGACGTTTGGGCGTGATCGTATTGAAAAGGCAAACCCTGTTATTAAGGCTGACAAAGTTGAGAGGATATGATCGTCGCAGTGGTGTTCTTGATTGGGTCTCGCCGTTTTTCTATTTGTTTGATTTATAGGTTAGTGTTTGGGGTAGGGTTTATTTGATGCAAACGGAATTTGGTGTGGAGGGCGCAGTCAAGATGAAAATTGTAGTAGAGTGGATTGTTGGGTGCAGTTTTCTTTAAATATATTTCGTTCTCCTCTTATTGACACATATGCAAGAATATAGACAAGCAAATATTCTTACATATTGTTTTGTTGTTACATATTGCTTTTACAGTTGTTATGTTGCGATCGGCTGGAGCCTAGTTTTCATGTTCCCCAATTCCATGGCAGTTAGAATGTTGCCTGTGGTGTTTGATTGAGTTCTTTGTGTTGTAGCTTCTCTGGACAATGTCAGTAGTAGTTTAAGCTTCATATTATGTCTTGGCCCAAATTATAGTTCGTATTTGGTATGGTAATCCTTTGACTCTGTTGAAAGGCTGTATGTTGTGATAATTCTCCATGGCAGCGTTGCATATTGTCTGTTGTTGGCTCTGGTTCAGTTACCTGGGAATTGGGATGATGCATATCCAAACGTTTTTTGCAGATCCTGGGATATTCATTATTGTCATAACCTGTGGATGGTAATTGAAGAGCCATGTTTGTGGGTTGTTGAGCTTCGTTTCTAGCTATGCATGTCAAATATGGAATCCGTTACTCGTAAGTCTCTTCAGCATTGAAGCTAACGTTTTGTAGTTGTCCATTCTCGGTTTTCTTTGGATCTATTGGGTCTTGTGCGATTTATATTTTTGAATCTTGTCATGAAACCCATTTCAACGACTTGACGACAATCCGGTAGACTTCAAGTAAAAGCATAAGTCAATATATCATTTCACTTCTTCCTGTTGTTTATAATAACAATGTGTGAAGTAAAGGAGGTGAACTACTGCTACGTGCAATCTGACTGTGAAGTCCCATTTAACAAGCGATCCGTTTAAGTATACGAAAGAAACGATGCAAACATCCTAACCATTGTCGTACGTAAAGAGCGGCGATCTATGTTTCTTGCCAGCTCTGTAGGCACCTGTTTCTCGGATGTTACTAGAGTATATTAACACAATTGAGTCGGTGGAGACACCGACACCAATGTAACATGTTTATATGATAACGTCCATTTAGGAACGAACATTTAATGAGCAAGCTTCAAGCCAGACCCTTTGATAAATTTTGCAGACTCTATCAAGATTATGGATATGAGACTGAGTGACATAATCTGCAGAGCGCGGTGAATTGTCTATTTGTACAAGAGAAATTGGAACAGTATTTGGCCGACAGCCCTGGGGCTGGAAGAAGTTGGGTGCGTTAAAAGCGGTCCTGATTCAAGGAATACAGAGAAAGGTCTGGAGGGAAGTTGCCGAAGTACCAGGGATGTACATAGGCTGGGCTGGGTTCAGGTCACTCTTAGCCCAGCCCGGTCCAACCAACGGGCTGATTAGCCCGTGGCTAGATAGGCCACAAGCAAGCCGGCCTAATCTAACCCAATCTTTTTATGTTTTTAAAAAAGTTTAAAAATATTGTTTTTTTATGTTCTGGTGGGACTACATGGTCCGGTTGTATCAAACAATTTCAACACATGACCTGTTTAACTCGGATCAAAATTGGGGTTAGGTTAAAATTGAAATTCTTAGTATACACTATATTCCAAGGAGAAGGCGAGTAAATCATAATTGAAGATATTCGGGCGACAATTGAACGCCTCAATAAACCTTGTTGGAGAAGGAAAACGGAAGAGGAAACTATTAGAAGAGGACGTGGAAATGGAATTAGCCAAGTCCAGCGCGTTGGAGTGGTCATCGTGATGATTTGAGTAGACTATGAAATGAAGCAAGCCTCAGCTGTTAACGAGAGTTCAGCGGATATTCTATTTCATGATACACTTACAGTATTTGGAATTTACAGACAATCTAGGATGAAATTGTACTGAGAGGCGGTACACCTTCTCACTAGGATCCCTGATCCACTGGTCTGGTTATTAATTATTTCTTCCTTTCCTTAATTCTCTTCCCGTCTAGTTTTCGAAGATTGATTTTTACCTTCTTTGGTGTGAGAGCCAGCATCAAAACCTTCTTGACTCAAGCCACCCCTTCTCTACCACCACTCCCATCTTTTCAATCACCCAAGCTTTCACCCTCTATTGGTCTACTCCCCCTTCCATCCAACTCCCGAATCAACTGAAAAATCTCACTATCCAATATCTTCTAGGCCTCCTATTCTCTCCTTTTCCACATATTTCCTACCTTATACATTGACTCACAATGGATCTTCATCGTCTTCTCTCAATCATCCTCTTTGCTCAACAGCCTTTAATACTACTCAAGACTTTTCTAGAATCCAGTTCCACCCGCACTTTCAATCAACCCTTAGCGTTACCATTCACAATTCATGAACCTTGTGCTTCACCCCATCCCAGATTTTGGAATTTGGTGTTGAGTGATGGTGAACTTCTGGTAAAACTCAATTAAATCTCATGTCAAGGATTTGCTTGTAATCTCTCTTCTTTTGGAAATTCTTCAAGAAGGAGCTGCAAAATGGAAAACAATATTAGTTTTTTCTTTTCTTGATAAGAGACCTTCATTTCGTTCAATAAAAATATGGGCAGAAGCGCTTTGGACTAAGAATAGGTTGGAACAAGTCCTCATAATAGAGGAAGATTAATTTCTACTTAAGTTTAGAGATGTAGGATGTATGAGAATGGTAATGAAATGGGTCCATGACATTGGAGAGGAAAACCAATATTCATAAGAAAGTGAAGTCCAGGTATACGTACGTCTCTTGCTAAAACTTTCTTAAGAACTATCCCATTATGAATTTGCTTTCATAATACTTCATTATGGGTATGAGTTACTTGGCGAGTGCAACAGGAAAGCTATCTAGATTGGATAAACAAACATCGAGAATGAAAATTGGATTTGCCAAGGTGTGGGTGGAGATTGATAGAAACACAAAGCTTCCTGACACTAACAGTTTAGAGACTAGGAGAAGATGGAGAGCTTCTCACCATTGAAATCTCCATCACCTATCCATGGAAACCAGACCAACCACATGTGCAAAATGTTTGGAAACCAAAAAATCCCACCCCAATTTACAATAATCCGCCCCAAACGTCCTAAACACCTGAATAACCTATACGAATTCCTCCAATCAACCTCACAGTTCGTAATGACAAACCAATAGAGCTTCTGGAGATATCCAATAAAATTTCTTAATATCCCTTGCATCTCTCCATCTCTCAACACCCAAAATCAATTCAACAACTAATGATAAGAACCAGAAAAATCTCCATCTTCTCATGTATCTACTAACATGTCATTAAAGATAGAAGCTTCTAACCCCACATCTGTGGACCCTCTAATTGCTAATATTACCCATTACAGAAACAAGAATGAAGAGATTTAACATTATTCAAAGTGCAAGGACAAAGTCTAGTAGGAAGCAAAAAGGTAACGACTTAATAAGCCCTAAACATGATCATTTTTGGAAATACTATAGAGCTTAAATTACCCCCAAAAACTAACAAGCATTGATGGATTTCATGAAGACTAAAAACTGTACTTTTATATATATATATATAACGGGGCCTAAGCCCAAAGAAGAAATTACAGGTGAGTTACATGAGCGAGAGATACTCCAATTAAGTCTGCAAACAGCAAGAGGGAAATTCTGTCAACAACGTCGTGGAAACAATGCACTCCTAGTGGCAATTTATAACTGTAATTGGCTAACCAATCCACACAACGATTACTCTCTCGATAGACATGGTGCACCCTCACCTCCCATAATTCAGCCTGCCAAGATGTGCAGAATCCCAAATAAGCACCAAAGCCCATCAATCAACGACCACTAACATTCCTAATCAGTCCACCAACTGTTGTCGGGCCTAGATTACCCTTACAGAATCCATCAGTGCTCAAACTAACCCATCCCTCTCGTGGTTTCTACCAACGAACCTTGATTACTCGTTTCCCCTGAGTTGGATGGTGAGTAGAGACATCGCAATGCAAACTTTGGGCTAGAATCACTTCCTGAACATAAGAAAGAATTTCCTTTATGTGATGTACTTTGGACGACTCGGGATCAAAGCATCGTTCATTTTGCCATTCCCAAAGCTTTCATAGCACAACACCAAATAACAAATACCAAGAGCTATCACTATGAATCCCATAATCGTTAGCTAGATTGCTCTCAAATCAAGTATTAAATTCACTACAATAAAATTCTTGCTGCCTCCTGACCTCAACAAGAGTATTCCAAACCATACAAGCTTGCCCTCAATCTCTAAATACATGAGCTAAGGATTCTTCATGGCTAGGACAATCAGAACAAACTGGAGAATTCGTTAGGAAGACCTAAAACGCCTTCCATTAGTCATGAGTCGCGATTTTGCTACCAACCATAGGTGGGTCTGACGTAAAGGGCCCTTCCAATCCCAAATCAATTTCCAAGTCCTTGTCCTATGTGACCACATAGGTTGTTGAAGTAGACGGTAAGCTGAACGTGTAGAGAAACAATCACTAGGTTCCATTGACCAATATAATCGATCTGCCTCCTAGGAGTTGTGGGATGGGAAAGTCGTAGCAATTTTTAAAATCATATCTTGAGGCAGAAACCTATCGAACTCATCCCAAGATCAGCCCCTACATAAGTCAACATATTCACATACTTTCTTCTCTAACTGATCCACAGGGACCGCAATAATAGTATGAGAGAGTAAATTTCCAGAAACCCCATGCACCCAACTATCATACCAAAATCGCATATGTTGTCCATTACCCATCGACCAAGCAGCACCTGCCATCAACTTAGGAAAGTTAGTGCAGATACTACGCCATAGCGGGGACGAATCTAGTTTGGAAACCAATCCCGTACAAAATTCCCTATCTGGCTTATATTTTGCATGAAGAACCTGATTACAAAGCTTTCCAGGTTGCTTGATAAGTGACCAACCACTCTTCATGTGCATGGCAGTATTCATAGCCTCCAAGTTTTTTAACCCAAGCCCCCCAGAGATTCTAGGACAACATACCTGGTTCCAAAAGACTAAGTGCATTCGATGCCTTTCTCTAGTAATACCCCAAAGAAACTTTTTACAGTAACTATCAATCTCCGAAAGCACTCCTTTAGGAATTTTTGCTATTTGCATTGTGTACAAGGGAAGCGCCCCCAATACCAATTGGCATAAGGTCAATCTTCCAGCCATAGATAAACCTTCTGCTTTCCAACCGGAGAGGCGAGCTTAAACTTTTTGTAAAATATGGGAATAGGTAGTTTTGATTACCCTTTTATGAAGTAAAGGGAGCCCTAAATACTTGCCAAGGTCCTTCGTTTGAGCCAAACCTGATAATTGAGAGATATTTCCACACACAGTGGGGTAAACATTGGGAGAAAAATACACTTTCGTTTTGTTCGTACTAATACGTTGCCTAGAAGTAGCACAGACGAGATCCATGCAGTCCAGAATTTCCCTCATTTCTCCCTCTGATGCTTCGGAGAATAGTACCATATCATTTGCAAAATATAAGTGAGAGATCAAAGGGCCTGCCTTGCCTACCTGGAAGGGTCTCCATTGACCAGCTCCCACTCGTGCCTCAATTAGTTGAGATAACCGTTCCAGGCACAAGACAAAGAGATAAGGTGATAGGAGGTCACCTTATCTAATACCCCGACTAGGCTGAAAGTTCGGAGAAGGTTGACCATTCCATAAGATCTTCATCTGAGCAGTTTGAACACAACTCATGATTAAATGCACCGTTGATACGGGGATCCCAGCATCTCAAAGTGTATCCTGAATTAAACTCCAACTCAGTCGGTCGTAGGCCTTTTCCAAATCTACTTTAATAGTCATAAAAACCCGCTTGCCCCTCAATCTGCACATGGAATGTATGAACTCTTGTGCCACCACATTGTTGTCTAATATCTACCTTTCGAGTACGAAGCTACTTTGAAATGGACTGATGAGCGTTGGAAGGCCTTCTTTCAGCCGCTGAACAATGATCTTCGTGACTAACTTGTAAGTCAGGTTACATAAACCGATAGTTCAAAATTGGAAAACTTGCTCTGGGCTTTCTACTTTCAGGACTAGGGTGATGAACGTATCATTAATACCTTGAATAAGTGAAGGGTCCGCGAACACCCTCTTCACCAGTGTGATCACGCTAGGTTTGATGAGATTCCATTAAGATTGATAGAAGTGTGCATGGAATCCGTCAGGACTAGGCGCTTTATGCACACCCATCTAAAAGAGGGCTCGGGTAACTTCATCCTCCAATACTTCCATGCACATTGAATTCCAAGTGCCTTGCGGAATACGCGGATAGCAACCTTTGATAAGGAATTGTGGGCGGTCCACTATCTCTTCCGAAAATAAAGATTTATAAAACTCCATAACTAGCCTCCTTAACTCTATTAACTCTGTAGACTCCACAATCCAGTTGCCATTAGAATCCTGCAGGGCTTCAATTCAATTTCGCTTCCTTATGATCATGGTAGAAGTATGGAAAAACCTAGTATTTTGATCGCGCATACAAATCCATCTGTCCTTAATTTTTGGAACCAATGTAACTCTTCTTGTCGTGTAATAAGACAGTATTCCGCCTTAAGCTTATCTTCGAGTTTGACTAAGAATTTGTTGTACCTGGCCATAAGAGCATGCTGGACACCTCCAAGTCGAGCTAGTACTCTAGTCTTCCGTCGAAAAATATTACCAAAAACTTCTCTATTTCACTCCTTTAGTGAATCTTTTCAGCGTAACAACATGTTTGGTAAGAATTCAGTATTATCCCAGTTATTAAAAAAAAGCTGAGGATACTCAGGGTGGGTAGTCCAGGCTAGTTCAAACTGAAATGGCTTCTCTGCATCTAGCTGACTCCGGTGAGGTTTAATACTAACAAGGATGGGGTGATGGTCAGATCGAACGCGAGGTAAATGTTGGATAGTGGTCGAGGGAAATTTTGAGATCCAATTTAGATTACCAAAGGCCCAATCTAACCTTTCAAACACCCTATCGTAACTTCTACTTTCGTGACCTCTCCAAGTATATTTTGGTCCACTGAAACCTAGATCCACCAATTTACAAGCAAAAAACCATTGTTGGAAGCGCATATACCTTTGAAAGTCAAATGGCGCTCCTCCAAATTTTTCCTCCAGACCCAACATCTCATTAAAATCACCAGCAAGTAGCCAAGAACCTAAAATCGTCTCCGCTAGTTCTGACAGAAACGCAAGTAGCTCAGACTTAGTAACAGGATTTGGATTTACGTATACAAAAGTACAAAACCAAATGTAATCGTCTCTACGGGAGATTTTAATATGGACAAAACCACTGCCACTTCTTACTACTGTAACCATATCGTGAGAATTTTTCCATAAAAACCATAGACCTCTGGAAAAACCCTGGGCATCCACGCAATGTATATTAAAGAAGCCCAACTGTCGAGTCACTTATGTTGCATGAGAACCACTTATTTTAGGTTTTGCAATAACCACAACATCAACCTTATGTATGCGAATGAGGTCCTTTAACACCTCTCGAAACTCCATAGTAGTGGTTCCTTGACAGTTCCAATAAATAAACTTAATCATTGGAAAATAAAGAGGAAGAGAACCATGCTAGTTCCCATAGTGGATACCATGCTCGACAGCCATAACGCCATCTGCATCATTCTCATCCCTTTTTTCTTTCAAACAAGCTTGCATTTAAGGGACAAAGGACATCTCCAACTCACCAGCCTTAGCTGAACATAAACTTACAACCCTTCTCTCCTTAGCCTCCAGATCAGGGGGATCAGGGGGTTGCGTTATCGGGGTTGACATTGGGTGGGGATGGGTTATAGGGGAATAGAGAGGAACGTTATCCTCCATTTCCTGCATCTACTCATCAAGTTGCATGGTTGCATGCAAGGAGCACCAGACGAGGGTTGGGTAGAAAGGGGATAAAAAGGCATATTAGCAGTCTGTTCCTATACCTAGTTATCGAGCTGCATGGGTTGCATGCAAGGTGTGAGAGCTAATGCCAACTGTTCCTGATGTTTATTAAAACTATCAGATGAGGATGTTGTGGCATAAAGAGATGTTATTGGAGCCTTCACATTGGGCAAAGAGGTGGGCTTCTTACTAACTTCAACTGGGCCTGTCATATTCCTTCCACCTACTGAGTCACTGTGGTGTAGACCACATTTCCCACCACGCGAACCTTGGCAGGAATTTGGCTAAGGCAAGAACTGATCTCGAGATGATGTTTCACCGGCAGCACGTTGGTGATCCAAATATGTTTCATGCTCCTTCAAGATACTAAATCGGGATCCTTGGATTACCTTCCCCTTTTCATTATGGTCTATCTTATCGGCAGCCTCCACCAGCCCATTTTGATCATTATCTCTTCCACCTCGAGTATTGGGCTTTCCTCGATTTGCAGGAGTACGGGGACGTTCACGCTTTGGCTTTTGAACTAACATCCAGGAGCCATAGCTCTCCACTATCTCTAGCCGTATAACAGGTTCCTCATGCGTCAAATGTGCCGCCACTATAGTTGTTGTATGCGCGTCAGGTTTCCCCTGAGCATTCATATCCTGTTATTCAATAGGACTAGTTTCTCGTCGGTGACCGTAAGTGCCACAGCCAAAACACACTAAATGTAAGCCTTCATATTTAACTTTCCATATTCTTTGCTTCAGTCGGAATTTAGATATCAACGGCTTTCGCAGGTCTACCACCACGCTAATTCTTGCATACTTAGCTCGAGTACTCTGTACTCTCGTCCACTCGCGTTGTCTTGCTCAGTTTGTTACCAATCTTGGGTGAGGATGAGGCTATCATAATATTCCACTGGAAAATGTTGTATTCGAACCCATACCATAGCTTTGTTGATGGAAATCACAAATGGGTCAAAATTTGGTCTCCATTTCATCACAGTAAGTATGTGATCAGCCACCATCCATAGACCACCCTCCAGCACTAAGCGATAATCTTCCATGCAGTTAAATTTGGCCAAGTAGAAATCATTGCTTATATCAGCCAACACCACATCACACTGTAGTTTCCACTGCTTCTTCAAAGATGCAACAAGGAAACGATATCCAATACAGCGGCCTAATACCTTAACAATTAGCGTATTTGCCCACACAAGTCGAACACGTTTTTTATCTGTAGAAGTTAAATGCACAGTGGGGCACTTTGAGTCATCGTCTTCGTCATTGTCTGAGTCCTCCTCTGAGACAGCCTCAGTAGTCTCCTCCCTGGTTGAGTTTAACCCAGGGGCAAAACCAGTAACAGAGTCTCTATACGACCCTTTCCTCGTTGATTCATCCCGTGTCTCCATCTCCACGTCCCCTCCTGCTTCAATGTTATGGTACCCTTCTACTCACTTAACTTTCTTGTTGCTCTGAATGAGGTTATCTGCCTCTTCAGCCGAAACCTCACTAGAGTCAGAGGCCACGCTGCTCGCAATCACCTTAAAGCCTTGCTTAGATTCATTCATTTCTTTTTTCTTTTTTCACTCTAAAAACCCTACTTTAATCAGCTTGCTATAATCAAAAAACAAGGAAGAAGTCTGAGAGATCAGTGGATCACATTTTCAAACCACGCCTATCATAGGTTGAGAGGGACAATTCTAGCCTACAATCTAGAAAAAGTTCAAGTATTAAACTTCAAACAATATAACCAGTCCATTCATATGGAAATGGAAGAAGAAATATTTGGAAATACATAAGAGGGAATAACCAAAGGAGTTCGAGAGCCATACTCATGTATTATGACAGGAGATTTTAATTACATATTACATTCTTATAAAACAAAAGGTCTAGGAAATAGAGGGGAGAAAATGGATAAAGAATTTAGAGGTTGTCTAAGTGGCTGTTTGGATGGGGTTTTGAGAGGTTAATAAAAAAAATTTCTACCATAAAAGTCTTTTTTAAGAAAAATGAGTGCTTGGCCATAAAATAAAAAAACACTTCTTTAATAGATATGACTTTTTTAGCAGTTAAAATACAACTTGTTAAGAAGCTCAAATTTAGAACTTCTCGAAAAAGCCTCTTAAATGACTTTTTTTGGTAAAATTTTTAGATATATTAATGAGTCTATTTTTTAGTCTCTTTTGTCCTTATGTTTTTACACATAATTCTCACAATATTCACAAACTCATCTTTACGTTTATTTTGGGATTTATATAATATTATTTAACTTTTATATATTTTAGTAATTTTATAGGGTCATTAGTGGCCATTTGGGATGGGTCAGATCTGTTGCATTTGATCCAAGTAATAATTGGTTCTGCACAAGGTCTACAGATCGAACTATCAAGGTATTGGAATTTGAACGTTTTTCCCTGTGATGTTATTCGAAGCTTTGAATTGCTACAATTTAGGTTCCTTTTCTATTGTTCTTATTTCCCAAGTTCATGTTAATCCTACTGTTTCTTTCTAAATGGGTGAAGGAAATTTTGAATTGTGCAATTTATGATAGTAATGATATATAAGTCTAAATAACTTCAATGCAATATTCTTTAATAAATTTCTTTTGAGTTATTATTAATGGAAAATGGTTGAAATAAAAAATCTATAGGTTTAATTCTGTTGATCTCTTTGCATTTTATATTGTTGAGTTTATGTCAAGATTGAATTTTTATGCTTAATGATCTTATGGTTTCAGACGTTTTGTGTTTCTACATGTTTTTTTAAAGTCAAAGTCGAGTTCTTTGATGCTTTATTGCTCTCTTATCATATGAGTATTGGTACTTTTCTACAGATAAAGAAGTCATATATTTCGTTATATTATAGTTTTAAAATATATTTTGTTTTTAAAAGACGAGTTATATTTTATTTTTATTATTTATGTATGTATTTATTGTAATTTTATTTATATAATTATTTAGCATGTCAGTTTTACTTATTTACTTTTTAACTTGCATCACTTTTTTATTGTCATATCTGCACGTGGGTCTACTAGAAACAACCTCTCTACTATGTAGGGGCAATGTTACGTATTATCAGACCTTCTCAGACCCCGCTTTATTATGGAAATTCAGACTGAAGGTTATGATGTGATGATGATTGTGATAAAAATCACCTAATACTCCACAAACTTCACACAGATTTAGTAGAAAACAAGCAAAGGATGAAGACTGAAAATGAAGCATGTGTTTATGTCTGAAGAACTACGAAGAGAGAAGATGAGAGATTATTGATGCTTCTTACAGTAGAGACAAAAGTGATTGAAATCAGACAACCCTACGTGACAAAGCGCAAGTCATGAGTTAAGTAGCCTATACGGAGTCGTTCAACACAAGTCTAAAGCATTAACTATATCACTGTCTAATTACATGCATTGGGAGGCAGCTAAACGCAGTTGTTCACTATTGAAATCAGAAGCTACACTCATCAAAGCACTACCGTATCACTTAGTACTCAAGCTCCAGATGTTACAAAACACACAATATATGAAGGCTCATTAAAAGCTCATGTGGAAGGCACATGAGGGATGCTTAATTCAATAGACAAACATCTGAAAGCCATCTTCTCCATTTTTCAGCAACTATAAAGGAAGACAGAAACTTCAGACAAAAGCAAAACACATACATCACACAGAAAATTCAATCTTCAGTTTTTCATTGTATCCAGTTGTGAGAGTGAGAAATCAGAGAGAAAAATAGTCAGAGAGTGCTAGAGTACTGACCTTGGGTACTGAGGAGTTTTGAGACTCTTTTGCAAATGTTCATAGAAACACTCAATCTCAGTACATTTTTCTTCATCTTCTGTATTAGTGAAATCTCTCCACCACTGTCAAGTGGGAACCTTGGATGTAGATAGTTTTACACTATCGAACCAAGTATATCTTGTCTTTTTATTTTTCTGCAAGTTTATATCTGCAAAATTATACAATCTTTATCAGTATTTGTTTTAAAGAATAGCAGAACAGCAGTAGAAATCCCAACAATGATGATCTATATGGTTTATAAATATATAATAATTAATATATTGTGTTTTGAATATTATGTAATATACTTTAAATAATATTTATATGCACATATAATTTTTTATAAAATAAAATAAAGTTAAAATTAAAAACACTTTTTTATTTCCCAACCAAACTAAAACTAATTCAATTGCAATCCAAGAAACAAGGTACCTAAAATATACCAAAAAAAACAAAAAACAAAATGCAACCAAGTTAACAAGGGTTGCAGGTCGAGCTAGCCAGGTCTATAGGCTTAACCAAATGAATTTAGATTTTGGATTCTGCAATCTACACGACGATTGAGATGAGTAGGTGAGTAGCAACAATAGCGAGCGAGCAGTGACAATGGAGACGAGCAGTGATGATGGAGACGAGCAGCAACGACAATGACTAACAAGAGGTCCAATCCGAGGTAGCGACAACGAATAAGAGAAGACACTAACAGTGTTGTGGTGGAGGAAGCAGGAAGATAGTGAAGATGTCCTAGCAAGGCGGGCGGGCGTGGGCTATGATAATGAAGAAGACAGCGAGTGGGTAAGAGTGAAGAAGATAATGAGCAAACGTGCTGGTTTTGTGTCTTTGGTTTTACTCAATTTAGTCCATAAAATTTTAAAATTACAATTTAGTCCCTAAAAGATTTTGGTATTTCAAGTATCAGCTAATACGATACCTATATTTTGGGTATCGTTCTCTCATTGGTACACATAGCACTAGTCTACACCCTATTATTTCTGTTATTTTTTCCTCATTTATCTAAAACATGCCATCTGAAACGATAAGACATTCTCTCTTCTTCACTTGCACCAAACCTTTTGTATAAAGAGCATTAGGGTGGTGATAGGACATTCTGATGAGCATGCAATTAAATGTACAACTATTGTAATGAGAGACATTAAATGCTCAATCCTAAGTTGATGTTGTTGGAAAAATTACGCAAGTTCAGATCTTAACACAGTGAAAATAATATAAATTTTTTTCTATAGAATCAACTTTAACATAATTAAATTAGAAACATAAAACAAGAAATTGACAAAGCTATACTAGCCTATTCTGATTTCTTGATACAACTTCTTGTTTCTTCGAAACTATCAATTCCACGAGCCATTTAATCGTCCAGCCTCTAATAGTATCCACAAATCTATTCAGAGAAAACTCAAATCTGATTTGAGAGGAAAAATGTAAGAAGTGCTAGCTACCATTTTCTATTTTTTTCCTTTTATATGAAACATCTTATTTTTCATATCCTTGGATTTTATTAAAATTACAACTAAAGTCAAACTTTAATCATAATTATTAATTAATCCTTATAAGATCAAATATCACATATTGACCTTTAAAGTTTTTTAAACTTTTCAATTAAGTCCATCTTAATTCAAATTTTACTTTCTCCTTTATAGACCTTTTATGTGTGACCCATTAGATTCCTAATATATTGGTCATGATTATAAATTATAATTCTAATTCATAATTAGAATCAGATAAATTAAAACCCCTTTTAATTTATCTTTAATTCTCTAATTAAATAATTTATAATCATAGATCATGATTGACGTCTAGCAATATTTAATGACCACCCAAATATTAGGAATGTCAAAGTGGTTTGACTTAACCTGTCTATGCATGGTTATCTTGTATAAATTAATCCTTTCGTCATCTAATGTTCCAATTGGAATTAGAGTATGGAATTCGTGTCTACTCTAAATAATCCAATCATATTTGTTC
>JAOQMP010000210.1:35073801-35093284 GCA_027563575.1 Erythroxylum pedicellare
ATATGGTGGATGTTATTACCTACGATCTAGGATATAAAGCTCTTTCAATGGAGGACCATAGAAGTGAACTTCTGAGCAACTATGTTTATAAAATAAAAAGTTATTTGGATGAAAGAAAAATTACTTAGACAACTTTGGATGTTAATTATGAGTGATAGTTGGACAAATAGAAGACATGAATTCATTATCAATTTTTAGTTTATTCTGGTCAATATTTTTTAAGTCTATTGATGCATCCAACCTTGTTAGAAATGATGATACACTATTTAAAATATTTGATAAATAGTGAATGAAGTTGGGCCAAAAAACAATGCTCAGTTCATTACTAATAATGATTCTACTTACAAAGCAGTTAGAAAAAGATTGCAAAGTAGGTATAATTCTATTTATTGGACTCCTTATGCTACATATTATATTAATTTGATGTTGGAAAATATAGGAGATTCTAGATATTTTTCTATCATTGACAAGATTGTACAAAAAGCAAAAAAAGTGACCAAGTTTATCTATAATCATATAAGGGTCTTAAATTTGATGAGGAATGATGTCACTAATGATAGGAATTGCGTTGTCCTGATATAACAAGAATTGTAACTAATTCCTCATTACTTCATAATTTTATTCTAGTGAAAGAGTTGAGACAAATTTTTACAAGTGATAAGTGGGTCACATCACAGTATGCTAAGTTTAATGCTAGAGTTGAGCTTTCTAAAATTATACTTGCAGATGAATTTTGGTCCTAATAGAAATTTGTATTCGAGTTTATGAGACTTTAGTAATAATACTTCATTTAGTTAATAATAATGAGAAGGTAACAATGATTTATTCTTATGGTATCATATTGAGGACAAAGAAGCAATCAAGACCAATATGAAAAATAAGTTTTCTTTGTACGTACCTTATCTTACATTTATCAATGAACAATGAGAAAGATAACTTTACACTCTATTGTTTGCAACTAGGGCATTTTAAAATCCTATTGTGTAATATAGACCAAATTTTACTAAGAAAGTTGAAGTTAATAGGAGAATGCTATTAACTATTACAATAATTGTTGCCCATAAGATGATCCAAGATCTCCTAAGCTCACAAATTAAGGTTTATAAGGGTACTTCTGGTGATTTTAAGATATCCATTACTATTCGTCATATATATATATATATATACATATATCTATATTCACCTTTGTTATTTGTTGGAAATGAATCATCATCTTATTTTATTTATAAGATTAATTTTGTTATTTTACAGTTACTTGATAGGTCCAATTCGAATTCTGAGTTAATACTTGAGTGTAATGGGGTATGAAAGGAATTGGAGCATATTTGATTTTATCTATTCTAAAAAAATGAATATATTAAAACACAAAAGATTGAATAACTTGGTTTTTGTTCAGTAAAACTTAAAACTTCGGAAAAGGTATGTTATTATCATTGTTAAGTTGAATATAATTTCTTGTAATTTATTAATAATTTAATTTAATTTCTTTATTAGGACTCTTAATGAAAACGAGTAGTTCTGTAGATCCAATTTATGTTAACCATATCGATCTTTTAGTGGATTAAATTTACGAGAAACTGGGTTTGATAAATGAGTGTAACTTGAAAGATAATCTTGGATAAGAAAGCATTAATATGTCGTTTGGTCCAATAAATTTGAATAATAGTAATGATAAGACTTCTTTCAATGATGAAGATTTTATATCAAATAAAAATTAAAATTAATGCGATTTGAATAAATATTCGATTGAATGAAGTTTCAAGTTTTCATTTCTCCTCTTCTTTTAATTTCATTTATATTTGATGTATATGTTAAATTTTATATATGCAATATAAATATAACTATAAATGTTTTCGTTTCAAGTTTTACTTTTAGATAGTTGTTTCCTCGATGCGAATTCTTGTTGAAAATTGTAATATTTAGAAAGTTACTGATATTTATTATTCTTTTTAGGATTAATTACCAAAAAAAGCCGAAACTTTTCTCAAATTTTCAATTATAGTCTGAACTTTAAAAAGTTATAATAAAATGTCCAAACTTTCAATTTTTTTTCAATTCTAGCTCAAATTTCAAAATATGACAATAAAATGCTCAAACCTTCAATTTTTTTCAATTCTAGCCCAAACTTCAGAATGTGACAATAAAATATTCAAATATTTAATTTTTTTAAATTCTAACCTGATGTTATCTGTTGTTCTCCCGATGCTCTCAATCATTTGTTTTTTGCTTGTTCTTCTAATGCCTAAAACTACTCTCGCATTATAACGTACTGCACCAGTAAGCTCTTCGTTTTTAGTTTGTTCTCCTGATGCCCTTAATGTTAGGGCATTGAGGATGTGTAATTTGAAAATCGAATGATGAAGGCATCGAAAGAACAAACTAAAAATGAAAGAAAAAAACTAAAATCAAATTTACCAAAAAAACTGAAATCAAAGCGTAAGATTATCGGAGTTGCGTAATCTGATTTCAGTTATTTTTAAACAACGACAACATTTCATTAATTTCCATTTGTTTTGTTAATTTTTGGTTGACGTTTATTAATGATTTAGGTTTCTGAAACACGTGGCAAGTCACATTAGCAAACTTAACAGAAACATTAACGTTGGGCTACAATTAAAAAAAAATTGAAAGTTTAAGTATTTTATTGTTACCTTTTGAAGTTCATGTTAGAATTGAAAAAAATAAAAGTTTGAGTATTTTATTGCTACATTTTAAAGTTTGAGCTATAATTGAAAAATTGACGAAAGTTTGAGTTTTTTTAATAATTAACTATTCTTTTTATTTGATGTTTTGATGTAATATTATTTGTTATACAATGAAATTGTAATATTTTAAGTACTTTGTATTGTCATTAATTTTATATTTGTATGATCTTTTTATTATTAATTGTGGTTATTATTTATATGTCAAATATGATAATGGTGATATTAATAAAAATTAATATATTGTTATTATTTCAAAATTTTATTATTATAATTTTTGAAGACAGAATTAATTTAAAAATATAAATTATATAGTACAATATATAAAAAACTATTTTGTAATTTTTAAAAAATTTAAGACTTATTTTATAAATTTAAAAAATTATTCAAAAGTGTACTTGGTATGGATTGGTACTGGCCTAGTATTTTTCCAAATTCAAATCCAGTAGTAATATCGATATAATATTCATAATATTTTTTTTATATAATAAGGAAAGAGATTAATTACAAAATGAGCTGCGGGAAACAGGTTTCCGAGAAATCCTCTAAAAGGAGAGTCGACACCCTAAAGGTGGAGTATCAAGAAAAAAAGTCCCTAAATCATATTGCCCCGCATAATTGGCTAACCAATCGGCACATCTGTTACTCTCACGAAATATATGTCGAGGTATTATCGTTCAGTTCCGAGTGTGCAGTTCGTTGATGCCGTGAAGTATGGGATTGGATGTCATAGTCCGTCTTGCCGAGGAAGAAATGAGATTGATCACCACCATTGAGTCTACTTCCAATTCGATGCGACGATGACCAAGATTCCACGCGATCGTGAGCCTTGTAAATATATCCCAGAGTTCGGCAGACATTGGTGAGCACCATCCGAGGTTCTGTACGAATCCTCCGAGCCAGTTGCCGATACTATCCCTTAGAATGCCTCCTGCTGTGGCAGATGTCAAGGATGGTTTGCACGCTTCGTCCGTATTTAACTTGACTCATTCGAGCTGTGGGGTGCACCATTCTAGTTGACGGGCCTGGCGAGGGCGATATCCCGTGTCTGGTGGGTCATGCCAAGCAGTAGATTGTTGAATCTGAGCTGCAAAAGAAACAAGAATAAAAGTAGGTGAGGTCGGCCAAGTGAACTGATCATCAAAAAGAGTCATATTACGCCCTGTCCAGAGGAGCCAACACGTGGTTCCAAACAGTACCGACCAATCCTAGCCAAAGACTCGTAAGTGGTGTAAATATTAGTGTAGATATTTTGATTATTTTCTCCGGGTTGCAAACTCAGAAACTAACTTCGCTGTCAAAGTGTCTTTGCCCGAAGGTATCTCTGACAACATTGTATAGATAAGTAGCCATGAAATCAATATACCTAAGTACCAGACACAGTAAGGGGGACGTGATGAGCCTGATAGACATCACAAAGCAAACTGGTGGATCATACGTGGGGCAACCCGATCGTGTGAATCCTTTAGGCAGAGAATCAACGTGATTCGTACTGAACCAAGTGAAATAGTACACTTTTCTAGGCACGCTCAGGACCACAAACTTGGACATTTAAGTGAGGAGTGCTTGTCAAAGGCCAAAGTGAAACGGGGAAAACATAAAGATACTTAAGGCTGAAGTGATGGTAACGTAAAGCTACCCGTAAGGCCTGCCATGGTGGAGCAAACTTTGTTTTTGCATCTCTCGAGCTGAATTTTGATGTTGGATTCACAAGTGATGGAAATCTTCATCAATACCCTCCTTTCTGCCAGCCTCGCTAACTTTAGAACATGAATGGGTAAGTAGTATTCGCTTTAGGTATTGAACATGCCTGTTCTGAAAAAGATCCCACTTCTTAATCCGTACTCATAGGGCCATGCTTATGGTTATCTTGTTTCCACCACTTACCTTCCAATCATGAACGATGTAGACGGCCTTAATAATGGATGAGTTCTGATTATAGTTGTCAATTTTGCTCCTCAACTAGGTGCATTAATATTAAAGATAGTTTATACATAAAAATAGGATTTAAAACTACTATCATTATTATAAGTTATAAATAAGTTACTTTTTCAAAAAAAAATCTAAACATTAAAATTACTATTGTTCAGTAAAATATTATTTTTCAAATAATTTATTTAATTTTTTTCTATTAGTACATATTCGTTTTGTTTCTAATTCAATAAAATGGAAATATGTGTGCTCAATCTTTCCTAATATTGATAGTTAGTCAATCTTTAATTCAAAAAATGTCTAACTTAAAATTTCATGGTTTACAAATTTTTAAAATGAAATATAATAAAAAGTTTCTAGCATTCTTGTAAACGTTGATGTAATTATGTTTTTATTATTGATAATAATTACATATAAGATATAACTTAAAAATAAAATTATTTTTAATTAAATAAAATTATTTTAATTTCGAATATAATATTTCTCAACAAAATATTTATTTTATTAAAATATATTTAAAACAAAACTAATTTATAACTAAATTAAATTTTATTTGAAATTTATACAATTTGAAGATATTTTAAATTTAATTATATTTATCAATAAATATTATATTTAATTTAATTAAAGTTTAATTATTCATAATTCTTATTAAAATTAATATATGAATATATTAAATAATATATATTTAGTTGATAATAAATCAAATTATAAAAAACAAAAATAGAAAACAAAAACTACTTTTTATAGTTTTCATAATTTTTGAAATCAGGAAGAAACTAAAACTAAACTAAAACTCAAATAAATAAGTTTTTTTTACTAAACTTGAAAATAAAAGCAGAAAACTAAAAGAAAATATTATAAACTTACATTTTGATTTGATTTGTTTTATATCAATTTTTTGACATATAGAAATGAAATTAGAAATTATTTTTGTCATATTATATACATATATAAATATGCACTTTGCCACTTAACTGGGAAATTTTAGTCTGATAAATGGTTTAAAAAGATTATAGAAGTATAATTAACATTTTCATCATTAAAAATTATTTCATTAATAATTAAAAGTAATGCTATTGTAGGTTTACTTAGTTTAATGATTGCTAAATTAATTCAAATCACCTAAACCAAACTAATAAAAATAATCTTGGATTGGTTTGATTTTAGTATAATTTTTTACAAAGTATGGTTAAAATAAAAGAAATGGTTGTAAATTTGATAAGAAAAAAGTAAAGTGAAACGACTGATTGCAAAAAAAAGGTGACGTCATGTTGGCAGTAAGATCTGAGGCAGAGTGAGTTAACAGGAAAGGAAGCGGTTGTTGATTAGGAAAGAAATTGAAATGGAAGCCTAAACGGTATTGAAGGCAAGGGTGAGAAGGAAGTGGCAACCACCTGAATCATCCATCATGTTGGTGAGAAATAGAATCCGACAGAACCTCCGACCATTTGGAGAAACTTGATCTATGCTGTCTATCTTAATTCCAATTGATGTTGAATCTGTCACGGTTTGACTTGGAAATGGATTTTATGGTGTGGAGGGCGGGTTAGCGGCTGCTGCCAGTACCTATTCATAAACGACTTGTTTGGTAATGATCGAATTATATCAGTTATTATCTGATTTTATTATCGATTAGTTAATTATGGATTATATAGTATTAGTTGTTTGATTAGTTAATTATGGATAATATCAACAGTTTATTAAAAATATTGGTAAAATTAATTGTTTAGTATTAACTATTTAGGTAGAAAATGACTCTAAAAAAGTTATAAAAATATGAGTATTATATTTTAGAATATTTTAGAATATAGATATTTTATTTTATAAAAATTAAGTTTATAATTCTAATAAAAATATAGAGTATATAATAATAACAATAATAATCAATTTAATTAAAATTTTAATTTAATTTAATATTTTTCTATAATTTATAAATTAATTAAATAAATTAATCAAATTTTAAAATTCAAAATTTTTTATCTAAAAATTTTATTAAGAAAGTTAAAATTAAAGAGATAAGAAAACAGGAAAACAAAATAATTGTCTCACAGAAAATTAATTTAAAGCCAAAATATTTTGGTTTCTTTTTTATTTTTTATATAAAATCAATCATACTATAATTAAAATAATATTTTTATAAAACTAATAGTTATATAATTAAACATAAAATTAAAAATTAAAAAAAAAACTTAGAGGCGTAATACGCCTGTGACAATTTTTATGACGAACGGTTTTAAGAAGAAATAAAGACCATAATTTATTTTTTGCACATTACAATTGTTTTCAACTGATTAGATTTAAATCTGTGAATCCAATCCAATGGGTTATTTACCAAATATTTTTATAGCTGTTTAATATATTGAATCAGCTAAAAGTTTTAAAATGGCTAAAAGTCAGCTGTTTTAGCAAACGAGTTCTATATTTTGTCAAATAAAAAGCGTGGGAAGGCATTGAGTGTGATGATTCTGACTTGACATTGTGTGAAAATTCCGGAATTTAAACTAAAGTTTTTTACAAGCAAATAGAATTGGATCACCGCCACACACAACGTCAACATTGATAATTAAAAGTAGTAGCACCGTCACCAATTAAAATACACACATGTAAAATGAAAGTAGGTAGGGCCACTTTTATAATTTCTTTTCCTTTTCTATTTCATCTGCGGGACCCACACATCCCACCAATTTGACGCCCACTTCACCTCTCCTCCCCTTCCGTTTTAACATTTCAAAACTCAAGCCATAAACTAACAGGTTTCTTATACAAGTCGTGTGTCAAGTACAATCAAATCAATATATATATATATGTTACAAATTAACTTCACCTCCTTCTCCTTCTAATGGCCGCTGCAGGAATCGGCAGTTTCAGAAGTGGTACCCACACTAACACCAGAGCCTCTCTCAACACCAGCAAACTCGACAAGCCTCTTTCCCTCAACTCCAATTCAAAGTTGTCTCTTAAATCCAAACCTCTTACTAGCTCCGGCGTCCGTAAAAGTGCTCCCGCCTCTCTCGGACCCTCCAAGGACCATGCCGCAGGTTACTATTGAAGCTGAATTCTCTTGATCCTTGTTTTCAACCGTGCATTTTTCGAATTCAAACCTCTACTACAAAATGATTTTTCTTTATTTATACGTATGTAATTTATACACTGGATAAATTGTCAAGACTTGCGTGTTGATATGTATATGTTATTTGTGTGTGTGCTGTGAAAGCAGTTCCTGGAAGAGTTAGGGTAGCTGTGAGATTGCGGCCGCGCAATGCGGAGGAGATGTTGGCGGATGCTGATTTTGGTGATTGTGTAGAATTGCAACCGGAGGTACCTCTTGAAGATAATTATAATCGGTTATGCATCTTTATACTTGCTTCTTTATTTGTTTGTTTAAACTGGTTTTTCCCATTGATTACAGCTTAAGCGGCTGAAACTAAGGAAGAACAATTGGGACTCGGATACATTTGAATTTGATGAAGTCCTCACTGAATTTGCATCACAGAAACGCGTTTATGAGGTTGTGGCGAAGCCGGTTGTGGAGGTATAGATGCAAATGATATCTAAATTTATTCTTCATGTTTTCTTTTCTATATCTGATCATTTTAAAATATTTGAAAAGCCGGGAATGATTTAGGGTCTCACCAACAAAATTTGGTCAAGCAACTAGAGTCTGTGACCATGTCTTTGGAAGTACAAATGCGCTGAACCAAAATCAAGTTTTTCGATATTCAGCTGAGTTTGTCTAAAGAGAACTTAAATTGTTAGTCTTGTGAGGAGTTTGTTTAGTAAATAGCTGGGATGAGCTTTAGCCTTGTTAAAAAAAATGTCGTTTCCTTATGACCTGAGGCAGACTGTTTTACAAACATATGGTTTATATTGCACTATTATAAGGAAATCCAACAGCATGAAGAGGAACTTGTGGTTAGGGAATAAATTGGGCAAATGATGATCATTCAAGTATGAAATGTAAAGCTCAGTAAAGCCTACTGTCTGATGTATAGCTATGTAAAGTAAACTAGTTCAAATACCCACGAATTTTAGCAAGGCTGCCTCAAGGTTGTTAGAACTGATAATGGTTTAAAACCAGGTCCGAAAACTGAATCTTGAAATAACTCATATGGAAAGAAGCTTTTTGTATTACTTGTCACTAGTTGTTGATCCCCTACCAGCTGGACCCAAATAGGGAATGGGAAAGCTAGAAATGATGCATTGTCGAAATGATAGACAACATTATTCAATTTTAATGAGTACCAGAATGTCAACCTTGTTAAATAATCATCAAATACAGACTTGTTAGGTTGTTGTTTGATTGTTGTTTTAACCTGATTTGTGTCAAGTAGTGATTATGAATAGAACATGTTGTTATGCATCCTTTTCTGAAAGACACCTATCCTTATTGTTTCCTTCTGCAGAGTGTTTTGGATGGATATAATGGAACAGTCATGGCATATGGACAAACTGGCACAGGTAAAACATATACTCTTGGACGACTAGGAGAGGAAGATACAGCTGCTCGTGGAATAATGGTTCGTGCTATGGAAGATATATTAGCTAATGTTTCTCCAGAGACTGATTCTATTTTAGTCTCCTATCTGCAGGTTGTCAGCCTTTAAATAGTCTCATTTTTTATTTTTCTGGTATTGTAATCATCTCTTGTTCTACAAGTTTTCGTTTAACAATTTTGAATTGTGGTACTATCAACTTGAGCTTTTGTAGTTCATATATATGCGCATTCACTCTAATTTTCGACATATATGCAGCTATATATGGAGACAATACAGGACCTTCTTGATCCTTCTAATGATAATATATCAATTGTTGAAGACCCCAAAAATGGTGATGTCTCATTACCTGGGGCTAGTCTAGTAGAAATCAGGGATCAACAGAGTTTTGTTGAATTGTTAAGGCTTGGAGAAGTACATCGAGTTGCTGCAAATACCAAATTGAATACTGAATCTTCTAGAAGTCACGCCATTCTAATGGTGAATTAACTTGATCTTTTCTTTTCCTACGGTTTTTCTTCTTTTGGAATTGCTAGGATGCCACCGAACATAGTTTGGATGACATAGTGGTTCGCTAATGATGTATGAAGTGCTTTAGGTACATGTGAAGAGATCGGTTAAAGGAAGAGATTCTGTCCTTTCAAGTGAGAATGGTAACGACTCTCGCATGGTTAAAGCTCTGAAGCCTACTTTAGTTCGGAAAGGAAAGTTAGTTGTTGTAGATCTTGCTGGTTCAGAGCGTATTGATAAGTCTGGTACGTAGCCTGCTATGGATGTGGGGTTATTTCTATTAACATAAATTAGTCTTTATAGATGTCATTGCTGACAGCCGTTACTTATATTGGGGAACAGAATCCTCTTTCTTATGTTAATGTTGTTTGTTTCATCTGTTATTGGCAGGGAGTGAGGGACACACACTAGAGGAAGCTAAATCTATCAATCTCTCTTTGAGTGCTCTAGGGAAGTGCATCAATGCCTTGGCAGAAAATAGTGCACATATCCCTGTTCGTGATTCAAAGCTCACTCGATTGCTAAGAGATTCATTTGGAGGTAAACGAATTTCTGCTACAAATTATTCTCCTTATCTCAAACTTTCAACACTGTAAAAGTTTGATCATGTTTCTTTCACCTCATTCAGCCTGAGTGCTTGACTACAAGCTGCTAGAGTTTCACATATGTTAGTGGGCATAGGGTTTATATAGTCCTCACATGCATAGAACTTCATTTTTTTTGTTTGAATATTTAGAACAACAGATTGAATGAAAATGTATACTCTAGTTATCACATGCTGTAATTCGGATAATATGCAAATTTTGGTCTTGTAGGTACATTAGATATATACTGCTGGTTCTTAGGTATCTATGTGGATTTTTGGTGGTTTTTGATACAAAAAGAACTATTAGGGAAATCTCACTGAACCTAGTTTCTGCCACTTTTGATTAAAAAGTCCACTTACAATTTATTCAGCATTTCTCCAAATTACATATTCTTGTACTGGCTTTGATCCTACGGAGCAGCATTTGGAATCTTGATATCAGGGTGACCATCTTTTATTTTGTGATAAATTATGTTCCTTTCTGAAATTTCAACAGGCACAGCTAGAACTTCACTTGTTATTACTATTGGTCCATCCCCCCGCCATCGAGGAGAGACAGCTAGTACTATAATGTTTGGACAAAGGGTGAGTGCTGTAGAAACTGAACTTTATTCTTTTTCAGCACTCTGTTAAGATAACAACCTGGACTTACGTTGAAACTTGTGTTTTCGTAGTCTCACTGACTATAATATTTTTCTGTACATTACTTACGATAATAAATTTCATCTGAGCACCTAGTTTACCATTTTGACAAATATTCACTCATTGATTCCCCCATACGATCCAGAAACTTTTAGTCTCTCTTTGACTTATCATTTCCTGTTGGCCTGTCGTAGGCAATGAAGGTAGAAAATATGTTGAAGTTGAAGGAAGAATTTGATTACAAAAGCTTGTCCAGAAAGCTAGACACACAGTTGGATAAAGTAACTGCAGAGCATGAAAGGCAGCAGAAGGCATTTGAGGATGAAATTGAAAGAATTACTATCGAAGCACAAGCTCGAATCTCTGAGTCTGAAAGAAACTACACAGATTTATTGGAGGTATATAAGTCATAAATACTTAAATAAACACATTTCTTACTCTGAGCTTAGGCGTGTGTTGGTATCCATCTGCTTTGCATCTTCATGAATTTCTGTGAATGACATGTTACTCGGTGGCTGGGTCCACGTTTGAGCAAGAGTTACAGAAGAAGTGGCCCTTGAATTTCTTGGAGTAATGAAGTAGTGCACTGTGATAGTTATCCAAAATTTTTCAGTAATAAAAGTGTAAATTGATAACAAGGACTATTAAAAATGCGGGTTGTGCAACACAAGAAATCCATTTGAAGTGACCAGACTTGGCCCTGGATCAGGAAAATTTTTTTTTTTGTATGGAACACAACTTGATCCCTATTAGACTGATCTGGTTGCAAACCGGCAACTTATTAACTCGAACTGGAGGAAAGCAGATGCTGAGGTAGAGTTGGTTGGTACCAACCTGATGAGATCACCCCTATTAATGTTAATCTTTGTGACATCCATGCTGACCTTTTCATGCTTTGCAATTCTACCTTTGCATAATCTTGTAATGCAATTGAATTGGAAACTAATTTTAAGATGAGGTTCGTTGTCTGTGATGTAATTGCCTCTAAGTTCTATATGGAAATTCTGCTCCTGATATTGAACCCTGAATCCTTGTTTCTTGTGGAACTCATAAGTGTTCTAATGTCCTTATGCATATTTCACAGAATGAAAGGTTGAAGTACGAAAAAAGTTTCATGGAATCAATTAGGAAGCTAGAAGAAAAATGGGCAATGAGTCTGCCAACGCATATTAGCAATGGGGATATGGTTAGATTCCAAAATGATGCTTCTGAGGTGAAATTATACAAATGAATTCCTGTTTTTAGTTCACTGTCTTTATTGATCAAATTTACAATGCATTATGTGTTATCCCCATGTTTCCATTAAAAGTTCTATGAATTGTTTCTGGTGATTATAAACCAATAGCCCTCAAGGTTATGGTGATATGGTCTGAAATCAACCAACTTGTGCATGAAGGGTCCTAAGGTGGCTGCTGGGCAAGAAGTTGCCGAAATGAAAAAGTTGCTTGAGAAAGAAACACTTTTGAGAAAGGCTGCTGAAGAGGAAGTCAATAATCTTAACAGTAAGTTAGCACAATCGAAGAGATTAGAGGTACTTCTTGTACCTTTCTTGGCAATCTCACTTTTGTTTTTCCTTGAGTATTGCTTGGGCTACTATAGTAAGTCACTATGCCTAATTTTCGTAGGAATCAAGTAATTCTGAGCTCTTAAAGCTTCGCAAGATGCTGGAAGATGAGGCACTTCAAAAACTAAAGCTTGAAGAGCAAATAGCAATGCTTGAAAGTCAGCTGTTGCAGTTGAGTTTTGAGGCTGATGAGGTATTGGCCTTGTGGGATTTGCCAGTTTATCTACTGTTTACCTTTAATTGTTTGTGAGGGATCCACCACTCTATTTCTCATGACTATGAAATAATCTATAGAACATGGTGCCAAGTCCTTTTGAGACTCAAACTTTTGAAAATGCTGGAATTTCCTTCAATTGACAACATTTCAATTTTAGCACTGGAGGAAGTATGGTCCCTATAGCGAATTAAAACAATTTTTGTGGAAGTCTTGATTTGTGTAGTTACTATACTTTTCTTTCAACCATAATTACAAATTGTGAAACTATAGCATTTTTTGTGGTATATGATGGACCATATGATTAGGCCTTTAAAAAATATTAGTTCAGTGTCTTTGAACCTCTATCTTATGTGCCTTGGTTATATATTTTTATTACTAATTGAATTTTATCTCTTCTAGACAAGAAGGAAACTTGACAGAGTTGAACCAGAGCAAGTTCTTGGTGGCCAGGATTCTACCATTCAGCAAGTTGGGAATTCACAACTCAACCATTCTGGCAATGGGGAGAAGGCCTCAATAGCTAAACTCTTTGAACAAGGTAGTGGCTGCCGGGTGCTTCACATTTTCAAGACCTTTTGGTGATCTGTTGTTGATGTTGATGGATCCGCTTTCCTTTTATTTGTTTCCTATTTCCTAACAAAATTTAGTATCCTCTAAGTGGGACTGCAGAAGATCCTGTCACTTCTTGAAGCAGAAGATCCTGATGTGCGGGTCCACGCTGTGAAAGTGGTGGCAAATTTAGCTGCTGAAGGTGTTGAAACTTTGTTTCTTCTATTGCATTTCCTTAACATTTTTCCATTGCATGATTTGTTTTTCAGGATCTCCCTAGCATTCTGTATTTCAGTGGGGATGGGCTCCTGGATTTGATGATTGCCAGAACATAGTATTTGGTTGTTATGTTCTATTAAACCTGGTTAAGATGTGATGGAAGCTTGTTATCTGAAATGCCTGACAGGGAATTAACTGAACGATTTCTTATTGCTAGTGCTTCATAGATTCTCTCAGAGAATAGCTTCAAATTCTTTTGGCCTTGGCAATGTTATTGCTTCTGATATGATTCCCAGATCAAAAAAATTTATTATTTTATGTTTACGGTTGTCCTAACTCATTTAAGTAACATGGAGATTTGTGAGTTCTACAGTTATGGAACAAATTATTAGTCATAACAAGCAGAAGTTGAATTTTGCTTGGAAGAGGATGTTCAGATGTGAAGTTGTATTAACTATTTTTTCTTTAAAAAAAGGAAATCTATATTAACTAATTTAATAAGCCTCTAATGGTAATTAGAAATTTTATTATTGCAAGTATTGGCATTAGTTACATTGTGAAATCTCTATATTCTTTCTATTGGCTTTGATATTGAAAGAAATATGAATTGACTAAAATGTCCGAAGTTCAATAGTAATTTGTGTAGCTTAGCGTTGATAGATGCTGCCAACCTCTGTTCTTATGTAGATGTGAATTTATTTTTTTGCTTGATTCTTGACTTGTGTGACTTGATTTACGGCATGCATTGGCAAATATACCACCATACATATCCGTTTGTCACTTGTAGGTTATTTTGTCCCAATTGCTGGCTTCATTAATTACGTAAAATTTCCAACTAACTTACAGAAACTAATCAAGGGAAGATTGTGAAAGCTGGTGGTCTTAAGTCTTTACTGATGCTGCTTAGGAGCTCCGGAAATGAGTCAATACAAAGAGTTGCAGCGGGTGCAATTGCCAATCTTGCAATGAATGGTAAGTTGTTGCATCTGTTGTTTTATGACCTTTAGGTCATTAAGAAATGTTGTTGACATGGTTGGTTCATTGCATTTGATTTATCACGTTTAACACTTATTGTGTACAATCAGAAACCAATCAAGAGCTCATAATGGCTCAAGGTGGCATTCAGCTGCTATCTATGACAGCTTCCAATGCAGAGGATCCTCAGACACTTCGAATGGTTGCTGGGGCAATTGCTAATCTTTGTGGAAATGGTAAACTTGCCCACCGCATGTTGTGTTCATTCTGCTAAAAATTTTATTTTTCTGTATTGTTGAAATTTGAGTATGGGAATCAGATCAGCGTTTTTTATAAAATTGGTTTTGAAGAATGAGAAGCAAAATGAGCAAAAATGCTAAATATTCTGTTATTCTAGTTCGGACATGCAAGCAATCAGACATGCAAGCAATCGAGAAGAGACATTGCTGACGCTTCAACTTTATCTGATAGACGAGAATGCTATTATGCTTTTAGATGGCTTATATGTTATGATACTCGATTGAATGGAATCTTTATTGTCAGCTGCATGTGTTTTTTCTGTAATTGACATAGATTATGGAATCAAAATGTGTCCAGAACTTTGGTAGCTCATGTTTCTGTAGGTAAATGACACCATCAAGGCCTTAGTCATGTGTTGTTTCTTACAAGCTGAGATTTAGATGTTGCTTGCGAGATGTACATAATTATGACCTTTTAGTTCAACTATTCTGATAAATTAACAGTATAAATTTTACATTACTGTTATACTAGCAATTGAGTTAAATATTTGTGGGCAAGCAATAATTTATTAACTTATTAATAGTGAACTCCACAAATAACTATGGATCTAAAATAATGTCAAAGGTCCCTATAAAAAAATTATTTTGTCATAACCTTTTAGTCACCTTTTTGTAAATAGTTCACCTGAGATCTAAAAGGCAAACTTACTTTTATAGGTGGTGGTGCATTACAAGTTGCCCTTTGCAGCTGATAACTAACGTTATGATCTGTTGTTTTGCAGATAAGTTGCAGATGAAGCTGAGAGAAGAGGGTGGCATTAAGGCTTTGCTGGGAATGGTCAGATGTGGGCACCAAGATGTTCTTGCACAAGTTGCCCGAGGGATAGCAAATTTTGCCAAGTGTGAATCAAAATCATCAACTCAAGGTAAATAATTTTTGAAGTTTGTTGTAGAGGCGGTGATAAACCCTATTAGGTATTTGCTTGTCATTTCCTGAAATCATTTTCTTCCTCAAGCAGAGATATTTATGGTTGTCTGCCATTTTATGGTGACATCTTTTCACGTTTAAATAACAATATCTTTCCTTTTGATGGAGCAGCAGCTAAATCTGGAAAATCACTACTGATTGAGGATGGTGTGCTTCCCTGGATTGTGCAGAGGGCAAATAGTGAAGCCTCATCAATCAGTCGCCACATAGAGCTTGCGCTTTGCCACTTGGCTCAGCATGGTAAATTTTCTTCTTCGTCCTTGTTTTTGCTGTGATGTCTGGCCTCTTGTTCAGTGTCAGTCCAAAAGGTCTTAACATTCATACACTACAGAGGTGAATGCAAAAGACATGGTAAATGGAGGTGCACTAAGGGAGCTAGTTCGAATCGCACGAGATTGTTCACGGGATGATATAAGGGCTCTTGCACATCGAATCCTGACAGCCAGTCCTACTTTTCAAACTGAGTTAAGAAGACTACATGTAGATTATTGAGGGGTTTAGTTGAAAATGGTTTGAATCTGTTGATAGATGCAAGGTTGCTGAGCTTTCCTGTCAAACTTTTGTTAAGCTGGAGTGTGATTCCCTTTGTAGTTAGTTAAGAACATGGAGAAAAAAAAGAGCTACTGATTGATTAATTTAATTGTTCTAACGCTACCTACAGATTACCTTTAGTGCTTAGGTGTAGTTACTGCGGGATTTGTCTGTAACTGAATAGCATACTAATTTTGAAGTACTCACGTGTAAAAATGCTTCACAAAATCAACCACAGTTGTTGACCTAAACTTCAAAGTTACTTTTCTCGTGTATCTACTTTATCTTAGCTTTGCTCAATTTGGAAGGAGATTTGGTTATGCTGTGCTTGTTTCTTAAAAGGGACGGATGCCAATGATTTCAATACTTACTGGCAATGTGTACTTCTTTCACAATGTGTACTTTCGAAAATTGCTTTACTATCATATCCATAACAATTTGTTATACAAGCAATGCCACTGGGATGAATTGCATACATTAGATATTACTGCTTTTGCATATACTCTAAATTAAAATTATAATCTGAAGCATAAAATTCAATATAATCTAGGTTTAAAAATTTTTGGTTTCATATCCGTTAGAGAAATCAGTAATATGATGACTTATCTTCTCTATAAAAATCTCCAAGCTCGTTACCCTCTTCTTTATGGCACATGAAAAGCAATCTTGATTTTAAGATGTCGGGTTTCAATCCCTCTGTGCTTCTTTTGTTAGACATTTTTTGGTCCTTAGGGATAATTTTGTCCATGTCTCATAAAGTTGGACTAACATTAATTGCAATTTTGGTTTTTATATAAATTACCGGTTAAGTTACGCCATTTGATCCAGATAAAGATAATAAATTGACCCAATAAATGATTTAGATTAATGGGTCGAAGTCCGGGTGAAAAATGGGTCCCGATTAGTGTGGATCGGATCCATATCGGTCTTGTGATGGGGAAGCCCGATATGGAAGCTATATAAAGGTTAAGGTCTCCTGCAATTACTCAGAAGAGTTCATTCACGAGCATAAGGATCCTGACCCGTTGGGGAGGCTCGGGATTTGAGGAAACTGTAGAAAGACCTAGCCCGTGAGTCGGTGATCACTTTCCGCTAAAGGCCCGGGAGATTCGGAGTTGTTTGGAGCTCGGAATCGGCATCGGAATCAGAGATGGAACCGAAATCCAGGTATTCCGCATTACCTTCGTTTTTCATCCTTTCATGTAGATCCGGCGTACGTAATAAGGCTCCCATTACGTACTAACACGTGGTATCAGAGCGGTTACGTGATCGGATTGCCGGAAACGAAGGTTTTCGGTTTTTCATCTCATTCGGTTTTCCTTCGTTTTTGATTCGTTTTTCAGTTTTTTTACGTATATAATTGCGTAAAAGTGGTCTACATAAGGTTAGCTACGAAAAACAGGTTGAAAACGGGCCGAACGGAGCGAAAAACGGGTTCCCGAAATGTCAAAAATCGCCTTCGACGTTGGATCTCCGGAAACAATCGGGCGCGTGCAGTCACTGTAGCAGGCGTGTGTGCGCCTGTACGGATGGCGCGTGCAACGCACGCTCCAATCCAGGCGAGCCAAATCGCTCCAATGGACTAGCGACGCGTGTCATGCGTGTGTTGCACGTGCGACTTGAGCCAACCCACTGACCGCGTGGAACGGCGGGAGCGTGCAAGGCACGCGCCCATCCCGGCCGTCCACGAGTTCGACACGTGGCTAGCGCCGATGCGCGAAACGTGTCGGCAGGTGCAATGCACGCGCCGCACAGTGTCCGCGTGGAGGGCGCGTGTTAAGCACACACCAGACGCAGCTGGCGTGCGTCTGGCCGCGCACTTGTCTCGCACGAGTCGCTCGCCCGACGCACGCTGACGAGGGCCTGGCGTCAGCCGCTGACGTCAACTACAGTAATTTCAAAAAAAAACCCCAAAATTTCAGATTTCCTATAAAGCTACCCCGAGGTGTTTTGGGTCAGTTTTCGGGTCCGGGAAATTTATAAAGTAACATTTTTCTATTTTTCTGGATTTATTACATTAGTAATAAATTAAAGTTTAACTCCAAAAAAAGGAATTAAGGTCTTTTGAATCCGATTTCGTTTAAATTTTCATGCTTCGAACTTCGTATAAGGGAGATACATGAAGTTCTCGTTTCTCGGGTCTCATTTTCAATGTTCGGGATTACATGATAATCAATCGAAAAAGGAATTGAGACATTCTGAAGCCATTTTTTAGTAAATTTTCGTGCAATGAACTTGCCATAAGGGAGATACATGATGTTGACGTGTCTCAGGAGGTTGTTTCGGTATCCGGTGAAGCACGATAGTCACTCTACTGAGATTTTTCTTTTATGAAGGTCTCAAATAAAGTTTTTCGGAGAATGTCTTCAGCACGTGTGTGTGACAATGAGACTGTGCATTCGGATTTTTGCATTTATTGAGGTTGCATTGTCACATACAGTATGCCCATAAAGAATGTGAGGATGACATAAAGACGTATCCCTTGTGTTTGAGGACTTTTTAGATGCTGATGAGAATGTAGTCACCAAAGTGGCCTTTCAAGTCAGTATTCTGAATTGTTCTGCTTGCATATTAGGGGATGTTTCTGATTTTATGTTTAGATATTCTACCCGAAGGTGTTGGCCTTACATAAAATTTTGAGATGTGCATAAAGGCATAAAGGCATTGAGAGTTGATGGTTTATACTCTGATCGCTTTTATGTGTGGAAGTCTAATTGCATATATTATATATTCAGCCCAAAGATGTTTCATAATATGTGAGATCGGATTTTCAGAAAAGATACTATTTAATGGCTTTAGTATCGCTGTTGTCCTACATTTGGGCCGATTTAAAGTTTATCATCTTGAAGTCACCTTTTCAGCCAACTAAATTAGTGTCATCATTGAAATCCTTGCTAGTTTCAATTTAAAGAATTGGATGGAGGATGTTTTAAAGGTTATGGGGATAGCTGTAGTTGAAATGGCCATATAGACTGGTAAGCTATCTCTAATTACATCCATGAGCTCGACAGCTCATAAAGCAGCCTATGAAACCTAGGATCGGTCTAACAGATTATATCTAACAACCATTAAGAAATCCATACCTTACCATCTACAAAGTGGACTTCTGGATACAGACATCGCGAAGGAATTTCTTGATAATGTCTCCCAGTGGTACACAGTCTCATCTGGTGTTAAGATAAGTGCCTTGTTAAAAGTATTATTCTCTATGAAGAATACAGAGGAAATGGGGAGGAATGGAGTACATATCGAGAACAATTTATTTTCACAGTAGGTGAAGATACTGAGACTTCAATGCTTTGATATCCCATTGTGTTGCTGAGGTGGAGAAAC
>JAOQMP010000210.1:35093384-35122639 GCA_027563575.1 Erythroxylum pedicellare
GAATCAGTATCGGAATTAGAGATGGCACCGAAATCTAGGTATTCCGCATTACCTTCGTTTTTCATCCTTTCATGTAGATCGAGGTACGTAATAAGACTCCCACTACGTACTAACATCTTTATGCCCATATAGATTAATATTTCAAGTCTTTATCCATAATTTGAATATGGTAGCCACTTGAAAAATTTAGGAGTTTGAACAACATTTCCTCCTTTAATTGGTAGCCATACAAGAAGTACACAGTGTGAAAGAAATTATTAATCCTTTTTCTAACGCTTACATAAGATAAAAATATATACAAATTCATTCCTCTCGACAACTTTGAAGAAATTATATGTACTTTACGATTAAGCAATGTAGAAAAATAGCCATTTGCATAGAATCTCATGCCACCACCAAAGGCCATGACATGTTTCGATACAAAATTTGTTTCTTGACTTTGTAAGTCATGTTTTAGTATTATTAAGTAATTGATAAAGTAATGAAAGTGTATAATTAATGGATGATCACTAAATCTTTGCAAGTGATTTATACAGAGGACTTGAGTTGGAACCAACCTTCCATCTGCAGGGGTAGTTAACAGTTGTCAACGTACTGATAAAAAATATCTTTAGAGCTTACAAAGAGACTAAAAAAACATAAAATGGGAGATTGGACGTTGTTATTCACTAACTAGGGATAGCAATTAAAGGAACAAATTAGAAGGACAAACTAATGGGTTTTGTTGAAGTGTCATGTAATCAATTTGGGCCCGTTAAGCCGCAATTCCAACTATTTTGCTTTTGAATGTGTTGATTTTGGATTGCATAATATAATCTGAGCTATTTTTCTCAGTAACCATGTTTCATACACTTACATAAATATAATCTTTAATTAAGTACCGATGAAGACAATAAGGAGGTTTAGAGAGGAAAAATAATTGGGCAGTAATAAGCAACGACAAGCAATAATGGTGATAGTGAGAAGCAGCGAGAAATGAAGAGAGTTGTGAGAATAGAAGAGTGCTTTATGATACTGAGGCATGAAATTAAGGTATCGATCGATCATCGATAGCAGCTTTGTGGTACTAGGGCATAAAATTTGGATACCGCTCTACCGGCTAGTATTAGCTAAAAAAGTTAGTATTAGCTAATGCTATAACCCAATATTGTATCCATAATTTTCTTACCGTTTTTTATTATAATACTATGTAAAATAAATTAGATCTATAACTATTGTAGTAGTGAGCCTAGGTCGATTTTACAAAAAGTGTTCAGTTAGCTTTTGTTATGAAAATAGTTGATGTTTAGGTTATGGATTTGGTTTTCAAATAAGAAAATAAGACAAAACTAACTTAATAAAAACAAATTAAAGAAAACATGCAAAAATAATGAAAGTAATGAATTCGTTAGGAATCTGGTTCTTTGGTTCAATCTCAGCCTACACCCAATTAAACATATTTTATTGATTTATTGTTCTTTTACCTCTCCTTGAACTATTGGTCGTGGATTAACAAGTTCTGTTAAACTTGGTTTTTCCTTAGGTCATGTTTAATTAAGAGACGTTTTTTAATTAAATCTAGCCACCAAATAATCTAAGATATGATCTCTAGATTTAATTAGATAGTCGCATTACAAATTAGAAAAACAGATCAAGCGCGACAACCATATACGCTCGGGTCATTTAACTTAGGTTATGTTATCTCTAATGATTATAAACCATCAGTTGCTACAAATAAATCTCAAATATAACAATTACATATTATATTGAAATTCTAGCTATAGATTCATACACAAACAATCAAACGATAACGAGAATACGATCATTCATACATAAAACCTAAATCCATACGCATAGGATAATACAATCAATTCCTAAAGAGATAAAGAAACAACAAATACAAAGAAGAAATGTTTAACCAGGTCGTCGGGGTTGATGTCACCTCTAAACTAACGTTGGGATGCTAGCTCTCCAGGGGTCTCCAAATGGATGAAGCTTTGCCCTTTTTCCTCATCTTCTCCTGAAGCTTCACTCTCGGTTGTCTCTCAGCCAAAAACACCAAACTATTCATAACCGTCGGCCAGCACCAAAATGTCCCTTTTATATGAAAACTTAGGGTTAATGGACAACTGGCCCTTCTCATACTCGTGAGTGGCTTCTTATAGGTGTGACATGGTTTGTCACACCCGTGAGTAGCTTCTCAGAGTAGCTTCTCACGGTTATGAGAGGCTTCTCAAGACAGTGAGAATTGAGAAGCATTACATGGGCGTGAGAGAGTGTCTCACGCCCATGCAACCTTATGCAAGCCGTGAGCAGTTCTCTTCACTCTTCATTCTTCATGTTCTTCATTTTTTTGTATTTTCTTATCTTCTTCTTCTTGTTTCGTGAAGACAAGTGGTGTGATTATTTGGAAAACAACTCAAATATAGCGCTTTTGACTCACTTTAGCTCCTTCACATCCAAATCGTACGTAAAACCATATATGAACTAAAGTGAGTGTCTAAGTACTTTAAAGCATTAATCACTAAGTGTAATCGATTAAATTTATCAACAATTAAGCACCTATCACTAATCCTCTTAAAAGGTAGCCCAAACCTAACCTAAGGCCTAATTGCGACAAGCTCATGTTGAATGAGCTTGAGCTTAATCATTTTCAAGTAGTCCAAAGCCTGTTGAAAACTCAAACTCAGCCAACTCCCATCTAATTCAACCGACTCAACTTAACTCGACCCAAATGTTCACCTCAATTTCAACCTTAACCTCTTTCTCTCTTCATCCAAACTTTGCCTTAAACACCATCTGAAATGTCTATTGCTTTACTAGAAAGAATCCATTCACACTTATACACTTATTACCTAAAAATTATGAGTATAGGCATAAAGACCAAAAGAAGTTGAGATTTTGTTTGGGAGAAACCGTGAAATAGAAAAGAATATAAATAGAAGAAGAGAAGACATAGAGATAGAGACACAAAAAAGAAACATTTAGAAAATGGTTACAGTCACTTTCTCTCCTTTAAAAGCAAAGCTAAATGTCGTCAAACAATGATATAGAAAAGAATAGAAGACATATGGTGATATGGTAGGATTGATGAATTAGGGTCTATTCACTCTCAAATAAGGTTGGTAGCTTTCACTATAGAAGGAGAACATACATGCGATAGATGAACATATACTAAGATTTTCATTAATTATATATACTTAAGCTTCAAGCCTATCTGGGTCTAAAATGTTAAGCCCAAGTCTAAGCCTAGCTTGAAACCATTTTTTTTCTTCAAAAAAGCTCAAACTTAGTTTGAAACCCAATAAGCTCGGGTCAATCCTATTTAATTCAGTTCAGACTAGATTGGGTTAGACTAGACCTAAATTTAGCTTGTTGTACTTGATCACGTTGACTCATTGTACATGGATCTCCAGTAGAGAATAAGTACATAACATAATCACATGAGTAGGGATTTCAATGTATGATTGTTTATGCATGTATACTAGATTACATATAACATTCAAGGTATATATATATGAATTTAATAATTGACTTTAAATTTGTATTAATTTTTTTGTATAAATGGCTTTATTTATTAAAATATAGATATGTAATTTTATTTATTTATTTTGATAATAGACATTTCATGTTTACTATTTTCATTAAAAAAAGACATTAAAATGAAAGACAATCTTAATTTTCTCTTTTCAATCATTAAACAATTTTTTTTAAATATATGAATCTAACTAAATTGTAGAGAGAATCATTTATATACCTCTTATTTTCATAGTTTTATAATTCTTTATGTACTTTCTTCTCCTTCATCCTTCAATCTATACATAACATGCATATCTTATTTCATAACCATTTTAAGTAATTAATTATATTTATATTCACCATATGCATATAACTTTGAATCTTTATTTTTTTTATAATTATCTAACAATTTTTATATCATTTAAATATAATTTTATAAGTTAAATATAATGGAGGGAAATTTTTATTAAAAAAATTTATGGTGATGAATTTATTTTGAAAGCTTATACCTATAGCCTTGCAGTGCATCAATGTTGAACCAATGGACGTCATAGTCCATGTTTTAATGATAATATAATATAATTACTGTTAATAATTTATTTTATGCCTTAAAAAAGCAATGTAAAATAAAAATAAGAGATATCATGTGGAAACCATAGAGAAAAGTGGAAATTATAAACTTCAAATCCATTATAAGTGATGAAAAGAAAAGGAAGATCAAAGAATAACAAGTATACAAATACATATATAATTTTTGTTGATTTCCCTACTTGGTTACTTTAATACTTTAGGGGCTTATCATGCATAAGCGTATCATCTTTTTAACTTAATACATAATCTTGGAGGAATCTTTTGAAAAGTGTTTGAATTAAAATTTTATTAAGAAGAATGAATTTGAATATTTGAAAATTTTGAAAAATCTTGAAAAACTTATTTTCAAGTACACTAGTTTACCAATTTAGATTAGTGGTTGACCAATGTATGAATTTTAGATATATTGACCGAACAATGTAACTATTATTCCCAAATGGCACCTAAGAGAGGGTGAATTTGGTGTTTTCAAGATTTTAATGAAATGATATTAACTTACAAAATAATGATAAGAAATTATAATGAATACATGTATGGAATAAAAATAAAAGGATTAACAATTCTTGTAAACAATGACGTGAAAAAGTAAGGAAAGAGAAATACAAATTGATTTATAGTGATTCAGTAAACAATCCTTACCTACATCTACTACCAAGACTCTTACTAGATTTTTACTATAATTCTTCTTTCTACCTGAAGAAAAACTTTTTTTAAAATTTTTATTTTAGCAAAGAGGAACCTCTTTTTCAATCTTTCTTTAAGACGAAGAAGAATCTCAAAACCAATTTAAAAACACTTTAATAGAATGAACAATAACCCCAACGAGACCTCACACCTTAAATTTGCGCACTTGATTATTTTGATAATCTCAGAAAGGCTCACACTCACAATTTGATAATAAATGCTTAAATGGTTAAAAATACTTAGGAATGTGTGCAAAAGTTCTTCTTAATGCTAAAATCAATGATAAATTAACTATTTATAGTTTTTTGGGACCCTTCCTAGTTGTTGGAGCCAAAAATTAGCCTTTATAATGGCTACTTACAGTGAACTAATTAAACAGTATATAGTAGAGGCACCAAATTCACTAGTCATTGAGACACTGGTTGACTAGTAGAAATATTGGTCAACCAATATGAAACATTGGTTGATTAATTCATCAATAACTATTACAACAAACTCTTAGTACATTAATTTTAATAACTTTAACCTATACTGGTCCACCATTAACCCATATAAGTTGATTAATCAGCCCAAAAATATAATTTTAACTACTTTAAATACTCAAACTTAAATTGATTAATGCAATTATGAATTAAATACTTCTCAAAATGCACCTTAAAGTTTGTTTGAAAGATCAAGAGGCTTTCATATTAAAAACAAAAGCTTCCATTCCTCTTAATGAATGTAAAGGCTCTTACAATGAAGTCAGGTGTATCCCATTTTTCCCTTTCTCTTTGTTATTCCTCTCCCAACGGTCACATATGTCCTTTTTGTTTACTATCTCCATTATTCTCCTCTCTTCCCAACCTTCACATGCTTTGCTCCTTATAATAAAAACTAGGTTTAAGAAAATGGGACAAGTGGCTCAAAAACCAAAGAATAGAGCTGTTGTTTTCATTATTTAACCCCCTCCACATTGCCATCACACACACATCTTTTTTATCTTTCCAAAAGCTAGGTTTTTAAGGAAATGGGACAGGTGGCTTCTTGGTAACATTATGCATGTGACTTTTGTCCTCCATGTTACAGCCATTTGACATTTTCTTTATAATCAAAACTAGGTTTTAAAGTGACATTTGGTTCATTCTTACAATTCATCTCACAAAATTGGTAGCGTGAGGTGTCCTCCTATCTTGTAATTTATGTGACATTTTAATTGTTGCAGCCGTGAGCCACAATACCTCACTCTCTATTTTTATGCTCTATCTCTTCTTGTAATCTTCTTCTTCTTGCTTACTTCATAAAGACAAGAGAGTATGAATATTGAGATGATGGCTCAATGAGTGTGCTTTTTGCTCACTTTAGTTGTTATGCTTCCAAATTATACCTAAAATCAAATATGAACTAGAGTGAATGTTTTAAATATTTCAAAGCATTAATAACTAAGTGTAATGGATTAAATGTATCAACAATTAAGCACATATCATAACCCATATTGGGTCATTTAAAATTTTTTCAAAATTATTAAAAAATTAAAAACAATATTAGTCCACACAATTGAAGTATTTTCAACATAGATGTAATTTGTAACTATAAAAGTTAGATAAAACAATTTACAAGTTAATAAAAATGAAAAGTTTGTAACTTGTACATTACATTCTAAATATATTTTCATTCTGTTTACATGTATATATACAATTGAATATTAGTGACCTTCTGTATAACTATAAAATAAAAACTAAACAATACAATATTTTCAAATTTTAACATTAGAAAAACCTAAAAATCACTATAATAGAAAAAATGATTAGGAGCATAACATAAAAATGAGAGAGATTGATTTTGGTATGAGTCACTTTTAGCCATATAACTTTAAGGAGAATAAACTTTTTATATGTTTGTCCTGGATGGATTATGATCTTAACTTAAATTAAACATAATTTTCTCCTTAATATAAACTATAAAACAAATTATTAGTTTAAAATGAAAATTGAGGATTATATGTAGTGTTAATGTTAATGTAATGAACCAAATTGTTGATATTTTTTGCATTCAGTTCCAAACTGTGTACTACAATGAATTAAATAGAAAATAGGATGCTCTTTCATGCCTTGTGTTAGCAAAATCTACATCAAGTAATCATGTACACATAATATATAAACATGGTAGCATATGAAAATAAGGTAAAAGCATTCTTAATATAATTTTACCTATTATTTAATTTTTTGCTATTATTTTGACTTTTTTTTTGTTTATATACTTGTTTATATTTGTTTGCTTTCATTTAACCTCTTTTCATACCTCCTAAGCATCTTATCATGCCTAAAAAGGGCCATTACAACTTAAAATAATGTAACTTGCTGCTGTTGGTATATATTTGGACATCTATATTTTGTTTATGTTTAGTCCATTATGAAATGCTGAAACATTTAAAGGAACCAAATAGTGTTGTAATCATATTAGATATTACAAACTAAAAACAGTGACATAGTATTGTTATCTAACATTTTCAAGGTACCAAGACCATTAAGATATCTGAGTTGTTCTTTTCAACAAAAATTAGTATTAATTATAGTAATTGGAATGGTTACTGAAAGAACATCTAATTGTAAGTATCATTAATAAAAATCATACTAACAAATACATAATGTCAAAAATATTGCAGTGTTTGGAATTAAAAATAATGTAGCAACACCATGGTTCAAGTTGGAGCTTGCATTCTTCCAATTCTTGGTTAAAATATCATTTTTTAAAGTTAGATCATGAAAAAAAGATAAAAATGTAGTTAGCAAAGGGAGGGTAATATTGCCTCAGTTCTAATAGAAACAAAGGGATTTTAAATAATTAAGGAAATAAAAACAAAGGAACCATATAAAACAGACAATAATAAAATACATACAGTAGGCCTAAAGACATAAGGAACCTTATAAAGTAGACAAAGACTAAGACATAACGGAAAACACAACCTACCATGATTCTCTCCATTTGTTTCTACCATCACTGTGATGGATAGAGACTGAGAAGTGGAAGGAGGAGTTGGTGCGAGAGAATCTAGAGAAAAAAAAAATAAAGGCATGAGTAAAAGACACTAGAGAGAGGAGAGGCATGATTAGGGATTTTAGATTCAATTAGGGTTTCACCAACATTAGGGAATTATCTTTTCTAGTTCAATTAAGTTGATCAGGGATTTTAGATAGATTTAACAAAAATAACTAACAAATATACTTTTAGTTACAAATAGTTTAAAAATTAAAAAAATCATTACTAATTTTAAATTTTTAAATCCAATTGATTGGCCCCTATACAACCACGTGCCATACATGTGGTAATGGGCCCTATCAAATGATAAGAAAAATATAAAAGAATTATCATATAATGACATGGCTCATAATGAACGAAAACTTAACCTTGTTTATTTTTTGTCCACATAGGGTTTATTTTGAATATTTTAAAAATGTTATAATAAAAATTGAACTCTCTGGAACATTAAGGTTCAACTTGTATTTTAATGAAAATGATAAGGTTTAAAATGCACTTTTAGCCAAAATTCCAGTTCATACTCATCATTTGATACAAAACATATTAGGATGCCCTTTTTATCATATAGTTGACATAGAATGTGTTTAACTTATATTGAAATGTACGCTTCATCGTATATTATTAAAAATATTATTAGTGAAAGACCTTAGATAAAGGAAAATTTATTCATGTTTTAACATAAAAGAATATATCACATCTTTAAAGAGTTAAAAGATTGTAAAAGAAAAACATTCTTCTAACTCTTGATGTTATTAATCTAAACACGTATTAATTTTAGCATAGATTAGTTAATCAAGATCAAGAAAACAAGTCAACTCAAGTTTTAATTTTTTTATAAATAATTTAAACTAATATACATGGTCCTTATTCACCCACCATTTCTAGATATATTTTGGCTTTTATTAAATATTTTCCCATTATGATTATATCTTCTTATTCAAAGAAATGTTTGAAGTTCTTAACAAGTTTGAGATTTTTAAGACTAAAGTTGGCAACTAATTAAATTATAATTTGATTTTTTTTCAAAATACATCTACAAAAGCTAATACCACTAATGAAAAAGAAACCAAAGAAGCAAAATGTTGATTATACCTTTTCGGGAAGAGATTAGAACTTAGACACCTAATTAACCCTCTCTCGTGACTGACATTTGTCGTGGATTGTTATGCTCTAGAGTTATTTGTGTTTGTTTTGATTGAGGTCATTTTCTATCCATTCAAAATATCCTAGGAGAGGGAAAGAGCCATAAATTCACCTAAGGGGTCATTCCTACTCTGTCTCTGCTTCGTGCCCTAGCTCCCTAATTTTGCACTTCAGGTTATTACTATTAAATTTTGGGTTTGATTTTTATCACTAGCATTTGGGGGTAGTTGGGAGGTTTGGGGGTGTAATGTTGAATAAATTGAAATTTGGTAGGTTATGAATGGAGATTAGGTCCTTTTTTGTGGGATGAGTGTGTGTTCCTTGCTTTTTGTGTTTTCACTTCGTGCTTCTTGGTTGAATGCTTATTTTTCTACGACTCTTAAGTTCTTCATGAGCATGCAAATTGAACGTATTAAAAGTATGCTTTGTTCTTCTTTATAGAGAAACCTTCTTAGCTTAAAGGTACATTTTTCATATTGTACAATCATCAATTACTATTTATAGACACTGCACTAGTTGCTGACATGCGTTATCGATGATGCACTTGCCTAGTTGGAAACTTGAGCTGTTTGAGCTCCACTATTATTTAGAGTGCTATTATAAGCTTTTGCAATGCTTCACTACATTGTTGTTTTTATAATTTTCTTTTATGTTTTTAGGCTTCCACAAAGAATATAAAGATATTATCTTAGCTGCTTAAATCTTCATAAAGTGATTGTGCTTGCGTTGATTATAGAAAGTTGTTTAATTATTTGTCAATTGAGTGAGCACTACATTAAACTATTCAGGATTTGGTAAGAAAAGTTGAGAAATCTAGGGAACAGTTGGAAGGTAATTCTAGGAGTTTCGATTTTATTGTCCAACAAGTAGTTGGGATCTAGCATTCGAATTAAATTTATTGTCTGATATACATAATTATTTAATATTTATGTAATGATAGATTGTTTAGTTAGACTAATACGTATGGTGCTTGAACATTGTTTCACTACTTTTTATTCCCCTATTTACTTTCTTTATCTATTTTTCTTATTTATATGGGTAATTAAAAAACAACCTCTTTACCAATTAGAGGTAAGGCTGTGTACTATTAGACCTCTCCAAATCTGGCATATCTGTAGGATTTTGAATGGATTGTTGTTATTGTTGTTGATATCTGTTAGGCCAAAGAATAGTATCTAAAATATGCTTCATTTACTTTTAAAAAAATATATGTTTGGGAGTTATTGAAGTGGGAAACTGGTTGTGAGAAGGTTCTCATAGTCTTTTATGATGATAACTAATGGCTTTTTAGTTGTCTTATTCCATAACATTATTTTTGTAATAGAACTTTCTTTTGGGTCTGCTGGGAAATTTTGACTTTGTTTGTTTAGATATTAAGAGATGTACCTACTGTGTTCCATAATGTGTCCATAGTAAAGAATGCTTAGATTCATATGATTTGCACTTCAGAAACAATTTACGTTACCTTTTGTTTGTTAAAATTGAACCATAATTACTAGTTTATAGTGTTAGACATTTGTTACTGCGTTTGAAAAGAGAGTGACAATGTGAACTAAAGTTTGTTGTCATAAGAAATAATTAAGGAGCTAAGTTTCATATCGTTTTTTGGTCGGTATAATACCTTTTGGTCAGAATCAGCGGAACGGTACAAAACTCTTAACATTGTTCTAGATGTATACGAGATATAGGGCTGACAAAAATAATAAGTAATATGATATTAAGTTGGGATTCTCTATCAATATTTATATTTAAACGTTAAGATTTAAATTTAATTTTGTTTAAATTGTTAAATTATAATTTTATTTTTTTCTCAAATTACATCTACAAAGCTAACAGTGATAAAAAAAACCCAAAGAAATAACTTGTTGATTACACTGGAAGAGATTGGAACTAAGACACCTAGTTAACGCTCTCTCATGACTGAGATTTATCGTGGACTGTTATGTTCCAAGACTATTTATGTTAGTTTTGATTAAGGTCGTTTTTTGTCCATTCAAAATATCCTAGAAGAGTGAAAGAGCCACAAATTCACCTGAGTGGTTGTTCCTACTCTGTCTCTGCTTCATGCCCTAGCTCCCCAAATTTGCACTTTAGGTTATTATTATTTAAATGTCAAGTTTGATTTTCAAACACTAGAATTTGGGGGTTGTTAGGAGGTTTGGGGTGCAATGTTGAATAAACTGAAATTTTGTGCGTTATGAGTGGAGATTAGGTTCTTTTTTATTCATGGGATGAGTGTGTGTTCCCTGCTTTTTTTGGTTTCACTTCACGCTTCTTAGTTGACCACTTGTTTTTCTGTGGCTCCAAGTTCTTCCTGAGCTTGCAAATTGAACGTACTAAAAGTATGCTTTGTTCTTCTTTATGGAAAAACCTTCTTAGTTTATAGTTACTTTTTCATATTGTACAATCACCAATTACTATCTGTAGACACTATTCCTATTGCTAACATGTGTTATCAATGATGCATTTGCTTAGTTAGAAACTTGAGCTATTTAAGCTCTACTGTCATTTGGAGTGCAATTATGAGTTTTCGAAATGCTTCACTGCATTCCCATTTATGTAATTTTCTTATGTGTTTTTAGTCTTCCATAAAGAATATAAAGATAGTATCTGAGCTATTTAAATCTTCATAAAGTGATTGGCTTTCAATGATTATAGAAAGTTGATTAATTTTTTGTCAATTGAGTGAGCACTACACTAAACTTTTTAGGATTTGGTGAGAAAAGTTGTGAAATCTAGGGAATAGTTGGAAGGTGATTCTGGTAGTTTTGACGCTATTGTCCAATAGGTAGTTGGGATCTAGCATTTCAAATGAATTTTTTGTTTGATATATATATTTATTTAATGTTTTTGTAATTTTTCTTGATAAATTGTTTAGCTGGACTAATACACATGATGTTTGTGCATTGTTTCACTACTTTTTGTTCCACCAATTACTTTCTTTATCTATTTTTTATTCATGTGGGTCATTCGAAAACAGCCTCTTTACTAATTAGAGGTATGACTGCGTACTATTAGTCCTCTCCAGATCCTGCGTATCGACAAGATTTTGACTGGGTGGTTGTTGTTGTTATTGATGATGGTGATGTTTGCTAGGGCAAGGAATAGTATCCAAAATGTGCTTCATTACATTTTTTTAGAAATATATGCTTGAGAGTTATTAAAGTGGGAAACTGGCTGTGAGAAGGTTCTCATAGTCTTTTACGATGAAAACCTTATAGCTTTTGGATTATCTTATTGCATAACAATTTTTTTGTAATAGACTTTCTTTTAGGCCTGTTGGGGAATTTTGACTTTGTTTATTTAGATAATGAGAGATGTACCTATTGTGTTCTATAATGTGTCCATAGGAAAGAATGTTTAGATTCATATGACTTGCTCTTTAGAAACATTTAGATTCATATGACTTGCTCTTTAGAAACAATTCACGTTATCTTTTGTTTGTTAAAATTGAACCATAATTACTGGTTTACAGTGTCAGACATTTGTAATTGTGTTTGAAAAGAGAGTAACAATATGAACTAAAGTTTTTTTTCATAAGAAATAATCAATGAGCTAAGTTTAGTATCGTTTTCTAGTCGTTACATACCTTCTGGCTAGTATTAGCCAGAACGTTATGAAACTCTTAACACTATTTAAGATGCATACAAGATATAGGGCTCACAAAAACAATAAGTAATATGATATTAAATTTGGATTCTTTTGGAATATTTATATAAAAGCGTTACGATTTATATGAAATTTTGTTTAGAATGTGAAATTCTAATTTGATTTTTTTTCAAATACATCTACAAAAGCTAATAGTAATAAAAAAGAAACCAAAGAAGCAAATTGTTATGGAACTCAAATGTCAAATTAACACTCTCTCTTGACTGACATTTGTTGCGGATTGTTATATTGTAGGGCTATTTGTGTTCTTTTTGATTGAGGTCAATTTTTGTCTGTTCAAAATATCCTAGAAGAGTGAAAGAGCCACAAATTTACCTGAGTGGCTGTTCTTACTCTGTCTATGCTTCATAACCTAGCACCCCAATTTTGCACTTCAAGTTATTATTATTTGAATTTCGAGTTTGATTTTTAAACACTAGCAATTGGTGGTAGTTGAGAGGTTTAAGGGGCAATGTTGAATAAACTGAAATTTTGTGGGTTACGAGTGGAGATTAGGTTCTTTTTTATTCATGGGATGAGTTTTTACTTCCTACTTTCTTGTTGATCGCTTGTTTTTTCTGTGGCTCTCAAGTTCTTCCTGAGCATGCAAATTGAATGTACTAAAGTAAGCTTTGTTCTTCTTTATAGAGAAACCTTCTTAGTTTATAGTTACTTTTTTTTTCATATTGTACAACCGTCAATTACTACCTGTAGACACTACTCCTATTGTTGACATGTGTTATTGATGATGTATTTGCCTACTTGGAATCTTGAGTTGTTTGAGCTCCACTATTATTTTGAGTTTTTACAGTGTTTCAATGCCTTGCAGTTTATGAATTTTCATATATGTTTTTAGTCTTCCATAAAGAATATAAAGATAGTATCTTAGCTGCTTAAATATGCATAAAGTGATTATGCTTGCATTGATTATAGAAAGTTGTTCGATTATTTTTCAATTGAGTGAGCTCTACATTAAACTGTTCATGATTTAGTAAGAAAAGTTGAGAAATCTAGGGAACAATTGGAAGGTGATTTTAGGAGTTTTGACGTTATTGTCCATCAATTAATTGAGATATAGCATTCCAATTGAATTTATTGTCTAATTTACATATTTATTTAATACTTATGTAATCTTTCTTGATAGATTGTTTAGCTGGACTAATACGCATGATGCTTGTGCTCGTTTAGCTGGACTAATATGCATGATGCTTGCGCATTGTTTCGTTACTTTTTGTTCCCCCAATTACTTTCTTTATGTACTTTTCTTGTATATGTAGGTCATTCGAAAATAGCCTCTCTATTAGTTAGTTATAAGGTTGTATACTATTAGATCTCTTGAGTTCTCGTATATCAGCAAAATTTTGACTAGGTTGTTGTTGATATCTGCTAGGAAAAATAATAGTATCTAAAATATGCTTCATTAATTTCTTTTAGAAATATATGTTTAGGAGTTATTAAAGTGGGAAATTGGCTGTGAGAAGGTTCTCATAATCTTTTACGATGATAACTATATGGCTTTTTAGTTATCCTCTTGCATAGCATTTTTCTAATAGAACTTTCTTTTAGGTCTGCTAGGGAATTTTGACTTTGTTTGTTTAGATATTGAAAAATGTACCTATTGTGTTCCATAATGTATCCATATGAGAGAATGTTTAGATTCATATGATTTGCTCTTTAGAAACAACCGATATTATCTTTTGTTTGTTAAAATTGAATCATAATTACTGGTTTACAGTGTCAGACACTTGTAATTGTGTTTGAAAAGAGTGTGACAATGTGAACTAAACTTTGTTGCATAAGAAATAATTAAGGAGCTAAGTTTTGTGTTGTTTTTTAGTCGGTACGATACTTTCAGGCCAATATCAACCAAAACAATATGAAACTCTTAACACTGTTTAAGATTCATACCAAATATAGGGCTCACAAAAATAATAATTAATATGATATTAAGTCAGGATTCTTTATGAATATTCATATTAAAACATTAAAATTCAAATTAAATTTTGTTTAAAATGTTAAAATCTAATTGGATTTTTTAAAAATACATCTACAAAAGTTAATAGCGATAATAAAGAAGCCAAAGAAGCAAATTGATGATTACACCTTTTCGGGAAGAGATTGGAACTTAGGAACCTAATTAATGCTCTTTTGTGCTTGACATTAGCTGCAGACTATTATGTTCTAGGCCTATTTGTGTTCATTTTGATTGAGGTCATTTTGTGTTCATTTAAAATATCCTAGAAGAGTGAAAGAGCCACAAATTCACCTGCGTGGCTATTCGTACTCTGTCTCTACTTTGTGCCCTAACTTCCTAATTTGGCACTTCATATTACTATTATTTGAATGTTGGGTTTGATTTTTGAACACTAGCATTTGGGGCAATTGGGAGGTTTGGGGTGTAACGTTGAATAAATTGAAATTTTGTGGGTCATGACTGGAAATTAGGTTCTTTTTTCCTCATAGAATGAGTGTGTGTTCCTTGCTTTTTATGGCTGCACTTCGCACTTCTTGGTTAAATATTTGTTTTTCTGTAGCTTTTAAGTTCTTCTTGAGCAAGTAAATTAAACACATTATAAGTATGCTTTGTTCTTTTTTATAGAGAAACCTTTTTTGTTTATAGGTACTTTTTTTCATATTGTATACTCATCAATTACTATCTGTAGACATTGCTTTGGTTGTTGACATATGTTTCGATGATGCATTTGCCTAGTTGGAAACTTGAGTTGTTTAAGCTCCACTATTATTTGGGGTGCTATTACGAGATTTTACAATGCTTCACAACATTGTAGTTTGTTTAATTTTCTTATGTGTTTTTAGTCTTCCACAAAGAATATAAAGACAGTATCTCAACTGCTTAAATCTTTATAAAGTGATTGTGCTTACGTTGATTATAGAAAGTTGTTCAATTGTTTGTCAATTGAGTGAGCACTACATTAAACTGTTCAGGATTTGCTGAGAAAAGTTGAGAAATCTGGGGAATAGTTAGAAAATGATTCTAGTAATTTTGATGCTATTATCCAACAGGTAGTTGGGATCTAGCATTCCAAATGAATTTATTATCTGATATCCATGTTTATTTAATGTTTATGTAATTTTTCTTGATAGATTGTTTAGTTGGACTAATATGCATAATGCTTACGCATTGTTTAACTACTTTTTATTCCCCCAATTACTTTATTTATCTATTTTATTGTTCATATAGGCCATTCAGAAACAACCTCTTTACCAAGGATAACGTTACGTACTGTTAGAACTCTCCAGATCTCGCGTATCAGCGGGGTTTTGACTAGGTTGTTGTTGTTGTTGTCATTTTTTATGTCTAACAGGCCAAAGAATAGTATCTAAATATGCTTCATTTACTTTTTTTCTAGAAATATATGCTTAGGAGTTATTAAAGTAGGAAACTAGCTATGAGAAGGTTGTCATACTCTCTTACAATGATAACCTTTAGTTATCCTGTTGCATAACATTATTTTTGTAATAGAACTTTCTTTTGGGTTTGCTAGGAAATTTTGACTTTTTTTTAGATATTAAGAGATGTACCGATTTTGTTCCATAATGTGTCCATTAGAGAGAATGTTTAGATTCATACGATTTGCTCTTTAAAAATAATTCACATTATCTTTTGTTTGTTAATATTGAACCATAATTACTGGTTTATAGTGTTATAAACTTGTAATTGTGTTTGAAAAGAGAGTGATAATGTGAACTAAAATTTGTTGTCATAAGAAATAATCAAGGAGCTAAGTCAGTACGATGCCTTTTGTCCAATATTAGTCAGAACTATAAAAACTCTTAACACTGTTTAAGATTCATACAAAATATAAGGCTCATATAAATAATAAGTAATATGATATTAAGTTAGGATTTTTTATGAATATTTATATTAAAGTGTTAAGATTTAAATTAAATTTGTTTAAAATGTTAAATTCTAATTTGATCTTTTTTTCAAAATACATATACAAAAGCTAATAGCGATAAAAAAGAAACCAAAGAAGCAAATTGTTGATTACACCTTTTCAGGAAGCAATTGGAACTTAGACACCAAATTAACACTCTCTCGTGACTGACATTTGTTGCGGACTGTTATATTCTAGGGCTATTTGTGTTCCTTTTGATTGAGTTTTTTTTTTGTCCGTTCAAAATATCCTAGAAGAGTGAAAGAGTCACAAATTCACCTGAATGGCTGTTCCTACTCTGTCTCTGCTTCATGGCCTTGCTCCCAATTTTGCATTTCAGGTTATTATTATTTGAATTTTAGGTTTGATTTTTAAACACTAGCATTTGGGGGCAGTTGGGAGGTTTGGGGTGCAATGTTGAATAAATTGAAATTTTGTGGGTTATTAGTAGAGATTAGGTTCTTTTTTATTCGTGGGATGAGTGTGTGTTCCCTACCTTTTTTGGTTTCACTTCGTGCTTTTTGGTTGACTGCTTGTTTTTCTGTGGCTTTTAGGTTCTTCCAGAGCATGCAAATTGAACATACTAAAGGTATGCTTCATTCTTCTTTATAAAGAAACCTTCTTAGTTTATAGTTACTTTTTTTTCTTCATATTGTACAATCATCAATTACTATCTGTAGACACTGCTTCCATTACTGACATGTGTCATCGATGATGCATTTGCCTAGTTGGAAACTCTTTTGCAATGCTTCACTGCCTTGCAGTTTGTGTAATTTTCTTATATGTTTTTAGTCTTCCACAAAGAATATAAAGACACTATCTCAACTACTTAAATCCACATAAAGTGATTGTGCTTACATTGATTATGGAAAGTTGTTCGATTATTTTTCAATTAAGTGAGCACTGTATTAAATTGTTTAGGATTTAGTAGGAAGAGTTGAGAAATCTAAGGAATAATTGGAAGGTGATTCTAGCAGTTTTGATGCTATTGTCCAATAAGTAATTGAGATCTAGCATTCTAATTAAATTTTTTGTCTGATATATGTATTTATTTAATATTTATGTAATTTTTCTTGATAGATTGTTTAGTTGGATTAATACACATGATACTTGTGCATTATTTCGCTACTTTTTGTTCTCGCAGTTGCTTTCTTTTGCATTTTTCTTGTACACGTGAGTTATTCGAAAATAGCCTCTCTATTAGTTAGTGGTAAGGTTGCATATTATTAGACATCTCCAGATCTCACACATCAACAAAATTTTGACTGGATTGTTGTTAATATCTGCTAGGCAAAAGAATACTATCTAAAATATGCTTCATTTAGTTTTTTTTAGAAATATATGTTTGGGAGTTATTAAAGTGGGAAATTGGCTATGAGATGGTTCTCATAGTCTTTTACAATGATAACCTCATAGCTTTTTAGTTATATTATTGCATAGCTTTTGTTTTTTTTGTAATAGAACTTTCTTTTAAGTCTGTTGGAGAATTTTGACTTTGTTTATTTAGATATTGAGAAATATACCTATTGTGTTTCATAATGTGTACTTAGGAGAGAATGTAAACAATTCACGTTATCTTTTGTTTGTTAAAATTGAACCATAATTACTAGTTTATAGTGTTGGACACTTGTAAGTGTGTTTGAAAAGAGAGTGACAGTGTAAACTAAAATTTGTTGTCATAAGAAATAATAAAGATATTAGTCAATTGAATTTGTCATTAGGATTAGATTATTTGGTAAATCAACTTTTCATTAGGTCATAATGAAATTTTAACTAAAAATAGTTGGCACCATACTTAGTCACTTTCAACTTATTAAATTGAGCGATAATTCTTATCCTATAATTCATACTAATAATTATACACTCCATTTTCTAAATGATTAAGTTGCAATTTCATGTTTTAGGCTTAATTTCCAATCATAAACACTCCCTATGTATAATCTGCTTCCAACAATTACCTAGTAAAGAATTTTTTGTGGTGTGATGACTATACATTATGACCATTAAGAACAATGTTATGAATACCGTATCGACATTAGTACCGAATTTGATTCTGGTACGGTACTGTATCAATATCAAGTATTGCTTCAGACAATTTTTTTAAATTTATAAAATATTTTCTGAATTTTCTAAAATTACAAAATAGTTTTTCAACATATGATACTATATAATTTATAATTTTATATCAACTCTATCTCTAAAAGTTATAATAATAGAAACTTATAATAACAACAATTTATTAAATTTTATTAATATTATTTCACATATTTTACATATAATCATATGTTTTGAAGAAAATTTTTAACATTGTTTTTAAAAAATTACTTAAATTGATGTTGTTTTTCAACCATAAAATTACAAAACATGTCATCTTACAATTGAAAGGAGAGCACAGAGCATCAAACCGATCCCTGCTCCCTTGCTTGGATAAGCGTATCATTAAGTTAGGCCCAGGTCGTTTTATAAGCTTCTTAGTAAATTGAAGAGCTCTTTTAACTGTTTAACAAGCCCATCCAAATCCCCATACGAGGTTCAACCATCTCTTACAGCCTCCAATGCTTTATCCTTCAACGCTTCAGCCCTCACTCACTCTTGCACAACCTTGCCACTCAGTGACTCTGTAATCATCCTCGCCAAGTCAACTAAGTCAGGCACCGTGTCAACACCATCACACACTCTCACTCCCACACCCAACTCTTCCACCAAAAGCTTAGCGTCGATGAACTGATCTGCCTTCATTGGCCAACCCAATACCATAAATAATCGACTCGCAGCCGGTGGTGACGAGGAGAGAGAGGACAGAGAGCAGAGATGGAGGCTGGGGCTGCCTACAGAGGAGAGAGAGAGCAGATTAAGCAAAAATGAGAGGGCGCAGACGGGGGATTATTTTGTTAGGTATAAATTTTCTTTTTTTTTTTTGCAAATAAGTCGTTCAAAAATTTTAAACTTTACGGTACCTTCCTGTACTGGACGAAAATACCGGTACCGGCTGGTGCCTACGACCGGTACCGAACAACTGTGTTTTGTACCGTTTTATGGTACGAAATTCAATTCTTTAATTAAGAGGCAATGATGATCAATTAAATTTTTTTTTTTCCTGTTTTTGGTTTACCTTCCACTTCAATGCACGTTTCACATAATCTACGTAATGACACAGTTTGGGAGCTAGATTCCACTTTATTCATTGGACAACTAACAATAGATGCAGTGATCTTGATGATGTGTTTCGGCAAGGGCATTGACATGACTCGATCAGTAGAAGCTAATAATTAAGCTTTTCGTGAAATCAATCCCCTTATATCATTTGCCCTCTGCTCCTCTGTAGGAAACTACGTCTAAGATTTCCTCCTTCTTGCCTTATCATTTGGTTCCATTATTGAGATGGACGTGAATCAAGTAAGCTGGAAATACTAAAATTTTTTCTAATTTCATCAGATCCAGAAATGATGTATACGAGATATCAACGAGTAAGACGAATTTCAACGCTTTTGCCTCATGTTTTCCAAGGTTATGATTTTTCTGATTGTTGTGGATATTGAACGTATTAAACGATTATTGCTTCAATTTTGTATATTTTTGGTTTCAGGTAGTCATCATTTAAAGCCATATAGAGCCATTATAAACCTCTCAGTTCTCTGTGTGATGCCTCTGGCCAGCTCAATTGATAATGGGTTTAGTGATTTGAAGAGATTGATTCAATCTCAGAGGTAATTAGTAGATTCATAGTTGTTGCTCTTTGCTTATTGTGTTTGTTTAGTTCTTTGAAAAGAAAATTTGTTCAAAAGAATATTTGGTAGTACTTTTGGGCTTTGAATTGTGCGTAGTAGTGACTTTCAGGTACTCTACAAGAATGGAGGTTTCAAATGAGTCTTGTCTTAAAGAAGCCAGTGGCATATTATCTTTCATTGAGTCCAGCTTACATGAGACTCAAGGTTATTTATTTTGAAATTAATGAATATTTATATTTAATGTTGCCTCTTTTTCCTATTTTTGTTTTTAGTCTTTTGAGTGTTAGAGTTGCACTTGAAAGTCAATTAAACTTTTATCTCTTTGTGCTCTTGAAATGATTTCACAGGGCTAAATCACCATTGGTTTAATTTAGCTGAGGAAAGAATTGATTCTTTAAAAAAAGGAGGTACATTTTTAGTTCTTGCCGGGCAGTTGCTTGAGAATCCTCGTATGGTTGCTATGCTTGAGAAAGTGAAGTCAGTTCAGCAAAGGTAGGAAATTGTTCTTAATTCTCCTTGGCTGTACTTGGACAAGTTAGTTACAAAAATTGTTTCTCCTTCATGAAGATGTTTCTCTTGTCCCAGATTTCCTCAACTTAATGTTATAGGCTTTCATTCTGGAAGTTCAATTAGCTCTGCTGATGATCAAGCTCTCCTGCTTCGCTTGATAATGTCGGAATTTATCACGTTTCCTATTTTGTGGTCTAACAAGAACTTTTCAAAGGTGAGCTATTGATGAATTAGGTGTTGTTGGTCTTGGACTTTGGACCTTCTTTTGGAACATGACGATCTTTAGATAGGTAGGCAGGCTTAGGATTGGTTGGATATCAATATTGATTGATGGAGTGTTTTTGATGTTTCTGTTAAGAGAATTCACTTTTTTTTGATCGCTTGTTGTATAAGTCACTTTGTTATTGGAAAATTATGTTTTTACAATGATCATTCACCTGGTTATTCCTTAAGGGTCTTAGTAATGAACTCTGTAGCCTTATATTGTTCTTGTATCTTAAATTTGCACTCTGTTTTTGCAATTTTGCTAATTAGTATTTTATGGATTCAGATAGAAAATGGGGCATTCTATGTGTTGTTCAGAGATTTTAGGAATCCAGCTATTTTCAATGAAAACTTAGAGCTTGAAATGCTTAATAAAGGTAATTCTTGTGTATATTGTTCTCTTGTAGAAGTAATTCCCCCAGAAACATTCTAATTTCTCTTTTCTTACAACTGCATACACTTTGTTGTGAATGTTCTGTTATACACTGGTTTGTCCCTGTTACCGCCATTTAAGAAGTTAATCTAGTGGATAGGTCTGTGCTGTTATTTTGGAAATTTAGTGACTGGATTATCCAATCTACCTATTCCAAAATGAAATTTGCTTCCCCTTTTGTTGGGTTTGGGTCTGGGTGCAGTTAGGCAATTTCTGTTGGAGGCCTAATATCTGCATCTCCACTTGTGCAAGCATATCTTTCCAGGTTGTTATCTTTAGCTTAATATTATTTTGCAGCCGTTTTGAAGCTAAATGGACAAGTAGATAGGGACCTTGACGAGGAAAATCCTAGTTTGCGCTGCTTAAAAGGCACTTGGTCTAAACAGTCAGAAACCATAACAGAACCAAATTCATGCTCATTGTTGCAGAACTTATTTCTATACTTCCCAGGTACGAGCTTGCTTATGATTTTTTGAGTTGTACTGTTGTGTTTTACATTTGTTGCAAAATAACAGATATTTAAAATTTGCTTAAGACTTTTCAAGACTGAATGCCAATTCTGTGCTTTAAATCAAGTGCAAACTATAGAATGCATCTTTAACTGTTAAATGACTCTATGTTGATGGTTGTACAGGTTGTGTGGAATTCATGCTCTCATAGGTCTGAATGATCAGAAAACTGTTGCACTCATTTATGTATATACCTTATTTGGATGTTCACTAGCTAGCAAGTCATATTCTAGAACTGAGATTAAGAGCAAAGCTCAAGATAAAAAGCTTTTCGAAGTAAATAAAAGACTTGCTCATTGTCTATCTTTAAGCCCATTAATAATGGAAAATGCACATTATGCTATTCAACTTCATAGAAAATTTTACTGCTAATCCTAGACCAAGCTCTTCAGTATGGAATTAGCATGTAGTAGGTCCTTGTTGTTATATCTATTTGAAAAAAGCAAGTGCTCAAATGCCATTTATATGCTTTTAGTATTTTGATACATAGAAGAATATGTTTTGCACATCATTTCCATCTTGATATGGACAGGTTGCATCTCTGCTGATGAAAATGGGAACAGGTTGTTCCTCTCTGACAGCAATCATCATCGTGTCATCATACTCGACGGCAGTGGAAAGATCCTAGACTGTGTATGTATGATAAATCATACGAGTTCAATCAAAATGAGCGGTATTTTTTTTATATAAGTTGAGAGTGGAATTGTGTGGTGTCCTTGAGAAGTATTCGTTAAAAGCATTGAGAGTGTTTGATACTTCACTAGAAATATAAACTAAGTAGGATTGACCAATGATTAAAAAATTCAACTGGCTTAGCTGGTTCAACAGTAAAAATCTTGAATTGTTTAACTTTTTAGTTTGGTTTTTAACTTTCTAGTTTGATTTAATTTTATAATTCTTGTTTTTAAAAATTGATCAGTTTCTTAATTAATCGGTCAATTTTTATAAATTAATAAGTTTTTATAAACTAAAATTAAAATAAATCAATTAATAATCTCTTTTAACAATTAAACTTCAAATTCTTCGATAGATAAAGACAATATCTTTCAATCATATTTTAAATTCTTTAATTTTATTTAATCTTTAATCGGTTTTATGATGGTCTAATATCGGTTGAATCTTTTAAATCTTAAACTTTATGTCTTATTGGTTTAACTTATGATCCAGTTTTTAAAACATTGAAATTTACAAATAAACATAGAAAGAACAATCTTAAGAAATATAATTTATTGTGTACTGTGAGTTTATATCATTCAACATGTTTGCTACCTTATTTCTAGTGCCCACTAGGTGTAAGACTTTAAGGATGCAGCAGCATTCTACAATTTCAATAGTTTTATTAAGTTTTCCTCGTTTAAAACGCTTATGTTATCTTTTTTCTATTAAGTACTATATGGTTGATGGCTAGGGTTGTAAGGAGTTGACGATCCTAGTGCAATTAGGAGTTCTATTTTAAATAATACAAATAATTAGCACCTGCTCAATCACGGTTTGTTAAAAGTTTCAATATTAGTTTTTGTTTCAAACCTAACTCCTATTTCTGTTCCATCTGAAAAATTGCTTATATTCCAGCCCTAGTTTGTTAAAAGTTGTTGCTCTAAATGTTTCTCTACATTTAATTTGGATCCTGTTTAACAGCGATTTAACCAAAGTTATTTGGCTTTCCTTTTCCTTCTATAATCTTTACAGCTTCTCAAAAAGTTAAATTTAGGTAATACAATGCTAGATTTTGACTTATTTTATCTATATGTCAGATTGGTTCTTCCCCTGGGTTCGAGGATGGAGACTTTGAGTCAGCCAAGCTAATTCGTCCGGCAGCTTCATTTTACAGTGACACTGAAGATTGCCTATATGTTGTTGACTCAGAGGTGAACATCTAAACTGATGTGTCAATATAGAAATGCTTGAATGCTCGAATAATCAATTTTTTATGTTTTTCCTGTAATACAGTGTGAACTGTAAACTTTTTGGTAGTTGAGGTGGATTTCATTTTATTGAGTGGTTTCTGAACTTATAGTATAGCACTGACAGGAATTTTTATTAGATGGGCTTGCATTTATCTGGCTGCTTAAAGTTTAAGCATCAAATTGCATGTCAAGTATGAATGTTGGTAGTTGTCAACTACATATTCTACAGAAGCATTCTCTAAGCAGTGTGCTGGCAGTAATTTTGAAATTCTTTATCTGATACAACATTCACTGTTCCAACTTCTCCATTCTCTTGTGGATATGCATGCTCCTGTTAGTTTTCTGTCTTAAATTTCAATCAGTGAAAGAAAATTAACCATTATTTATTTTCCTGATGATCATCTTTCAGATGATTGCTTGAACCTCTTTGTATTATTATTCTCTGGAAACTTTTTGAAATGATGTTATTTATATTGTAGTGGAGGATACCTACATTCTCCTTTGTTTTGACATTTTTTCAATATTGTGCTTGACTTGGAGCTCACCCTTTATTAATTTGCCTATAACTGATTTTGCTGTATGACCCTCATCCCAGAACCATGCCATCAGGAGAGCTGATATGGAGAGACGAATTTTAGAGACAGTTTATCCTTCTAGCATCAGAAAAACACAGAAGAGTGTATGGACTTGGATTGCAAATAAGCTGGGTTTTGGGAAGAAGTCCAAAGCTGAATTTGCAGAGTTCAGCTCCCAATCACTGGTTTTTCCTTGGCATCTCTTGAAATCAGTGGATAATGATTTCCTAATCATCAGCCGCAGGTGAAGAATTTGTTTTATCTTGATGATCTTTAAAGATGTTTTGTAGTTTTGTTTGCTTTTACTGATGAAACTTATTTAAAGAGTTCATTTAAATTATTTACTTGGGGTTACCGATGAAAAGATGGACTTAGTTTCCTCAATTTCAGAATATAATACCGTCATGCATCTTTTATTTATTCTCTTTTGAGCATTCCAGAGGGTCAATAAGATGGTCATTTTTCTTGAGGTAAAGACTAGTCCTAGATCCTGATAATATTTCTCTGATCACTCATTCAATACATTGTTAATGTTATTTTGTTGGAGGCTCAAGTAGTTATTGACTGCCTCTTGCACTTATTCCTCAAATCCCACCAACCTCCAAGTCAAGGGAAAAGGTTCTGGCCCATGGAATCTCAGTGTGTTTAAAGAGGCGAACATTTTCCCAATAATGCGTGACATCAAAAAACTCACTCTTCCTTAAAAAATTCAGTTCTTCATTGTTAATTGGACAGTTAAGTAATTATTATCGGTCTGCTTTAACAATCTTGATTGATTTTAAAAGAGTGAATTTGGGATCAGTTATAGAGCAGCAAATCTCAGAATCCAAGACCTTTTCTCTTTAAGAAAACCCAATCATAGAAAATTCTATAGACGTTCTTGGCTCTACTCAGAGCAGATGGAAAAGGAGCAAAAGGTCTAAAATGACATGGAGGGCTAATGAGCAAGGACTTTTGAGTGACTAGATTATTCTGATTTTTGACCTAAACCAGAATATTGAAAAATGATTCATGGAGGGGTAATGAACAAGGATTTGTTAGTTACTAGATTATTCTGATTTTTGACCTAAAACAGAATATTGAAAAAGGATTCATGTAATGAACCCCAACAAACTTGAAATTACTTTGTAAAATGAAATTCTGTTGCTTGGGATGACTGGAACTAACAAGGAAGAGCCAATATTCTAATTGATTTAAGCTTTAGGAGCCAAAGCTCTCGGATTTTCTGTAGGTTGTGGGGAATGGCTTTGTATTGAATGCATTCAGTTCCTTCTGGATGTGTTCAATTTCTGACCCTGTTTGAAGGTGCTGTGAGTTTGAATGATTAATATCTTGTTCTTACCTCAATGCCTTGTTAATATTTTTTTAGCATTATTGTCAGAATATTAAGATTTTTACTTCTATTGGCAGCTTTGAAACTCTATGGATTATGGATTTAGCTTCAGGAGAGATTAAAGAAAAAATTGAAGGTTTGGAATTGCTTCCGAACTTTCCTTTGTTTCCAATATTGGTCAATCATTTATGTTTAGCATTTGCTTTCACATTCTGTAAAGGACACTCGAACATTATGGTGATTTGTGGACTGTTGATCATGGAAAATGAATCCATATTGAGACAGATGCCAAGAAATTGGTTCCAAGTGCAAACTGATGCCAACTGTTCACTAAAATGGCTTTCATATGCTAGTCTCTTACCATCCCTAACAACTTTTCAAGAACAGATAGTGATGTGTGACACAGGTAGGAAATAGGCAAACTTATTTTCCTTTTTCCTTTTTTATTCATCCATTTTTTGTGGTTTAGGTCTATTCCTCATCTCTCCGATTCTTTCTATAAGTTGCACAGAGGGTACTGAAGCTAAGTAGAGAAGCTGGAGCCTGTTCAACCATCCCGTTTTCAAATTTTGGGATCCTTGGCTTTCCTTATTGGATATCCTTTCCTCTAGAGAGAGTTTATTATGTGTGAGTATATGTGTAGTTTATTGCTTCAAATTGGTCGGTAGTTCTTTGACAAGCAATAAATTCCCTCCAAATAGTCCATGAATTAGCCTCTGCTATTCTGGCTGTGGTGGGAGTTTTATGTAGACTTGTGTAATTTTTAGAACCTTCATCATGCAAGTTGGTTTGGGTGTTTTCACAGCGCTGGAGCCCGCAAAACATTCATCGATAACATTCAATGTTTCACCTTGTTGCCAGGTAGCATATGTTTCTTCTGCATTATTATGAGTAATTTTGGTTCCTTTACTTTCATATGTAGTTTCATTGCTAATGATTCCTCTGAAAATCTTGAAATATTTTGCCTTTCTTCTGTAACAGGCAGGATTGACATACGGTTGAACATAGATGTCCCTATTGGTACCAAGCTTGTTGAACCATTAAGCGAAGAATGTATACGGCGGCAAGCAAGAGGGGCTGCTAATGCAGTCCAAGGAGCAGAGGGCACAGTAGGATCCTCGAATAAGGTTTAATATTGCATTCATTTCTTTCCATCATTTGATGTTTTTTATTGTTGATTTCTTTTAAGCTTTTGTATTACCGTAACTTACATGCATTGTATACATTTGCAGGTTGGTGCTGCTCAGCAGTGGTATGATGAACTGGATAATCTCGCTTTTGAAACACCTGAACCAGAAATAAATGTTGAAGAGGAACATACAACTTTGGATGTGAAATCTCAAGATGGGCGATTTCACATTGATTCTGCTGTAAATACTAGTCCAGGAGGTAGCGAGGTAGGCTTGATCTAATTGGTCTTCCAAGCTTGTAGAATTTTATGTTTTTCATTTGGATCTAGATTTCAGTGCGAAGAATAATGCCTTGGACAGGGTTAACTTTTGTTTCCTATCCTCCTAATGTCCGATGCATTTGACCATGGACCAAAGAGGAGTTGAGTGGATGAATCTATTCAACTATGTTGGTCAACTACATTGGTTTTCAGATTAGATTTCTTTCATTAATAATTATATGTTTTGAGATATATACATAAAAGCCATATTTCCTTTTAGCTGGTGGTGAGGAAGGCTGCAGCTTTATGTTGGTTCGTCTGTCTGCCTTCCTTTCCCTTCTTTTGCATATTTGATATAGCCACATAACATTCAAACAGATCCTGATGATTCTTCTTTTGAAATTCACGGTTTAAAGCATTTCTGATTTCTTCTTTTGGTTTGTTTTATAACAATAGGTGGTTGTTTATGCGGCTCTGTATCTGAAACTTGTCACACATCCAGAGTATGAAGAGACTCGGGAGAAGTATGCAGCTAGGATAGCTGATATATTGAACCCAGCGAGAAGTGGGGAAATGGAAAGAGATTCATGTATTCAACTCTTGTTACAGTCACATGGTGATTTGAGGGATCTCATATTTATGAGGCCTTTACATGTCAGGGTAAAACTAGAAACTCTTGACCACCCAAAGGCTGATAATACGAAAAACATTGTCTTAACCAACTCGGCTGTTGAAGTTAATGTATCACTTTAGGCATGATAGACGAGATAATGATGTTTCGGATTTGTTCCAATGCCAATGTTAGACAGGATCACTTGTGAGAGTTGAATACGCCTGTTGATGTTTCAATGCCGATGAAATTCGTTTTGGTGAGATTCATTAAGGTAACAATTGACGTACATTTTGATTCAAATTTTAAGATTGGATTAAACATGCCTCTTGTTGGATGGGAGTTGGAGAAACAGAAACTGGATATCAATTAGATGCAAAAATAAAATGAGCGAGAAGAAAAATTGCAAAGGAAGAGAGAGAAAGCCAGAGGGCGTGGAAATTGAAAAAAATCATTCCTTTCCCCTTGCACATTGTTATTGTATGCATATCGTGTCTTGCGAAGTCTTTACGTTCTCCTTGTTTTGAAAATCTGAAGGACATGGCAAAAGAAAAGGGTGAGGGCCAAACTTGGAAGATCACTTTGTTGATTTGTAGGTAGATTACAGATCTTGAAATAGCTGTGATTCTATAGAACACGGCATTCATATGTCTCTAGCATATAGTAGCCCTTTTGGCCATTAGCATCCAACATATGTTGAGACGGTAGGTTCCGTTTAACAGAACCACTTGTGATTTCTAACCATTCTTGGAAGTTCTTTCAGATCAGTCGAGTTTCTTCTGCAAATGACTTCTCAACTTTTTCTTTTTTGGTTTGGCTGATTGAAATGTCAGTCACTGTTTATTGATAAAATGTCAACAGCTCTAGTGTCATGCTGACCATAGTTCAGCGCACGTTTGCTATCTCCAACGCAACTTGGTTACATAGTTGCCAATACATGAGCTCCCATCTTTCGTTGGAACTGTTTTGACGTGTTACTGCTAATCATGGGAAGCGCCAATATAAGGATATTGTAGTTAGAGAGAAATAGTCGTCTTTCATAGCTTCCGCACATGTCAATGGATTTACCACCACAGGTATACATTGTTTTTTCTCCATTTTCTACGCTTAATCTGTCGATTTTTTAATTTTACCGACGGAATGCCCTCCTTGAACCGTTTGCTTTCCAAATTCTTTTTCTTTTCGTTTCCATTTTGTTGGGATTCTTCTAAACTTTGTTGGTATTGAGTAAGGTTGACTTTTGTTAACAGTTATTAATTCTCATATTCGTAACCACCACCATTATCGTGTAGCTGGATTGGAAGCATCGTGGCCAATCCTTGTTATCAATCGAGTGAATTCCTCGACTTCTAACCTTCATTATACTCTTCCAAGATATATATACAAGCCATGGCTTTTGTCGACGTATATATTGTTGGTTTATGCCCTACAGCCAATTGCTTTGGTTGTAGTTTAGTGACAAATTATTTAAAAGGCATTCTTTATTTTGTACATATTTAGATGTATATGATAAAG
>JAOQMP010000210.1:35122739-35150661 GCA_027563575.1 Erythroxylum pedicellare
AATAAGGTACGAATTAAATTTCCGCTTTATTTTGATTCGTGTTAATCATTTTATAGAATTAAATAGATCTTGGTTTTTGGGAAATCAAAAGTCACGAAAAAGTTTCGTGATTATTCCGCTGCGGTCGGATCAGATCCGGATCCGATTTCCCAACATATATATTTTGCCTTCTTCTGGATTCTGACATCTGCTTAAAGGCCTTCGAGTTAAGCCTATGAACAATTCCATATGTTTATATCAGATTTCACCTTGTTGAACTTGAGGGGTCGAAGTTGGCCTTATTGGAGGTACATTTGATTTGGCCACGTAAGAGTTTCTGGGGACTTGCACAAACTATATTCTTGAATCAAAGAACATAATATAAATTTTGAAAAATGAGTTGCTTTTCGTGTTTTTCGTCTCATGGTATCAAATCTATCCGGAGGACTCCTAGCAACAGGAGAGCAATAAAGAACAATACAATGTTCCCCAGCCTTGCCCTGGTACGTACATTTGTAGCACTGCCTTTCTGACGCTTGTATGCATTCTCATGTTTTCAATTTCCATTATTTTTTTTCCATAAAACCTCATATTTGACGTGTTTTTTATTGATATTCGATAGTTCTGTTGTATATTTAGTACTTAATGTGCTCCAAGTGTATTTATAAATTATAATTGCCTTCATGGACTTAAAAGAGAAAAACTCGAACAAAAACTCGGCATAAAACTAAGAAACAAAGCATAGAAGTGATGTGTGGCTGTGCACTTCTCTCAAGCCATGCAATTTCACAATTTTTAGGTATTTTGGTTATGCACAGTTTGATGCACAGTCATGCATTAGCCTGTGTAACTAAACGTCCAGTTAGTATTTAAATTAGGTAAACCTTATGCTTATACTTTGATATGATTTGATTCTTTTATTCATGCAATTAGTTTGATTGTTATATTAGATCTGAGTACGTGTTTTATTTATGTTCTAATTTTATACGTAGAGATTAAGAAATCCCAAGTTTGAATAGATCTCCTGTAATTGGAAAGAGTTTATTATAGTCCTAGAGATAGGATGACATAAAATTTTCGAATTAAGGTCAAACCTAATAGAAGGTCATAAATCGGTAACACAATTCTATAAGCTTTAACTTGAGTAATTTAGTTGGAAACCTTAAGATTAGTTGCTAGTAGACTCAAGGTTAGCTATTAATATATCATAAGAATCTCCACGATCTAATATATCAATAAAACAATTGCATAAGAAAAGATTAATATGTTTAGGTTTTGGAGGATTCGAAACCTAAATACTAACACTCGATATTAATAATTTCCTAAGTGCTTCCTTAATTCTCTATTCATTTTCATTACCTCTTTTATTTTGCTTGCCTTAGTTTTATATTTTTAATTAAAAATTTATAATCAATCCTTAAGCTAGATAATAGGAGAAGGGTAATTATTAGTATTCATAGTCTTTGTGGGATCGACTTGTACTTGTCAGTATTAGCTATAACTATGCCATGCACTTCTGGTTATTATAATATTGACCGTCAAAAAATTAGTCAATCAATCCCATATCTACAAATCATATATTCCGCACAATTCCTTTTTGACCATAAAATGACATTTTCCTATGTAAATACCAAAATGAGGTCTTTACATCATTGTAACACCTACTTTAAATTAAAGAAATAAACATCAAAAGAAGATATAAGGACCAAAAAGTCATTCATGAGTACCTCAATTAATTTCTTCACTATGTTACCGGAAATATTCATCAAACAATGATAGAAAGTGATTGAAGAATATATAATCCAACATGCATCCTTAGACAAACAGAAGTGATATAAGGACATGTAAATGTTATTTTCTCTTGATCCTTTAGTTCAATTAATAGTTCATTAGTATCCCTTAAGGAAATAATAAAACTCTTGTCCTACCAAGCTTTCTAACGTTTGATTTATAAACAGCAGAGGCAAGTAATATTTTCGAGTGTTAGCATTCAATTTTCTATAATTGATGCACATACTCCACTAAGTGACAATCCTAATCGATATTGGCTCATCCTTTTCATTAGTCACCAAGATCATGTCCCCTTTCTTTGGTGTAATACACAAAGCTCTCTTAAGAACTATTAGAGATGAGGTATATGATTGTAGCATCTACGAGTTTAACTACCTTAAAGTTTATAACTTCTTACATATTTAGATTGAGGTGTCACTAACTCTCTATACTAATCTTGTGATTATCTTATATAAGGATTCAATGGATTAACAAAGATGAATTAATTCCCCAAAGATCAAATATGGTCAATACAATGGTCATCCTATTCTCTTTTAGAACCATAAGTAACTTGTTTTCCTGTGTTGGAACTCATAAAAGAAAAAATAATAATATGATATGTATTATCTTTTCCTAGATATGCATACCTTATTTAAGGAGGTAATTATTTCAATTTCAGTGTAAGTGCTTTTTATGTAAAGAACAGAGGATCAGGCTTTCCTTCTTATAAATATTTAAAGAATTTAAAAATCGTGACCTATAGCTTCCCCTTCTAAAGGGTCCTTATAAACAACCTTATTCAAGGCCTCATGCATAATAATGTTAATAATATAAATCCTGTGACATATACCATCAAAGCCTTGAATATAGTGAATTCATCTTTGTTATCACCCACCCCTAATGTTAACTTATCCTTATCCACATCAATTATCGACTCTCCAATAGTTAAAAATGGTATTGCTAGTATGATAAGGACCCTAATTTCACACTTTACATCCATTGTTAAAAAGTTAGAAGAAAAGATAAATTGCTCTACTTCAGTAAGTAGGTATTTTATTATCTTATATGGGTACCTAATGAATTTATCCTCTAACTAGAGTGATATTATAATTGACTTGAGTTCCTAATTCCAAGCTTCCTAAAAAATGATATAAACATTAAATTAACACTCATTCCTAAGTTATATAAACAATTATAATAATCTAAAGCAATAAAATAACAAGGCATCAAAAACTCCTTAGATCTTTTAACTTCATAGGTAACTTATTTTGTAATATCAAACTACACTCCTCAAAGGCAACATCATATTCTTTTTATTTTTTTTATATAGATGATCTCCTTAAAAAAACTTTACATAAGAACTTAAGTGGAGGGGAGGTTGCCATGCAATCTCTAAGAATTTTTAAAAAAATTGTCTTCATTTTTTTCCCTTCTTCAACCTATGAGGGTATAAGCTAGGTCTCACATAAAATTTTTATAAAGGATCTAGGTATCTTTTAAAAGCTAATGTTAGATGTAAATAAGACCAACGCTGATTTTGTTCTTACTAATTCCCTGCCCATCTCCAAACTAACACCAACACTAGATGAGTGTGAGACTAGTATCAATTTTATGTTTCCTCCACACTCTTCGTCTTCCTCAAGTTTTCACGACGATTGCACTCCCTTCTTTATATTAGAATCAATACGAAGTGTTTTGCCACTCCTCAAATTGATGGCACACACTTAATCTATCACTGCAACATATTAGACAATAAGCTATGAACAAGAATGTAGCTAATTGGTCCAAAAATATTACCTAGAGTTATTTGTGATTTTTTCATTTTTTCGCATAAAGTAGCACCAATTTGTTAGACCTCCTATTACAAAGGTTTATTTTAGAAGGGTAAAGGAAAGAGTAACCGAGTAAAGTTACCACTTTTTGTTAGAGGCAGAGGCTGGTGGTTATATTACGTGTATGAGAGAGGGGAGAGAGTAGTGATTTTGTTGCATGACTGACGTAAGTAGCTGGCTAGTATAAATAATGTAATGATTAGGAAGGGGGAATTATCATATTACTCAGAGATTTCTGGTGAGCCTTAGGCTAGGAGAGAGTAGACACTCTCGAAATTGTCTGTAAATCACCCTGTAACTTGACAGACTTGAGTTACTAATAATAATATTCAGTGTCATACTTCTCAATTTCTAAGAGTATCTATCACTGGTATCAGAGCAAAGATCCTATCGATGGCTAATAAGAAGGGAGATAATCGAATGGATGGAATTGAGAAGGAAATCGAGAAATTGCGTGAAGATTTTTAGAAGAACTTTGAGCTATTGAGAAGGAACGGGGACTGGAGAAAGAAGAAATGCCCCAGCTCGAGATGAAGGAGTTACATGAAATAATGAAGATGTTTGTGAGCCCCAAAGAAGCCAGTAAGAATGGTGAGACTTCAGGCAATAATCGAAAGGAGGAGGATGTGCGCGTGGACAAAGGGAAGGGACCGATGGAACAAAGTGGGAGTTATGGGCCAACGTCAGGGGTCGAACCAATGAATGAGTTCCGACGATATTCCCAAGATAGTGTCGGTCAAAATTAGCATTCACCGGAGTATGGGTGGAATAATCCGACCCACTGGGAACCACCCCATGGGTTGACCCGACAGAAGAGAGATCGACGTGGGCCATCGGTGGGAGGAGAGCATGAACGAGAGCACCAAAGAGAAGGCTGGAGGGACTATATGGAAGAACCACCACTAGGATTTGTGCGACAGTGAGAACATTAACTGGACTGTCGAACTAGGCAAGTGGAGATGCCAATCTTTGACGGAGATGACTCGGATGGGTGGATTTGTTGGCTGGAACGCTTTTTCTCAGTGGGGAGGTTTAACGAGAGGGAGAAAATGGAGTTAGTATCGCTCAACATGGAGAAGAAAGCATTGGCATGGTTTCGGTGGGTGGAGGGTCGAAAACCAATTAGAGATTGGGAGGAATGTAAGGAACTACTTGTTACAAAATTTCGACCCATCCAAGAAGGAACCCCATGTCAACGTCTACTGGACATCAAACAAACAGGTACAGTAGATGAATATATTTGTAAATTTGAGGAATTAGCTTCTCCATTACTAGAGTTATCAGACGAAGTGCTGGAGAGTTCATTTTTAAATAGGTTATCGAAGGAAATCAAGGTGGAGCTATTAATTGCTAATCCTAGAAGTTAGGACAAATGATGTCTTTAGCTCAATAGATAGAGGAAAAGAATAAAGTAATAGGATATGATAAGGGAAACAGAGCCATGGGGAGTAATAGAATAAGCGGCTATGGTGGATACAAAACATGGGAGATAGCGGGAGACAGTGAGAAAATTGGGGATAAAACAGGAAGGGTCACTGCCACCAACAAGGTAGACGGAAATTTTAAATACTTAACATTTAATGAGATACAAGAGAAGAAGAGACGGGGACTATGTTTTAAATGTGATGAGAAATATACACAAGGCCACCGGTGTAAAGTGATAGACTTAAAGGTTATCACGGTCTTCGATGAAGAGATAGAAGTTAGTACATTGGAGAATGTAGAAGAGGAAGAAGGGCAAGAAGTGGAACTACAAAATGTAGAATTATCAGCAGGGTCGACAACTGGATTAACCTTACCCAAGACGATGAAGGTAGTAGAAGTATTAGAAGGAGAGCCCGTGGTGATCGTCATCGACAGTGGAGCCACCCATAACTTTGTATCAAAAGAGTTGGCGTTGAAATGGAGTTCTAAATGGGACCCCACTGACAAGTACGAGATAGTAGTGGGGAATGGAGAAAAGGTAGCAGGAAATGGGGTCTATAGGAAATTGAATTTAAAGATACAGGAGCTAAAAATCTGTGAGGATTTTCTGCCAATGAAGTTGGGCAATAGAGATGTTTTACTGGGCATAAAATGGTTGAGAACACTAGGAGATGTCCTGAATAATTGGTGTACACTGACTATGAAAATAAGAGTGGGTGAGGACATTATTATCAAAGGGGATCCAATCTTGTTGAAATCCTTGGTGAGTGCAAAATCCCTTTATAAGGATCTCAAAGAAGGAGATTTCGTGTACTGGTTGCAAATGGCAGAACAAGAGGAAGAACCGAAGGTGATGATTAAGGTGGACCTTGAAATCAGCAGCGTGTTGGAAGAGTTTGGAGGGGTTTTTCAAGAGTCACAGACATTGCCGCCGAAAAGGGGAAGAGAACACCACATCCACCTAGTCCAAGGAGAAGGACTAGTTATGGTCCGACCCTACAAGTATCCTCATTTTCAAAAGAATGAAATCGAGAGACCGGTTAAGGAGATGTTAGAATCGGGAATAATTCAGAATAGTACTTCACCGTATGCTAGTCCAGTTCTGCTAGTCAAGAAAAAAGATGGAGGGTGATGTTTTTGTGTGGACTATCGTGCTCTAAACAAGGTGACCGTAAGTGACAAATTCCCTATACCCATAATAGAAGAGTTGATGGATGAATTGAATGGGGCAGTTATCTTCTTTAAGATATATTTGAAGTCCGATTACCATCAAATAAGGATGAAGGAGGAAGATATTGAGAAAATGGCATTTTGAACTCATAAAGGGCATTATGAATTTGTCGTAATGCCTTTCGGCTTGACAAACGCCCCCGCTACATTTCAATCCTTGATGAATCAAAATTTTAAACCCCATCTCAGAAAATTCATACTAGTGTTCTTTGAGGACATCTTAGTTTACAACAGAAGTAAAGAGAAGCATCTAAGGCATCTAAGGGTGACTTTGAGTAATTTGAAGAATCAGAAGCTTTATGCTAATTATAAGAAGTGTGTCTTTGGATAGCCTCACTTGGAATATCTGGGCCACATTGTTTCAAAACAAGGGGTCACAATAGATCAGTCTAAGATAGAAGCGATGTTGAGGTGGCCTAAACCAATAACCTTGAAGGAGTTGAGGGGATTCTTGGAGCTGATGGGTTATTATCAGAAATTTGTAAGAGGATATAGCCACATTGCATGGCCCTTGACACAGCTGCTTAAGAAGAACAATTTTAAGTGGACAGTGGAAGCAAAGAAGGCTTTCAGCAACCTAAAACAAGTCAAGACCACCGTACTTGTTCTAGCCTTGCCCGATTTCAATCACCTTTTATTTTGGAGACTGATGCTTCAGCTTCGGGTATGAGGGCTGTGCTGATGTAGAATAACCAATCGACTCTATTATAGCCAATCATTGTCAGCAGAAAGGAAAGGGCAATCAACTTATGAGAGGGAACTTATGGGTATTGTGTTGACTGTCAAGAAGTGGAGATCTTATCTCCTAGGTCATAGGTTTGTCATTTAGACTGACCAGAAATCGTTAAAGTTTCTACTAGAGCAGCGGGAGATTCACCCCGATTATCAAAAATGGATCACCAAATTGTTGGGTTTTGACTTCGCCGCTGAGTACAAACCGGGTAGAGATAACAAATTGATGGATGCTCTATCATGAGTACAGTACCAAGAAGAGTTGCAGACTGTAATGACATGCAAAATCATAGATATGGATGTAATCTTGCAGGAGATAGGAGCTGATAGCAAGCTAAAGGAGTTGGCAGAAGCTGTCAACCGAGATCCTGGTTTCAGGCCTCTATATACGGTGAAGCAAGGTAGACTTTACTACAAGGACAGATTGGTAATCTCTAATACTTCTACTTTTATATATAAAATTATAAAGGATGGTCATGAGAGTCACTTGGGAGGATGTGGAGGTCCGTTAAAAACATATAAGCGCATTGTATTAGGAGGGCATGAAGAAAGAAATTTATCGATTTGTGGTAGCTTGCTTAACATGACAACAGAACAAATACATAACACTGTGACCAGCAGGATTATTGCAGCCCCTGGCGATTCCAAATCAGGTATGGGATGAGATAATGATGGATTCTATTAAAGGGCCCCCAAAATCCCTTGGATATGCATCCATCTTGGTCGTTTTGGAAACGCTGAGCAAGTATGCTCACTTCTTACCACTCAAGCACCCATAGACGGCATAATCAGTGGCTGAAGCGTTCATCAAGGATATTATGAAGTTACATGGATTCCCTAGATCGGTGGTTTCTGACAGAGATAAGGTTTTTATGAGCAAATTTTGGGGGGAGTTGTTCAAGGTGCACGGAATAGTCCTTAAGTTCAGCTCATCCTATCACCCTCAAACCGATGGTGCTACTGAGGTGGTGAATAGATCAGTAGAAGCCTATTTGAGGTGCTTTGCAGGAGACACCCCCAAGCAATGGATGAAATGGTTGGGTTGGGTAGAATATTGCTATAATACTTCCTATCATGTGGCTCTTAAAACTACACCTTTTAAGGTCTTATATGGAAGGGATCCTTCTCCAATTTTTCAGATGGGATCGAGGGTCTCAAGAATGGAGTCGGTTGATGTATTACTACAACAAGGGGACCACTACTTGACCAAAATTAAACAGCATTTATCTAAGGCACAAAATGACATGAAAATTAGAGTTGATAAACACAGGCGAGAAGTGGTTTTCCAAGTCGGAGACATGGTATGGCTGAAGCTAGCTCTTTATCGACAATTATTTGTAGTGAGAAGGGTCAGTGAGAAGTTGGCCCCTCGGTATTTTGGTTCATTCTGAGTGTTGAGAAGGATTGGGGAAGCGGCATATGAATTGCAATTAACAGAGTTAGCCCGGATTCATCCTATCTTTCATGTGTTACAGCTACGAGCCGTGGTGAGAGAGGGTAAGGATAAGCTGATTCTACCTAACAAGTGGACAGGGGGAGATGAGTTAAGGGTGCAACGTGAAAAAGTCTTAGTAATAAGACCACTAGGGGGATCTAAGGGACTGGAAGTTTTGATCAAGTGGGAAGGGTTAGCAGATTCAGAAACTACTTGGGAGAAATTCGATGACATAGTGGAATAATTCCCAGAGTTTCACCTTGAGGACAAGGTGCAACTTATGGGGGGGAGCAGTGTTAGACCTCCTATTACAAAGGTTTATTCTAGGTAGGTAAAGGAAAGGGTAACCGAGTAAAGTTACCATTTTCTGTTAGAGGTAGGGGCTGGTGGTTATATTACGTGCATGAGAGAGGGGAGAGAGTAGTGAGTTTGTTGCATGGCTGATGTAAGTAGCTGGCTAGTATAAATAATGTAACGATTAGGAAGGAGGGAATTATCACATTACTAAGAGATTTCAGGTGAGCCTTAGGCTAGGAGAGAGCAGACACTCTCGAAATTGTCTACAAATCACCCTGTAACTTGACAGACTTGAGTTACTAATAATAATATTCAGTGTCATATTTCTCAAATTTTGAGAGTATTTATCACAATTCCCCGTAGTTAAAAATTATAGGCCAAATTTTCAAAAATTGTAGATAAAAAGAATCAGGTACAAAATGTTTTCTTAGCTAAAACGCTACAAATATGATGGAGGGAAAACATTTGGTGCCAAATAATTGGCAACAAAATAGAAACATGGCCAATAATTTTTGGCTAAGTTTTACATGTTCATAACCATATAATTTTTCTATTTTTAGTAATTTCTTATTTTCTAAATTTTTATTTTGTAAGTAAAATTTTTAACTACTTTTTTAAAATTTTGTAAGACAAGACTTTTAACTATGAATTTGTAAAACTATTACTAAACATTATTTGCAACTATTTCCATAATCCATGTTATTGAGCAATTTGCAACTTTTTGTATCTAATGTATCAACATATTTTTATAGTGAATTATTTTGTTATTGTTATAAAATCAAATCATAGAGAAATATTATTAATTCAAAATGTCGAGCATTCCATGTATAAAGTAAAATTATATAAATATTATCAAATTATACTAATAAAAGTAATATAACATTAAAAGATGATCCTTTGTTCTTATAAAAGATATTAATAATAGTTTGAGCAATCCTTCTAAACAAAACAATACAGAGATTTACTTTACAAATTGGAATATGTCTAGATATATTAATAAAGATGCTCAAATTACGAAAACATTTAAGCATAACTCGAATAATTACGAAATGTTGTCCAAGTTCATAAACCTGTAACAGTTAACAAGGTTGGTCAAAATCAACTAAAATTATTGTGAGAAAATTGATACACTAATTATTTGTTTCAAATTAAAGCAAACACTACATAACTTTACCATTCACAACATGATCACTCATCAATTACATCTTCATCGATTATGTAATATAAGAAAAAAGTTTTAAGATTAAATTATAGTGTATATAGGAAATGATAGAATAAAGCTAAGATATAAAATTAATACATTCTAAACCTATTTGATCTTTTACAAATTTTGTGAAATTCTTCACTCATTCTAAGTATTGACTAGACCATTTATGATAAGTCATCCAACTTTGGTCTATATAGATATACAATTATAAGTCATTTACTAAATTAGTGAATGCAATTTAAGATGTAAATAACATAATGGTAATCAAAATTGACATACCAAGTTTATATTCTACCAAAGAATGCAATAGTCGGCAAATAGTGACAAGCCCAGTAATAGAAGAATGGAAAATATCATAACCTTGGAATAGTATGTTATATCAAAATTTTAACTCAAAGATACCTTATAATGAATATAACATTTATATATCTACAAATGCATTCGAATTATATTCATGTAATATAAAACATAAAAAGAAAAAATATTAAGAACTTTTTTCATAAATTTTATGTAATAAGATACGTGACAACATAATATTATGTAATAAGCATATGGTGAAAAACTATTTTCAATGAGAAAAAAATATAGTTTGGTGTTCTTTAATTTGCTAGCCATGGACATAACTTATTTTGGATACATGTTCTTTTCTTTTTCATAAGAAAAAACGAGCAAACAAGGCCTCATTTAAAAAATTCAAGTCCTAATTTATTAAATTTAACCTTATCTTAGGCCCCAACTTAACCTTAGAGAATATATAGCTTGTTTAATAATTCATAGGTTTCAATCACATCAAAGAAAAATTTTGTAAGGCTAAATAACAGAAATTGTCTTCAATACTATTATAATTTTAGCTATAATTTGTAAGAAAATATATATCAAGAAACAAAAGAGATAATGCAACCAACATAAAGGCATAAAGAAAGCAAAGCCGAATCTAAAATCCACCATAGATGTAAGATTTTTAATAAAAAGAAAAGGAATTAGCAGAGAAGTTCTCTGCTAAAGGAAAAGAAGGAGAAAATTATGAATCGAAAAAAGTAATGAGAACATTATTCAAGCAATAAATTTAGATATTAGTGGGAAAAGGAGAAAAGCAGAGGAAGGTAATTTGAAGTAAAAGGAGATATTTAAAATAATAAATGAATAACAAAAAGGATAGACTCTCTCTCTCTCTTGTTTAAGAAGTTCATTTATTATTGATGAACAATGGAACTCATATTTAAGGTTATCCATGCACAATCTTAATGTGACAATGTCATGTACAATGCATATAATTAAGCTTATTAATTAGTCAACTAGCCATGGACACTACTTTAATTAATTTAATCATATACTATTGATATAATAGCAAATAGACAAGAAGCCTCTCCTTTGTGTTTTTGTCAAGTTCTTAGCCTTTGAAACCTGTCTACTGTAGGCTATCTAGAATTCCATGAAATAAGTACTGATAATTTATTTTTATCTAAGTATAAAGAATTTGTACCAATAAAAAAATATTAATGTGTGAAATTCCTTGACAAATTAAATATTTAATGTAACCATGAAGACAACAAACCATCAATCTATTTTATTCAAGTAGACTATTTTTTTTTATCAATTTTGTTATAAGAATTACCATTTTAGGATTTACTTATATCTCCTAGTTCAAATTGAATGTATTGGACATATCCACTATCTTAAACTACTAGGGTCTCAAAATTATCATTCACATTGGACACCAAGCTTCATATGTCAATGTAAAAAAACTGTATAAAGAAACTTGTATTTCTAATTAGTTCTTTAGTAACAACTTAAACCACCAGAGAGATATTTACAATTCAAAATTTCATGTTAATGTACACAAGTACAAAAGAGCAAATAATTAATACAAATTCCAGCATAATTCTTCAAAAAAAAAAAGAGAGAATAAGGGAAGAACCATCGCCTTGAGAGAGATAAGAAAGTACCAGAAGAGCTATGAGTTGTTGATCTGCAAGCTCCTTTTTCAGAGGCTAGTGAGGTAAATTGATCAGGATTTCAAAATAGATATAAGGTTCCGAAGCAGCATTGTCATGTCATGGCTCTTCAAGAAGCTACTGAGGTTTGCCTTATCGGACTTTTTGAAGATAACAATATTTTACCCAAAACAAAGTAAATAATATAAAATAAGTTAACAAATGAGATGTTCTATATATGATTTCTTATCGAATCGATAATTAAATGAGTGAAATGGAGGATTATTAGTAATAAACAAGTTTTAAGATGGGGAGGGAGAGAGATGGGCATCTTTTAGAGCTCCTTTCTTTTTACGAAAATAAAAAATAAACCCTAAATCATCAAAAAGATCAAACAACAGAACCTTAAAGAAACGAAGATGTAAATTTGAAGTAAATAAAGCCCTAGAAATCTCTAACACTTTTGGGACCAAGAGGAATTTAAAAGCAAATGTCAAAGGCACTACAAAGAGAATAAGAGAGTCAAAGTGAGAGAGAGACCAGAGAAGAACCTGAGTACCAGAGAGCAAGACTACCACAGAGTGGAGTCTGAAATAGGGGTACAAAGTTTCATATCCAAAATAATGAGAGAAGAAGAAGAAAGAAAGGAAACAAAGTGGTCAAGTAGGATATCGGCATGGGATATGGGATATTGGGGACTTGAATTAGAAGTCGATTTCTTGGAAGTAATCAATATTTTCTCGTCCTCCAGTACGATATATAATACTTCCCTCACCTAAGCTATTCAGGTATTATTAACACGATCCTAGATGATTCGTCTTCGATATGTCTTTCGCGAAGGAAATCGTTCTGTGGATTGGTTAGCTTTTTATGTGACGTCATTTGGTTTCAGAATTACATTTTTGCAGTTTTCTCCTTCGGGATATCTTACTATCCTCTTAAAGGATATGTGTGGGGTTTTAACTCGTAGGCCCATTGTTTAGGCCTTGCTTTCTTCCCTTTAAATTAAAAAAAAAACTAAAAGGAAATGACGTCATTGAAGTGGTTTTTGGGCCTTTTTTCACTATGAACAGATTTTTGTAGAAAAAAGCTATAAGTTGAGGCGAATTTGTGTTTTTATAGCTCAACTTTTTTTGCTACAAATTTTATTCGTATCTAAAAAATGTTTCTAAAAGTTATTAGATTTGAAAATTAAATGTAGCCTATTCACAAAATAACTTTCACCCTAGCGAAAGTAAACATAGTTAATAGTTTTTAAAAATCCGCAAACCATTAATTAGTTTGTAGGGTACTGCTTTAATAAAATATGATTTAGAAAATTCATAGTCAAATCCTTACTATTAGTTATGAATTTCAAATTGTAGAAACCAATGTAGCTAATATTCATATTTGTTGTAGTGTATGTGGTCTATCTAATTACTGGTAAAAGGTTGTCCTTAATTTCTTTCACTTTTAATCTCCGGCAATTGGGTAAATTCCATCTCCAAGTTATGAATAGACTCATTGTTTGATTGAAACACTTTTTTAAGCTTCTCTAAATTATCTAATCTTTTTGATTGCACCTAGCAAAGATGATACAAAATACTTAAGCATCTCTTCCATATTATTTCCTTATAACAGTGTGATAATAAAAATTAAGGCTTTTTATTAGAACCTAAATGTTCCTATAAGCTTACTTACTCATACTCCTTACTCTTTCCATAGGGGATTTGAATGATTCCTTTACCTAAACTGTATGTGTGGGAATAGTGGTAATTTACCACTTGTTTTTTCTTTATAGGTAGCCATGTAATTCACCTCTTCGTAATAGCTTGACGTGGGCTCTAAGTTCAAGCATGCATAGGAATAATGCCATATATGCCATGCTGATATCAAGCCTCTTTATTACTCATATCATGGTTCATAAACATCTTCATTTGATTAGAGACATTAGCTACATGTAATGCTATGATTGAAATGCTTGAAACTTATAAAAGGATGCTTTCAGTTTTTGCCTCACCACTTCAATTAACAAGTTTTTTTTTTTGAAAATTTCTTTGATTAGCAAGTTCCTTTCCAAAGTCTAGTTAATCTCCTTAACCTCCTTGGTAGTTTTTATATAGATAGCAATTTACATAATAATGTCAACCAAGTTATGACATATTAGGGTGAATGATAGTTGATATCTTACATGTTATAAGGGGCTAATTAAATCAAATTAAATTCAAAACAACCAGATCATTGGATTTCCTCACAACAAGCTTTTCTTTATAAGTCTTTTAGCTTGACTATTTGTCATGATCGTAATACATAATTTCTACACTCCTATAAGGAAAAATCTTGTAACAGTAAAGGGTCTTAACCATTTGGATTTAAGTTTACCTAAAAGTAGTCAAAATTGAGAATTATAGATAAAAGCTTAATTTTTAGTTTAAACTCCTTACCACGCCTTAGATGTTGGTCATGGCTTCTTTTTTCCTCCTTTTGTATCCTTGAACTTTCATACACTATATTAAACCACTTATCCTACTTATTGATTTAGACTATACATTTTTTTATACAAGGTCTTGATCATAGTTAAAAAAATTATAGGCCAAAATGCATTATGCTTAATTTCCATTAGTAAATGATAGGATTTCCAATAAACTAGCCTATTCATTATGGTGCCACTTAGTGTTTTATAAGCAATCCTATAAGCTCATAGAGCATCATTTAAGCTCACAGGTTATTCTTTCTTACATTTCTTGATAGTTTTTTCTAATATCCTCTTTATTTCAGCATTAGTTACTTCTATTCGGTTGTTATTTTGAGGGTGATGAGGAGTAACAAATTTATGTGTGCAAAATTTTTTTAAAGTGTTTTCTCTATCACTAATTATAGTTCTAGGTGTACTAAAATGTATAAATAACTTTTCTGGTTAATAATTTCCCTAACATCATTTACGCAAATAACAAAGTAAGCATTTTCACTATGATGCACTACAAAAAATTAAATTTGCGTTTTATTTTGATAAATTTTGTAGATTTTAAGTGAATTGATGTTTCACTTGACTGATTTTTGAATGTTGTGATGAACTTGGTTCCTTGGTTGTGACGGTTGATGCTTATCAATTATGATTATGATTGAAATCTTAACATTTTTGCACCTTTTTGATCTTTTTTTAATTTTATTTTTGTTGTAGTGGTTTAGTAAGTTGTATTTATATAAAACCCTTAATGTTTTGCAAGCACATGGATCGTAAGCATAGTAGTTGAGGTGTCAATTCCATAAGGAATTAGCTAAACTAATTAAATCCTAACTTTGTCTAATGTCTAGAATTGTGATAAAAATGACAATAAAAAAACAAAAAATTAAGCAATTGAATATGGATTGACTAAATTTGAAATTTAGAAATTAAAATAAGTAGATCAAAATAGAGCACCAACCACTTATCAATTAATATATCGCAACAAAACAAGATAAAGCAATTATGAGAGGATGAGATTCATTATATTGTCATTTTGCTACCCTAATCACTTTTGATTTTAATGGTATTGGTCCTAGAATTTTGAAAGGATTATTTTTTTTCAAGATCTAATCATTAAACCCTATTTAATAACCCCTAATTGAATATGAAATTTCAATTTTACAATTTGTCAATTAGCAAAGACAACCTACATCTCTAATTAGATGTTAAGCAATTTAATAGACTATCGGGTCCTCACACAAGATCTCTCTTTGTATTATTACCGATTTGACGTTTATGTGATTTATTGGGTTGTTAATTCTCATTACCCAACCTAATCATATCACTATCGCAATCTCTTGATTTGTTAATGAAGTATGCAAAAATCATAAACACCACAACATTCAAACAATTTCATTAATATCAAAAGTAATAAGTCACAAAATGATTTAAGAATCAATCCCTAAATGAAGTTAAAACATCTTTAACAATATATTCAACATCATCATTTCCAAAGCATACATTAGACGAAGTAAATAACAAAAGGAATGTAGAAATAACTTGGAATGAAAGGCTGGAGTGGCTGGACAATAACTCCTGCAACTCCTTCTTCTCCCTTCCTTGTCTTCTTTTCTAAAGTGGCAAATGAAGGGTATCTTGATTAGGCATTTTATGATCTTAGATAGTTCCTAGTCGATTTAGAGTAAAAACTAGATTTTACTCAAGCCAAAAAGTCCAAAAAGACCCTCCAAAATTGAGAATAGGAGGAGATCTCCACGTCTGGCAAGTGTCTGTCACGACCATAACAGGGGTGTCACGATCATGACCCTTCAAAAATGTCTTCTGTAACGATCATGAAAAGGGTGTCATGATCGTGACCCTGAGATGATGTTATCGTGACCTTGGATTTTTATTCATGCTTTCTCCAACTTCCTTTGATCTTCTTCATCTGATTTCATACACTAACAAACACATCAAAATACCTTAAGCGCACAAAATTAAAGTTCAATATTATGCTCTAAACCACATAACACTAAAAAATAACAACACATAGTCACATTGACATAATTTTAAACCTAAACATGGACAATTCATCTAATCAACACCTAAAAACAAACTAAAATGCCTACCAAAACATAATGTAAAGTACCACTATCAACGTCTATACACTTAAAATTTTGCTTGTCCTTAAGCAAAAACAAAACAACTACAAACTCAACAAACCAAACACTAACAAATATATTCACTGTAACACCCCCTATACAAAACCTACAATCGTCCACTCATAAGGCAACTACTTTCCTGTACATATATTCACGACATGCATTCTGGTTCAATGTTATACATATACATATTACAAAACTCCCCAATATTTAACATTATCATTTAACAGTAGCAAAACATTTTTACATTTACATGGTAATCTAAAAGAAAACATAGAATTTCCTTTAACCATTACATGTACAATCATATTTAACTAAAAATGCCTTCCAAAACTACTTTTTTCTTCTATCTATTGGCCTTGTTCCCTGCAGATGTTCCCTGTAACTCTCTCCTATAACTTGGACCTACACAGTTTAACACTCGTGCTAAGCTTGAAAGCTTAGTAGGGAAAACACTTAGTTTGGATGACCACTCACACCAGTCATCCGCCAAGCACACACATTTAGAAATATCACAACTTATATACCATAAATTCACATTCATGAGAAAACATTGATATTCAATGCTCATGTAAACAATGATGGCATACTTAAGCAAAGTACATAATGCAAATATGCTTTAACATATTATCCATATACTGAAAATGCACATTTATAAGCCAAATATTGATATTCAACGCTCATTGATGCAAATTATCAAAATAATTGCACATCATTACAATTCATCATTACAACCAATACCAATGCTCATCAATACTAATTATTCATATTGTCATATTGTATTTCTTATTTATGACTGTTAAGTTTCTTTTTTGTGTTAAGCCTATACATTTTCTATAGGTATGGATAATAGGGGTAGTGGAGTATTGAATTTTGGACACTAGTGGTGTCAAACTGTAGTAACTGCACTGTAACCCTATAGGCATATCCATCTATCCACCACCAAGACAATAGAGCATGCACTGTAACATTTCTGTTAACCATTTACAAATTTCACAATTCATATATTAATGAATCATAAGATATACATTTCAAGTAATAAAATCTATATTTACGTTCATAGATGCCATTTATGGCTTACCACAATTAGAAGGGTATGCAAATTACACTTGTATAATCATACTATACACATATGAGTAATGAATATGCATACAAATCATTTATGTACATGGAAAATTTCTTTGGAATGCATTATGCTCAATCTTATATTCCAATGTTTAATCCCCCAATTCACATATGGTAAGTCCTATTTCATTTATTTCTAGTTGTTTGAAAAGTTTCATACATATTCAAAAAGGTTCATATAAGATTCGGCAAAAATCAGAAATGAAAACAAACTCAAAACAGTGCAATTTGAGCTAAACCCTAAAGTGATCTAAAAAAGGGCAAACTATCAATCTAGAAACAAATCACATGACAGAGTCTAATTGTTCCTTAATATTCGTATAAAACAAGTCAGAACTGGGTTTTTTGATCTTCTATAAATTTTCCCATTTGTGTCTCTAGTTTCTAAAACACTAATCAGGCCATTGGGACTTCTAACACATGAGCTATAGACCAAATATCACACGCTACTCCAAAATAGGGGCAGCATTAGGTCATCATTTTCTATCCCAATTTGCAACTTCATAAAGCTAGAATTAAGTCAAATTCTCTTCTATATATTTCTATTTCTATGTCTTAGTTTTCATATGCAACTAAAACCACCAAATTTAGAGGCCTATAGGCTGATTGATGACCCAAACAATGTGAGTGGTTCAACAGACCCTAAACAAAATTCCACTACATGATAATCTCTTGTGATATTCAACTAATTCTATACAAGAAAACACCAAAATAGCACCAAAGTATCATCCCAGCAACCATTACACATCCAAATGAATCTTTTTACACATTCAAATGTAGACATATAGATAAATTAACCAAGCGAAGTCCCAAACCTCCAAATTGACAAAGTAGGTCTTCTATTGCGTTTCCTTCCTTTCCTTTTTGTCTTTGCTTGACTTACCAACTAGAAACACCAAAAATATACCTATCAATCCCACTTCCAACCTTATAATTTCACTCCTTCATAAGCAAAATAAGAAGAGATAAAGGTGAAGAGAAAATCCCTAACGTTTACCTTGATTTCCACCTAAGATTGACTTGATTTCTTACATGAAAAATGATGGGATGAAGAAGGTGAAATGGAGAGGAGAAAAATCTGAACTTAAAACCGCCAAAATGTCATGCATCTCCCCTTTCCAATCCCTATTCTAGATCTTTCAAGACTCACACATATGATTAATTCCTATTGGATACTCACGCTTTGTTATTATTATTGATCACACATGTCTTAATCCAATTGGTCCATATGTTAACTTTAGAAAAATTACATATTTGTCCTTATTCTTCCTTTACTTCCCACATTATCCTACAATATTATAAATTAATTTCATTCCCTTATTTATTAATTTTCTAATGTAATAAATTTCATGAAATTTGGCTAATTATTCCAGGAGTTATACCCAAAATACTACAGGCTGTTCGAAAACAGGGACAACAACCATAACTCAACTTCAAGCTAGAATTCAGAAAGCTTATAGGCATAATAAAATTTCGGTTTCTCCATAAAAGTTTTATACCTATGTCTCTATTTTAATCTCCAGTTAGAATTATCCAATTTGGAGGTCTATATACCAAGATATGGCCAAATTACAGAAGTCTACTCAGTGGAACATATCCATTCAGTGAGGTACACATCCCAAATCAACTAACTTCGGTCTTATCATGCAAGAGCAACACAAAAATATATCCAATTTAACCAAAAACATCCCATTTACTTATGGATTACTTATTTTATCAATTCCCCTCACATCACATCCATAAATCCAAGCAATCATATTAAATATTTCCATACATATTTCACGTCTAAGTATGTATGTCTATATTGAAGTGAACAAATTATCCATTGACATATGTTTTTTACATTAAATATCATTATATCTCTTACTATACTTAAATGTACTTAATTCATTATATTCACTTCTTAATACACCCTAGACATGCTATAATACTTCCAGGGTATATGTTGATGTGCTACATTCACGCATATGCAATAATGATACAATGGCATAGAACTTCATGAAACTAATTTAACTTTAAAGAATGTCCTTTAAGTTATTCTAACTTACTAATTTATGCAATTTTTGGCTAAGTACTTTGAACTAAATATACACACTAATCAAGAACTTGATGCCATATTCATTTAGCCTCAGCTCTTGCACACACACATTAATAATTAGTTAGTTAATCAAAGTTGTAGTTATCTCTAAGTAGCTTTTCATGAAAATTCATTCTATTCTCAAAGGTCAGTAGGACTTATTTATCAAAACACTATTTTTTTAATTCTCTTGACATGGACATAGCCTTTTAACACGAAGGCAAACATTTGTGATGAATGTCTCCCAGTTACTCATCTAGGTCATGTTTTATTAAATAGCTTGGTTGGAATGTCATTCTATCTTTTTGACGTGAAAGCAAACATTTGTAATAGTTTTATTAATTGGCTTGGTTGGAATTTCATTATAGCCTTTTGATGCGAAGGCAAACATTTGTGATGAATATCCCCCAATTACTCAGCTATATCACATTCTCAATTAGCTATTAGCTTTATTCATAACCCAAAGGTTAGCAGAATAGTTATTTCTAAAAGATATACACTTTTCTTTTCACATTTTGTATACCTTACCTCATTTGTTTAGCTAATCATCCTCATGAAAAGATACTAACGATGCTACTTATTCAATTAACGTATAATTATAAATGTATGTGAAAAATTTCCTAAGGTGAGCAAACTAATGTCATATTTGAATTAGCATGTATATTTAACCAGAGATACCTAGAGCACGAATTGCACAAGCTAATAAATCTTTACAATTTAGAAGACTATATTCAAAGCTAAGCCAATTCCATTAATTCCTAGCCATTGACACATTCACATAATTCACACTGTGAAAACCTAAGCAAAAACTAAAATATGACATTCAAAATTCACACTCATGATAAAAAATACAATGCATATGTCCCTACACTTGGACAACATATTGTCCCCAATGTGAGAAGAACATACAACACGTAAGGGGTGGAATAAAACAAAATGACAAGAAGGACATAAAAACAAAAGGAAAAGATAAGGGTTAGGGCATAAACCTGTTATGGTGATTGAGGTGGTGATGGTGTCAGAGGTGGTATTAGAACGCCTTGAGCCTCAAAGTATTTGTAAATTCCTTGTATTTCATAACATTAGCGATGTTATTCCTTTGCTATCTCCTTTAGCATTTTACTAATGTCAGAAATTGAGTTTAGCACCTTTTCCTATTTTTCAGCTTCTTCTTCCTCAAATTCCTCATTGGTTGACTCTTCAATTTGTTGATGCGGTGGTGTTGAGCTAGAGTTGACCTATCCTACCTTGTTTTTCACATATGGTTTCGAGCTGACGTCTCAAAGTTCCATATGGTGGACCTTCAAGATCTTAGCCCTTCTCAGATGATGATGGATAAGAAACTCAGGAAAATGCATAGTTAGTCCTTCACAATCAATACTGTAGTAAACAACAATAGAATTAACCAAATATCCCATGCCAAGACTATTGCTTCTCTTTTTCAAAGTAGCAATAATGGTGTTAAAAATATGAGTGGTTGTGCAAACTTGAATGCTATGATCCATGCACCACAAAAGAAATAACTCTTTGACCGAACACTTATTGCTTTCACTTTTATTGAAAATGATTTGGCACATAAATTTGTGTAACAACAAGTATTGAAGACTACAAATGATATTGTTGTGTTGCATTTTAGGATCACAGTTGTCCAACCCTGTCAATTGTGTCCAATGCTATTTAGCATGGAAATCATCATATTGATCCACGATGGTCAATTTTGGGAATCCACCAATTTTACACATGATTTCATAGTTTAACACATATGGTCGACCGCACAACCGAAACCAAAATTACTTAGGGCTACTTTGCTCAAATTGAAAAGATGTGAAGAATTCATGGTTTAATTCCTCATATATAAAAAAGTTAAAGTTCATGAATTTTTCCTATTAAATTTTTCGACATAAATTATCAACCTTCTCTCATAGTTTAAGAGTTTCCAAGATATCAAAGTCTAAATATTTCAGAATAACTACATTTTTACCATAAAGAGTTCAAAAACGAGTACCTTCCTCTTCTGATTAAATCAAAAACAGTGCTTTGTAATTTGCCACTCGATTTTGTTGTCTGTGACCTAATACTTTCACGTGGGCTTTCGATTGTGCTCACTTTACTGTCTGCTTAATCCTTAGGCCTATTTGGAGTAAGCAATTTGTTGTTGAAGAATTAAAAGAAAGAAAGAAATTTAAGGCTAGATGTAGAGAGAAAGTTAGAGAGTTTTGATTCTAGAGAGAGTGGAGAGAGTGTTGTGGGTAAGAAAAATGTGGGTAAGATTGAATATATAGGTTAGGGGGAGAAAGGAGGGAAAAAAGGGAAAGAAACCTGAAAGTCAAGTGTTCCATCTTTGCCCTGTCGTAGGTCAAGATCGTGACAGTAGCTTCCATTACGGGTCACAATTGTGATAGTAGTTTCTAAAACCAGGTCACAATCGTGACTGTAGCTTCCAACACTGGGTCATGATCATGACTAGGGAGTCACGATTGTGACAGATGAATTTTTATGCTCTTTCCTATTTTTGATTTTGCTTCTTCACGTCATCTCCGAATTTCGAAAGAAAACTAACTACTGAATATGGTAAGTTATAGTCGCTAGCTTGACCTTCATAATTAGAAGCATGTTTAATTATCCGAAAGGAAAGAAATTACTTCCCTTTCTTTAGAGACCACTCCTCCGAGATACGGTTTGCAACGTTGCCCTTTTACCTTAAAGGTTTCTTTATTCAAATTTTCCAATTCAAGCGCTCCATGGGTGAATACTCAGGCGACTATAAAAGTCCACTCCATCGCGATTTAAGCTTTCCTGGAAATAGCTCACGCTCAAATTGAACAGCAAAACCACACCTCCTACCTTAAATCCTTTTTGCTTCATATTAGAATCATGCCACCTCTTCATCTTTTCCTTATAGATTTGGCATTTTCATACACATTGTGACGAGACTCATTGATTTCATTTAGTTATAAAAGTTGTTTCCTCACCTGTTCGCTTCCAATCAAAATTTAAAATTTTCATTTCCCAGTATGCTTGATGCTCTAGTTCTCTAGGAAAATGACAAGCTTTATTATATATGAGCCTAAAGGGAATTATTCCGATCGAAGTTTTGAAAGTGGTCTGATAAGCCCATAGGGCATCACCAACTTTAATGCTCAGTCCTTCCCTAAACTATTATCGTCGTTTCTAAAATCTGTTTTAACTCCTGATTCATGACTTCCACTTGTCCACTTGTTTGTAGGTGATAAGGAGTGGTAACATGATGGTGGACTCTGTATCTTTTAAGGAGAGTATAAAAAGATTTGTTATAAAAGTGTGCTCCTCCATCACTTATAATTGCTTTTGGCACTCCAAATCGGTTGAATAACTATTTAATGAATTTTTGAACAACCTTTCCATCATTTGTTGGAGTTGCCACAGCTTCAACCTATCTTGATACATAGTCTATGCCTACTAAAATGAATGTTTTCCCATTGGAGGATGGGAAAGGACCCATGAAGTCAATATCGCACACATCAAAAACTTCGACTTCTAGGATGTTGGATAAGGGCATCTCATCTCTTTTCAAGATGTTGCCCACTCTTTGAAATATATCACATTGCACCATAAATGCCTGAGCATCTTTAAACAGATGTGGCCAATCGAATCCATATTGAAGTACTCAAGTCGATGTCTTGTTTGTGCCATAATGTTTAATATACAAAGCTTTATGACACTACATCAATATGTCCAACATCTCCTCCTTCGAAACATACTATCTTATCAGTCCATCAGCACACATCGGATATAAGATCAGTTCATTCCATAGATATTAAGTACACTCTTACAAGAATCGTTTCCTCTATTGATACGACATATCAGAAGGGAGCTTACCATTGGCGAAAAAATTAACTATATCAACGAACCATGGTGTCGCCATACTGTTGAGTAACATTAGATTTTCATCAAGAAAATTTTCATTAATGTCATCACTTTACTCGAATTCCCCTCCTTCCGTATATGACAAATGGTCTACAACCACATTCTCTTCTCCCTTCTTATCTTGCACTTTAATGTCAAACTTTTATAAAAGTAGCACCTATCGAATGAGTCTTAACTTCTCGTCCTTCTTAGTAAAAAGATATTTTAGCGCAATAAGCTTGGTAAATATGATCACTTTAGAACCCAAGAGGTACGACCGAAACTTGTCGCATGCATACACCATTGCAAGTAACACATTTTCCGTGGTGCTGTAATTCAGTTGAGGTCCTGTAAGTGTCTTACTTACGTAATATATCACATACAACTTCTTGTCTTTTTTTGACCCAACACACAACCTACAGCTTGGTCACTAGCGTTGCACATGACCTCAAATGGGAGTGTCTAATTAGGTGACATTAAGATTGGGGCTTATGTGAGTGCCTCCTTCAATTGAATAAATGTAGATAAACAATCATCATCAAAATGGAAAAGAACTTCTTTGACTAATAAGTTTGTCAATGATCTTGCAATCTGCAAGAAATCCTTAATAAATTACAGTAGAACCTAGCATGACCCAAGAACTCTTACACGCCTTTGACATTGATAAGCGATGGGAGCTTCTTTATGACCTCCATCTTTGCTTTATCCACTTCAATTCCTTTATGCGAAATCTTGTACCCTAAAAATATCCCCTCATGCATCATAAAGGGGCACTTTTCCCAATTTAACACCAAATGTGATTCTTCACATCTTTGAAGTACTTTGTCCAAAATTAGTTAGGCACTACTTAAAAGAGTCTCCAAATATTGAAAAACCATCTATAAAAACTTCCATTATGTCTTTGATCATATCGCAAAGATAGACATTATACACATCTAAAATGTAGCTGGAGCATTGCATAACTTGGAAAGCATTCGTCTATACGCAAACTTAAGAAGTAGTCGCCTATATGCAAATGTACTATAAGGACATTTAAAACTGGTCTTTTCTTAGTCTTCGAATTGATGAATATTTGGTTGTATCCTGAATAACCATCTAGGAAGCAATAGAATGAGTGACCAACCACTCTCTCGATCATTTGATCTACGAATGAGAGAGGACAGTGAACCTTTTTAGTCTCCTTGTTAAGTTTTCCATAATCTATACAAATACTCCATCCCGTGGCTGTTCTTGTCAAAATCAACTTCCCACTTTCACTCTCCATAACAATCATTCCACCCTTCTTCGACACACATTATACCGGGTTGACCCATTTGCTATCGGATATGGGGTATATGATACCCATGTCTAAGAGCTTCACTACTTCCTTCTTAACCACTTCTTTTATGTGAGGGTTCAACCTATGTTGACGATCCCTCACTGCTCTTCTCCTTTGTTCAAGGTTTAGCCTATGCATAAAAACATTTGGGCTTATACCTCAAATGTCAAATATTTTCTATCCTATGGCCTTAATCCCCTTCTTAACAATTTCTACCAACCTACTCTCTTATTCCCCATCTAATTGATTGGAAATGGTTAGAGTTTGACCTTCACCTAGAAAGGTATATTTGAGATGTGTGGAAAAAGGTTTAAGCTCTAAAGTTGGTGGTTTCTTTATGGAGGATGGTATGGGTGCTTCGGTTCGTGCTAATATTTCTTGATGAGTCTGAACACTCAACTCCTCCATGTCAACATCTTCCTCAAACTCAACTTTGTTCGCCTTCTTAGTTTCATTATCTATCTTAACTTCTACTGATTTGACCTCTGAAACACTCCCTTTTTATTCTTGAATACTTTCATCCATAATTTCAAGGCTTTGTTCATATTGAACTCCACTTTATCTTAACCAATTCGAAGTGTCAATTTGCCTTTATGAACATTGATCAATGCTTTTTCTGTATTCATGAAAGGTCGTCCAAAAATTAATGGATAGTTATTATCCTCTTCAAAATTAAGAACAACGAAGTCCAGAAGGATAATGAACTTGTCCACTTGCATTAACATGTTTTCCACCACTCCAAATGATTTCTTGATTAATTAATCAGCCAACTGAATTAGCATCGGGGTTAGCTTGATCTCATCGAGCCCAATTTTCTAAATATGAACAATGACATAAGATTGATGCTTGCTCCTAAATCATATAAACACTTTATGAATTCAAATTCACTAACCACATAGGGTATTGTGAAACTATCTAGATCCTTCAACTTGGAAGGCATATAGCTAGTAACTATAGAACTACAACTACCAGTTAATGCTACTATTTGGTTTCTTCCCAAGTGTGCTTATTTGATAATATGTCCTTAAAAATTTTTACATACTTAGGCATATGTTCCAATGCCTCGACGAAAGAAGGATTTATTAGCAAAGTCTTCAATTTCTCCATGAACTTCGCAAATTGTGCATCCAACTTGTTCTTTTGCAATCATTAAGGATATGGGATCTTAGGTGGGTATGGTAGAAGGGCAATGTAAGGAGGGTATTCACTCATGTAGGAGGGTATTCACTCATGTCCACATCCTTATTTTTTTATTGGTTTTTCTCTACAGGGTAGGGTGCAGCTTTTGTCTCTCCCGGTTGCTCTAGTTCCTTCCCTCTTCGAAGTGTGATTGCATTTAATTGCTCCATTGGGATTGCTTCAATGTTGTTCGAGAGGCTCCTCGCACTTCGTGCAGACAATGCATTTGCCAATTGACTCATTTGAACTTCTAAGTTATGGATGGAAGAGGCATGGTTCTTTTTTAATTGTTCGAATCTTCCTTCCAACCATTTATGAGTGTCATCCATGCTTCTAAGCTTGTCCAAGATTTTGTCTAACTTAGTGTATGTCGAGTTTGGTTTCTCCTATTGAAATCTTGGTGGCACTTGAGGTAAGAATTGACCTCTTGCATTTTTTGACCAAGAAAATTTTGGGTGGTTCTTCCACCCAAGATTATACATGTTGGAGTAAGGATTGTTCCCCCTTCCTCGACCAAATTAGGTCCCTGTATAGTTAAGTTACTCTGTTTCATTTGTTGTCATTAAGAAGTAGTCGATGGTATCGTAGTTATCTTGTCCATATAATTCACATCTATGTTGAATTACTTTAACAAAAGCTAAAGAGGAGGCTTTCATATTGATAAGTTGCCATATTAAGCTATCAATTTTGGCTTGCATTTTCGTTATTGAGTCAACAGTAACGGCTCCTTTCTGCTCGTGGAAGATTGTTTGTTGTCTACTTCTATCCATCTACCAAAGACAACTATTACTTGTCATTTCTTCCAATAATTCCTCCACTTCCTCAATTGTCTTACTCATTAGATATCCTCCAGATGCTGCATAAATGGTGCTTCGTGTGGGTGGAGTAACTCCATTGTAAAAGGTATACAGAAGAATTCTTTGTGTAGGTTATGGTGAGGGCACCTCCTTTGCAAATCCTTATGCCATTCCTATGCTTCATAAAGTGACTCCCCATCACTTTGTTGGAAATTTGTAATTTCCTTTATCAACTTTATCGTCTTGGTGAGAGGGAAGTACTTATCCAAAAATACATGCACCAATTGCTCCCAAGCCATGATGTTTGCTAGGTTTAATAAGTGATACCATGCTTTGACTCCATCCCTAAGAGTGAAGGGAAAGAGCCTCATCCTAATAGCATCTTCTGACACTCCATGATATCGAAAGATATCACATATTTCTAGAAAATTAACCAAATGGAGGTTAGGATCCTCGTTCGTTAGCCCGTAAAATTACACGTTGGTCTGTGTTAAGTTTAGCAGTGCTAGTTTAATATCAAATGAGGTTGCTTGTACCAGTGATCGAGTGATGCCTTGGTTTGCAATGTTGAATCCCAGACTCATAAAATCCATCAACATTCACTGCTGGTCTCCATGATTGACTTATTGATTGAATTCTTGATTAAATTCTTCAACTATTGTTTCTTTGATTTCTTCTACTTGGCGACTTGCTCTTTGAATTGCTCGTTCCAATCGGGTGATATCAAGTGTTGACATTTCAGTGATCTTGCTTGAACTCCAAGTAACTCTTATGTTTATGCAGTAGCATAGACATAAAAAAGGTGAACAATTCCTTAGAACAAAGGAATCCAACTAATCCAAAACTAAACAAAGGAATCCAACTAATCTAAAACTAACTCCTCGAGAACGGTGCCAAAAACTTATTTAGCAAGTTTTACTTATATAAAACCCTCAATGTTCCACAAGCGCATGAATTGTAAGTGTAGTAGTTGAGGTGTAGGTCCTACGAGAAATTACCTAAACTAATTAAATTCTAACTTTGTCTAAGGTCTAGAAATGTAATAAAAGTGAAAATAAAACTAAAAAAATTAAGCAATTGAATATGGATTGATTGAATTTGAAATTATGAAAT
>JAOQMP010000210.1:35155902-35168462 GCA_027563575.1 Erythroxylum pedicellare
CTAATTGAATATGGATTGATTGAATTTGAAATTATGAAATTAACACAAGTAGAACAAAATAGAGCACCAACCACTTATTAATTGAGATATCGCAACAAAATAAGATCAATCAATTATGAGAAGATGAGATTCATTATATCGTCATTTTACTACCATAACCACTTTTGATTTCATTGGTATTGGTCCTAGAATTCCGAAGGGTTTATTATTCTTTCTCAAGATCTAATCATTAAACCCTAGTTAATAACCCTTAATTGAATCCGAAATTTCAACTTAACAATTTCTCTATTAACAAAAACAACCTATATCTCCAATTAGTTCTTAAGAATCTAATAGAAAATTGGGTCCTCACACAAAATCTCTCTTTGTATAATTACTGATTTGATGTTTATGTGATCTATTAGGTTATTAATTCTCATTGCCTAACCTAATCATGTTACTATCGATTTAATCTCTCGATTTGTTATCGAAGTATGCAAAAACTATAAACATCACAACACTTAAACAATTTCATTAACATCAAAAGCAATAGGTCACAAAATGGTTCAAGGATCAATCCCTAAATAAATTTAGAACATCCTTAACAATATATTCAACATACCTATGTCCAAAGCATATATTAGATTAAATAAATAATAAGAGGAATGTAGAAATAACTTAGAATGGTTGCAACTCCTTCTCTTCTCTCCTTCTTCTCTCTTCCTTGCCTTCTTTCCCAAAGTGACAAATAGAGGCTCTCTTGATTAGGGTGATTTTATGATCTTATATAGTTCCTAGGCTATTTAGGGTAAAAACTAAGTTTTACCTAGGCCAAAAAGTCCAAAAAGACCTCAAAAAATGTGAACAGAAGGAGATCTCCACATGTGGCGAGCTCCTATCATAATGGTGACAGGGGTGTCACGATTATGACCCTTCAAAAATGCCTTCTATCACAATTGTGACCCTTGAAATTTGCCTTTAGGTTTCATAATCGTGACCCTGGGATGATGTCTTCTATCACGACCGTGATAAAGATGTCACGATCATGACACTGGCTTTTCGTCCATGCTTTCTCCAACTTCCTTTGATTTTTTTCATCTAATTTCATACCCTAACAAACATATCAAAATAGATCAAGGAATGCAAAATTGAAGTCCAATATCATGCTCTAAACTACATTACACTTAAAAATAGCAACACGTAGTCACATTGACATAATTCTAAACCTAAACGTACACAATCCATCTAATCTATACCTAAAAACACACTAAAATGCTTACTAAAATAGAATGTAAACTACCACTATCAATAGTGCCCATAATACATAATCTAAAGTGTACACTAAGAGTTAGAACTTTCCCACAAGTTTAACAATTTAAACCACCTTCTATGGTTTAACCTTCACCTACGACAACAATTGTTTCTGTTAAGAAATCCTCGGATAATAATGAAGTGAAATATGAAGAACCTAAGTCGGATGAGCCAAAGACATCAGGGAACTCAGTGCCACCTGCTGTCAAAACTACAGAAGTGAAAGAGAATCCCACGATTAATGGTGTTACTGGAGACCCTCTTGGGAATGCATAAAACAAGGTTAAAGAGGAGATTACTTAAGAATTTGTTGCAATTATGACTACTAGTACACTGAGTGCAAGTGAGGTAGTAGCTCTTGCAACTAGGAGAGTGATGCAAAGATATAGGTATTTTGTTGGACCCCGAATTCAGAGCCCAACATTCAGAACCATAAAGCGTGAGCTTATACTTATAAACTATCCTTAACCATGTATGGTTATTCCAATTAACCCTCATTAGTCATCCTTGGTTCATCTTCATTCTCTGATATCGTAAGTATCGGGCCCTATATTTTCCAAATCATCCTTATACTGAAGCAAATACTCTATGCTCAACTTTCATCCAGCTATTAAAAGTCTTAGGGACTGAATTAAAATTCTACTTCTTCATATAATTTGTAAACCTATGTCTCTATTTTACTCCACATTGAAAATCATCTCAATTGGAACCCTACAAATCTAGAGACGTTCAAAATGTCAAAGTATTTTCAATCAAATAACACCAGATCATACTATCCCAATAGATTCCCTCACTTTCCTTCAGTCAAAAATTTTCCAATCAATTTAGAATGCTGTCACTTTTTTTATGGAGAGATAGCATAATTTTTTAGGAATCTATTGGCTTAAGGATCAATTCATTTGGGGGTCGGATAACAAAGCTATGGCCTAAAGAATCAAACAAGGTTTTGTCCTCAATCATATTGAACCTGTTTCGGGACAATTGACATAACTTACTCTATGGATATCGGATTAAGGTTTTATATGGATGGTTTGAAATAGCACTTCAAGATTTATAATTTCATGAGACTATGAAGACAAATTCTATCATCTACGTGGTCAAAAATGGACTAGACAATAGGGTCAGACGAAACCAGATGAAGGGTCAGATGAATTAGAAAATTGGTCATAACTTTCTCCAAAGAAATCAGATTAAGGTTTTCTTTAGATGGTTTGAAAGAGAACTACAATATATATAACTTTAATGAAGACCTTAAGGACAAATTCTATCATTTGCAGAGTCAAACGTGGGCCAGACGAAAGGGTTAGATGAAACTAGACAAAAAGTCAGACAAATTAGAAAAATAGTCATAACTTTCTCTAAAAAACTTGTATTAATGTATTATTTAGATGGTTAGAAATATAACTTCAAGATATACAACTTTTATGAAGATATTAAAGACAAATTCTATCATATAAAGGGTCAAAAGTGGACCAGAAGATAGGGTCAGATGAAACCATACGAAGGGCCAGATGAATTAGAAAATACTCATAACTTTCTCTATAGAAATCGGATTAATGTGTTCTTTGGATGGTTCGAAAGGGGACTTAAATATATATAACTTTTATGAAGACTTTGAAGATAAATTCAATAATTTATAGGGTCAAAAATGGGACCAGAAGATAGGGTCAGATGGTCAGACGAATTGGGAAAATTGTCATAAATTTTTCTAGAGATGTCAGATTAAGGTGTTCTTTAGATGGTTAAAAAGAGGATTTCAAGATATACAACTTTTATGAGATCTTAAAAATAAATTTGATCATATATAGGGTCAAAAATGGGACCAAACAATAGGGTTAGATGGAACCAGACGAGGTTAGATGAATTGGGAAATTTGTCATAACTTTCTCTAGAGATGTCGGATTAAGATGTTCTTTAGATGGTTCGAAAGAAGACTTCAAGATATAAAATTTTCATGAAGACCTTGAAGACAAATTCGATCATCTATAGGGTCAAAAGTGGACCAAACGATAGGATTAGACGAATAGTGCACCAGATGATATGACATCATCACCAGACGATATGATGTCATCAGACAGTATAATGTCATCACCAGATGATACTTCATCACAGATGATATGGCGTCATAACTAGACGATACGATGTCATCAAACGATATGACATCATCAGACGATACAATCTATACTCCTGAGCATCTCCACTTATAAGGATCATAACTTTCGATTCCAATGTCCAAAAATTTCATACTATATACCGTTGGAAAGTTAGAAAGATAATCTACAACTTTATAGAAGACAACTTTTTTCTAATTTAACTTAGATTAATCCATATTTTTCCCTGAAACTAGAATGCGAATTTTTTCCCCTATGAAAGACTTGAAATTTTGCACTGTGTAGACTTAAAATGTCCTGAGCATAACCATTCGGCTACCAAAATGACTTCATTAAACTCTCAAATTTCAACTCATGTGTCTCATCACCTTCAACTACATTTGATCAGTTATAATTCCTATCCTTCTTTTTCATAACATCTCACTTATGCATATATATATATATATGTGTGTGTGTGTGTGTGTGTGTGTGTGTGTGTGTGTGTGTGTGTGTGTGTATGTATATATATGTACCAACCATTCATGTTCAAAATCATCAACTCAAGTCGATAACTTCTTCACGTATATCTAGTTTCAACTCACATCATTCATACACCATTCGTACTTCATTACATCAAAAGAATAAAATTTTACAAATCTTTAATGGCATTTCAAGTCACATTTCATCATCGTCTTAAAATCTCAAATTACAAAAGGTTCTTAAACAAACAAATCTGAAATGCGACTAAAACATTGTGCTTTCCCAAAACTAACTCAACATACAAAATAAGCAAATTGAAGAAATTCCCTTAAGCTCTTGATCACTTGATCTCTTAGCTATCACCTGAAGATCAGATTAAAAAGGGGGGGAGCTTGACAGCTCGTGGGTAATAAGTTTATAACGGAGAATAAGCCAAACCATTGAAAAGTTCATTTGTTATTGAAAATTTATGTTGAATTCGTAAAACACTTAGTTCTCAAATTCTCAAGTCTAGCTCAAAACTCATAAATTACACATCATCTCACAAACGTAGCATGTACATTTCACCATCAAGCATAACACTTAATCATGCACCATTCCTGACAATTCAAAGATGCAATGCATAAACAAATGGCTCGAGGGATCAATGAAAACAGAATGGAGAAACCGGAATTTACCCCATAAACAGAATAAGTTTAATTTTGGAGATCATATGCCACAAGCGGGCAGCCGGGAGAAGGCTCTTGCCAATGTGCATGTGAAGAACAGAATGGTTCCACTCTTGCCTAAACAAAAGAACATATTCATGCTCAAATCATTTCATCATATGCTCATACTTTCATGTTCTTTCCATTTATACAAAATGCCATGACATTTTTCAAGGCATAATATAAACATTAAAAGCATTTCTCAAATCCATACGCAAATATGTAGCAATTTCTTAAATCACTCAAAAGCATTAAAAACAACATTTATGAAGTAATTGAAATCATTTTTATTTTCATGATTTGGAAAAGCATTAGTGGCTCATAACTCTATTATAAACATGTAACCCACCTTGATTTTCTTGCTTAATGACTTGCTTAAAATGCCTCTTCTTTCGTTCCTCTTGCCTCTTTTGATCCCCTTTATACAATAACAAAAATTTCACTCAATAGGGTTTTCAATTGAAAATCCCATAAAGCAAAATCACTAAAATTGGTTCTAGAATACTTAAACCCTTGCATTTTCTAAACTCCATGAACTAAAATCCTTTAAAAAATCTAAAAGATTTAAAATGATCTTACTTTGATTCTTCACCAAAAGAAGAGATCTTTGGTTTAAATGGAAGCTCTTCTCTTCCTCTACCTTTTTCTCTTCTTGAACACTTCAAAATCTCTCTCAAAAGCTAAGAAATGAAGAAACCCTAGCTCAACTCTCTTCTTTTCTCTCAACTACTGAATTCTCTCTTCTCTCTCTCTTTGATTTGTTATTTCTCTTCTCTCTCTCCTATTTTCGTTTTTCCCTTCTTTAAGAAGAAGAAAACACTTCTTTCTTCCCATTTTACCCTTAATGAGTCCAGAAAGTCCATTTTACCCTTCCTTATAAGCTTAGGTTCTTTTAACCTTATGTGTTTTGCCAAAAACACCCTTAAACATTCTTATAACCTTAACATTTTAATTCAATCAACCTATATCAAATAATCTTTCAAACATCAACATAAAAATTAACTCCACAAACTTTCATAAAGACCTCATAATTAATGTAAATCATACTTATTCATCAAGAAAAAATTTGAGGGCCAACATATTTAATGTTGCAGTAGCATCGCATAGTTAAGAATTCATCATTCCTCGACGCTTTGAAGACTTCTACCCTATGGTTTTGCACTCACATAACCAAAGCTTCACTCTTTTTTCCTTTTCCTTTTTCCTTTTTCCCTTTTCCTTTTTAAGGTTCCCAACAAAAAAAGTTCACAAAAGAACTTTGCTTCATTTACATATAAGGGTTTATGCTACATTACATTATGGAAGGCCTTTGTGTACACCCTCGCATTGCTGACTATATATATATATATGTCAGGGACAGTTCGCTTGAAAGTATTTAATCTTCCATTTCTGTGTATTGGTAAATTTGGTGTTAAGTCTCAATTTACTTATAAATTCAATATTTATTTTAGTTTTTGAGTTATAAAATTAATACTTTGGTTAATTTAATAAAATAAAAAAATTTATTGTAAAATATCAAATTGTAATTTTTTTAAAAGAAACTGATAAAATTGTAAAATAGGTTCAAATTTTGGAAAATAATAAAGGGTTTAGATCTTGGGAGTTATTTGGCAAAAGAATTTGTGCACATGAGAAACAATTGAAAATTTTAAGATTCAAGAATTTTAGATATTTAATATGTAATTGGTATGTGCTTCTAAAAATAATATCGAGTAGTTAGAACGTGAAAGTTGAAAAATATAGAAGATAGGTAACTGAGTGAGTTAGAAGGTCAAAGCTAGTTAATAAGAAGTTAAGAAGTTATTTGAAGCAAAAGTTTAGAACCTAAAAGTTCAGGAAATACTAACAAGTGGTTAGCTAAAATGTAAATAAATGGGTTGTTATAATAAAAATCTATTTAAGGATGAGAAGATTATAAATTCACTAGCATCATGAGAATGGAGGAGACAACACAATTCCTAGACCAGTATAATCATAGTACAACAAAAATTACTCTCTGGAGAGATTAATAAGCATATTTTGAACACACTTTGTTATTGTTCTTCATTTTAGGTTTCATTTTATGGCATTTTGGTAGCTTAGAACTCTATTTTCTAGGTTTTTTGAAGCCTACTTATATCATTGATAGAGGTGAGGCATAAATTTTGGGAGAATTTCTCCCTAGTAAGTTCGAATTCTAGAATAATACCAAACAATTTGGTACGCCTAAGGAGATTACGATGCCAAGAACAAAAAATAGAAAATAAATCTCTTTTGGAGGAAGATGTCCCGATAGTTGTAAGAAATGAAAACTTTATCCCAGATGGTAGAAAATCTTGAGAAGACAACCTCGCTTTTAGCTAACTTCCTTGCAAGTGAGATCCTAAAATTGCTACTATGGAAGAGTGTTGTTTGTATAAATGAAGTTCTAGAGTTGAAGTCCATCGTGGCCTCCATGGCTAACACAATCTAAATATTGACAAAGAATATTGAAAAATTATCTACCTTTCTAATATAATTTGTTAGGTAGACTTTGCCCGCTTTAGCAAAGAAAATATTTGAGTAATATAATGGAAGTCAGAGAATGTAGCCACCTTCCACATATTTCCTCTATAGATAAAAGGTACGTCCCTCCACATAAGAGAGAGCATATTCTTATGGTGCCTTCTTGTGTTAATCATTGTAATGGATGACATGCAATCATGCCTCAAACTCTTGGTAGACAAGGATTTGGTAAGGGATAAAGCTAATGAACTACAATATAGTTTAGGAGGTAACATTGTAGCTGTAAACTACAATGGACTACAATATAGTTTAGGAGGTAACGTTGCAGTTGCAAACTTCAAAACCCATTATTCACCCACCAAAAATGAGATTACAGGTTGATATAGAAGTAGTTTGGGAATTATAAGGGTTTGGTTTAGGACAACTTAGCTGTCTATCATTTGGCAAGCCTTATCTAAAATAGATTGATCAAGAGAATCCTTATCATTGTGGCTATAGAATTTCCGAAGTCAACTTGTTTTCTAATGAAGATGGATAATCCACCATTAAGCACATAACTAGATTCAACATAAAGTTGCGAATACTGTATCAGACTTGGTACTAGATTGAGTTCTGGTATGGTACTATATTGTACTGGTACCGGTCAATATTAGGTACCGTTTCAGGTAAATTTTTAAATTTATAAAATAAACCCTAAAATTTTTAAAAATTGCAAAATAGTCCATTGGTATATTGTATAGTTGTACTGTATACTTTACTAGTTTATTGTTTACATCAACCATGTTTCCAAAAATCATAATAATAAATAATAATAATAATAAATATGAAATAGCAATAATTTTTAAATATTTCACATATAAATAATAACCACGATTAATATAAAAAAGACAATAATCATTATACAAATATAAAATTAAGAATAATACAAAGTATTTAAAATATTACAATAATATAATTTCATCATTTTAATAAATAATAATTACATCAAAACATCCAATAAAAAGAACAATAAATATCCTTAATCAATTTACAAAAAGAGTTCATAATGAAGAAACAATCAAGTAGCAGTTAAACCTGAAACAAAAACATTTACAGTTACATTACATATATAGAATTTAACATAAACATCAAATATAAGTAAAATTAAAAAAAGAGGAAAAAAAATCTGGAACAAAATTAAATTGTCAATGGGAGGATACCTGCTATAACTGCATTGCCCCAGTAATCAATTGGTACAAAATCCTCATCATTGAGAGGAGCTTCATCATTATTATCATTCAAATTTAATGTACCAAATGACATATCAATACTTTTCCATCTAAGATTATCTTCCAAATCATTCACATCTATCAAATTCGGTTCTTCAAAAACTCAATCCGCCAAAAGATCAATATTATCAATGAAAATTGGATTAGTTGAACTACTTATGTCATTAAGACTCCTAGTAAACAATTAAATTTTATTATAAAATTATATCAAAATTAATAATGATAATAATGAAAATAACATACCTTTCCCGAAGCTTCAAATTGTAACGAACAAAAACCAAGTCATTCAACCTCTTATGCTCCAATCTATTCGTTTTCTTTGAGTGGATAAATTCAAATGTGCTCCAGTTTCGTTCACAACCTGTTGCACTCATACATTGACTTAAAATCTTAATTGCAAACCTTTTCAATTCTGGAACACCATTTCCAAATTGATCCCACCAAGAAACTGTAAGTTATAAGACAACAAAAGTAGTGTTATAAAAAAATAAAGTGATAATTAATTTCTAACAAATAAGAAAAAGGAAATAACTAATAATTGGAGAGTTTCTCTTTGTCGAATAGCAATCGACATTCCAAAATCCCGTTAAGACAACTTGTAAAGCTTCATTTGTGAGCTTAAAAGATCTTGCATTGCGTCAATGCTAATAATTGTTGTAATAGTTAAAAGAATTCCTTTATTAACTTCAGCTTGCTTAGTAAGATCCAGTCTAAAATAGACACTAGGATTCAAAAATGCTCTAGCTGCAAACAATGAAGAAAAAAGTTGCCTTTCCCTTCTCTCATTAATGATTGAAAGATATGGTGTGTATAAAGAAGGCCTATGTTTCAGATTGGCCTTGATTGCTTCCATCGCTCTCTTCATGACATCAAAAATATAACCCATTGTTTGCTTTTTTAACTATCAGCCAAGCGAAGCACCCTCACTAAAGGCTCACGAACTCCGATAACAAATTGACATTGAGACTAAAATTCTCTATCTTATAGTATAATATTACAAACCTCCATTCCAGCATTAGACCTAGTATGCTAAGATGCAAATCACTTATCTCTTGTAAACACTTGTCTTAACTCTTTCTTCATAAGAAATTTATGGCAAATCTTGTCACAACAGGATGATACAAATTCCTACCATTGGTAAATTCCTTTCTCATCAAATTCAATACCTATGCACGATAATAAATGAACTTTGTCACCTTTCTAGCTTTTTGCATAGTCTTATCAATAACAGGAAAATACCTAGGATCCTCTATATTCTCCAGCATTAAGTCAATGCAATGTGCAATACAAGGAGTCCAAAAAAATAAATTATACATATTCTGTAACCTTTTTCCTGCCGTTTTATAAACGGAATCATTGTTAGTGATAAATTGAATAATGTTTTCTGACCCTACATCATTAATAACTTTATCAAATATCATAAACAAAGTCTCAGTATTTCTAATAAGGCCATATGCATTAATAGATTTAAAAAACATAGAGTCATTTGTAGAATAAACCAAAAAATTTATAATAGACTCTTGTCTCTTATTTTTCCAACCATCACACATGATTGAACATCTATAGGTACCCTAATTCACTCTTCTTTTAGCCAAATAACTTCTAAGTTCAGAAACAGTCAAACTCAAAAGTTTACCTCTTAAGTTATCAATCGAAAGACCTTTGTATCCTGGACCATAAAAGGTTATTGCATCCATCATAGGTTGATAATAATAAGACTGAGAAGCATTGAACGATGAACTTGTATAGTACCACCATTTAGCTACTGCCATATCGACATTGTGAGTCGCATCTATTGATTACATTGCACTATGAATTGAAGGTTTGCCTCCAGGAGTTGTTTGTGGTGTAAAGAAACTAGTTACCTGCCTTCTTCTCTTCCTCACATCAGATTCAAGTACTTCTTCTTGAGCCTGAGATGGAACATTATAATACCACTACCACTACCACTTCCACCTTCAATATTTCCAAAATTACCACTGAAACTAGAAAACGAACTTCCACAACCAATTTTCAACCTTTCCCTTCTATCCCTCTCTTATTGATATTCATCAAGGAATGTTTTCATCTGCCACTTCACATCATGACTTACTTTTTTACAGGGTTCCACATCTCCTTTAACCCTAGCAAAATGTTTTTTAATTGGGTGATTCCTCCACCTTTCAAATGCTTGTTAAAAAATAAGTAAATAATATGGTTCCTCATACCAGGAACCAATGCAACATGAACCTAAGCCGAATCAATGTATCTTCCTAAAGTAGATTGATCAAGAGTACTTGAACTTTCTTTTATTTATCTGTACAAATAAATGAATGCATATATCAAAATAAATAACATATAATTTTAGTACACAATATACATATCCATCTTATATAATATAACTCATTTTATGTGATTACATTACACATAATTCAATTTCATGGAACACAATTCACAATAAGTCAAATGCTAACAATTCAAAACATTCTACATATATAATAACACAAAACATACATCAACAATTTCCATTTTGAACAATTTCTAATAATTTCTATTTCCAACAATCACAAAACATTCATAATTTCAATTCCATTTTCAACAATTTTCAATTCCATTTCCAACAATTTTTAACAAAATCATTTCTAACAATCACAAAACATTCATAATTCCAATTCCATTTCCATCAATCTCAAACCATTTCCATTTCCATTTCCAATAATTATCAACAATTTCCAATTCTATTTCTAACAATTTCCATTTCCAGCTATCCCAAAACATTCATAATTCCAATTCAATTCCCATCAATTTCTCATTCCATTTCCGATAATTTTCAAAATTTTTCATTTCCAATAATCAGAAAACATTTATAATTCCATCTCAATTTCCATTTCCAACAATTTTCAACAATTTTCATTTCCATTTTCAATAATTTCCATTTCCATTTCCAACAATCACAAAACATTTATAATTCCAATTCAATTTCCAACAATTTCCAATTTCTTTTTCAACCATTTCCATTTCCAATAATCACAAAACATTCATAATTCTATTTCCATTTCCAACAATTTCTAATTCCATTTTCAACAATTTCCAATTCCATTTCTAATAATCACAATACATTCATAAACCAATTTCCATTTCTTACAATTTTCAACAATTTTCATTTCCAACTTCCATAAATCATACATAAACAATTTCCATTTCTAATAATTTCAATTAAAGTTTCAAACATAAGGATCAAGCTGAAGGGTATGATATGATTTACTTAATTGCCAAATAATAAATGGCATATCTTATACAATTGTTCATACACATATATTCATAATATGATGATCAAGTTGAAAGATATATTCATAACATGAGGATCAAGTTGAAGGATATAGCTTCTTTGGAAAAAATTTTTCTTATTTAAAGCTTTGGATCTTCTTTTCATTTCTAACAAATCATAATGTTATGTACACCATTCTGTATTTCGTTCTTAAATATATATGTTGTTTTTACAATTTTTAATTGACATTAATAAGTCTAAGTATAAATGATTGGAACCTACAAGTATATAACATATTCACAATTTGACAAAAAAAAAGTTCTTTTCGGATACATTTATTCCATCACTACTTTCACACATTATCTATTATAAATATTTATTATACCCTACATGTATATATTACCAAATAATTAAAGTTTAACATATTTTATACCGAATTAATTATTTACCCAAAACTAATACCCAAAGAGGCAAATACTATCATTAACTACAACTGAACTATTATTAATTTCCAATTGCATAATTTTATACTCAACTAATTATTTACCTAAACTCGATACCCAAATATTAAAAATAAAATACCATTTCACAAATATTAAGAATGTGTCAATTAATGATTTAAGTTTTTATAATTTTAAAATTTTAATAGTATCAGTTTAAATTTTACATTTAGGTTATTTCAAGTTTGAACTTTGAAGTTCAACTTTCAATTTTGATAATCAACATTAACAAGGTCGTGCATAATGCAAATCATTCATCCAAAAACTTACCATAAATATAGACTTAAACCAATCTTTATAATCAATACATCATTCACCATGAATTTAACTTCATTTCCATTTCCAAATGACAATATCGTTATCAACTTCTAGTTCAACATTTCCATTTTTAACCCACGCAAATCAGAAAAGCAATACATCATTTACCGTGTGACTCACTCTGTAACATCCCATCACTGATGGGAAGGGTAAAATAGTCATTTGGAACGGGTTAT
>JAOQMP010000210.1:35176315-35186485 GCA_027563575.1 Erythroxylum pedicellare
AGACTTAGATTATTAAATGTACAACTACAAAAGAAACATGAACATACACCTGGGGAACTTTTCAATTCTAAAACTCATTTGCTAAATAAAAAGTTCATTCATTCATAACTTTAATTACATATTAACATTATAACAAAATCTTAACACAAAATACAACATACAGAGGATGCTCAATGTTTAACATGCTTATAAAGCTAACCAAAAGTGATCGAACTTAGTTACAAAAGTTTCTAATATCTTGGAGTATCTAATGCCTTGCAAGGATTGCTAACCTTATTGTTTTACACCTAAGGAGGGAATAGCGGGTTGAGCTACACGACTCAGCGACTAACATATTTATAGCCATTGACAATTGACCACAAATTCAAGCATACGTATATATGTATATATGCGTATATTCAGTAATTCAAGCATTCTTCAATTTAGTTTAACACTCATAGCACATAACACTCAAATGCATCATACATGACAAATTAAAGATACAATGCACAACAAATGGCTCGAGGGTTCTGTGGAAATAGAATGTAGAAACTAAAGTTTATCCTATGAACATAATGAGTCCAATTTCGGAGCTTATATGCCACAAGCGGGCAGTCGGGAGAAAGCTCTTGTCAACGTGCATGTAACAAATAGAATGGTTCCACTCTCGCCCAAACAAAAGCACATATTCGTTTTCTTATATGCTCATACTTTTATGCTTTGTTTTCTTTTCATTTAATACAAAATGTCATGACCTCTTTTGAGGTATAACATAGCCATATTTCATCATGCATTTTCAACATTTACAAACAAGTTAATTTAAAAAAATCAATTTCAAAATACACACATAGGCAAGAATTTGCCCAATTACACTATAACCATAAATATGTTACCCACCTAATTAGCTTGCGAAAAATTCCAAGTCAAGCTTGCCTTTCCCCTTGCTCTTTGATAGGATTCTCTTGGTTCCTTAAAACAACCAAGGTTCCATTCAAAACAACATTCCAATAAAATTCTTAAACTTCAAAAATCACAAAAATTGCAACAAACACAAATTAAGCTCAAATCTAACCTACCTATAGTCCATTTGGGTTAGAGAACCTAAGACCTAGTTCAGAAACCCTAAAATCAATTGGGTTCTCCTAATCCATCTTTTTCCAACACAAACATTTATTCTTTATACAAATCCCTTTTCTTTTTTTCTAACTCCTTCATACTCAATGCAACCTATTCCTTTAATAAAACAAGAAGAAAAGATGGTTAACCTACCTTAACAAACTTGATTTCTCTTCTTTTCTTCTTTCACTAAAACCTCTCTTCTTCTCTTTTAATTTCATTTTTCACTCTTTCCTACCCTCAATTCATGTTTTTCTCCTTTTAACAAGCAAGACAACATATTCTTTTTTCCATATCTACCATTAATGAGCCCAAAAGGTCCATCTTAACCTTCCTCATAACTTTATGTTCTTTTATGCTTAAGTGATCTCCCAAAAATGTCCTTAAACATCCTTATTACATTAACACTTTTTTTTTAAAATTAAACACAAATTTTTTAAATTTTGGATTTGTCATCATCAACACTTATTACATTAACACTTTAATTCCACTTGCCCATTCAATTAATCCCACTAACTTCGACATAAATTATAACTCCAAAAATTAAATCTATCAAAACCTCAAAATTAATTTCAAATATTGCTTAACTTAAAAACAAAATTTCAGGGTCCAACAAAAATACTCATAGAGGTATGGTCTGGTAAACCTTGTACTGATTACAAGTATTTACATATATTTGGTTATCCTGCTTACTATCATATAAGAGAAAGCAAGTTGGATCCAAGAGCAAAGAGAGTTCTATTTATGGGCTTTAGCACTGGCGTGAAGGGATACCAACTTTGGTGTCCAGATGAGAAGACATTTGTTATAAGCAGAGATGTGACTTCTGATGAGACTACTATGGTTAATCAGAACAAGCACGAAGGGGAAATTAAAGCAACTAAGACCATGAGTAGTTCAAAGTAGGTGGAGTTATTGAAGACCCCAATTGTTCCAGTAAGGTCTGATGTTACAGACACTAATCCTATAGTTGATTTTAAAGAAGAGGACGAGGACAATGAAAAGGAGGTACGTACCTAAGAACCACCATAGCAACAAGATTCTATTACAACCAGAATATCAAGAAGGGAAATTCAAAAGCCTACTTGGTTTATTGATATTATGGCATATAAACTTCCTGTTATTGAAGATGATATTCCATCCACCTATAAAGAAGCTTTCAGGAGTTCAGAGAGCATGGAGTGGAAGAAATCTATGGATGAGGAGACGAAATCTTTTCATAAAAATAAGATTTGGAAGCTAGTTCAGTTACCAAAAGGGAAGAAAGAAATTGGTTGTAAATGAGTATATGCTAAGAAGATGGAATCTTTGGGAAAAGAAAATGTAAGATTCAAAGCCAGATTGGTAGCTAAACGCTATACTCAGAAGTAAGGCATTGGCTACAACAAGGTGTTCTCTCCTACAGTAAAACATTCTTCCATTCATATTTTGTTAGTTTTGGTTGTGCAGTTTAACCTTGAGTAGGCTCAACATGATGTCAAGACAACATTCTTACATGGTGATTTAGAGGAAGATACTTTTATGTCTCAGCAAAAAGGGTTTACGGCTGTTGGCAAAGAAAATTGGGTTTGCAAATTGCTAAAATCATTGTATGGTTTGAAGCAGTCTCCAAGACAACGGTACAAGCTAATTGATAGGTTTATGATCGAGTAGAATTACACAAGAAGTCATTATGATCATTGTGTATACTTTCTCAAGTTATAAGATGGAACCTTTATTTATCTGCTTTTATATGTTGATGATATGCTTATAGCTTGTAAAAGCAAAGTGGAGATTGAAAGATTGAAGACTCAACTGAGTAATGAATTTAAGATGAAAGACTTGGGAGAAGCTCGGAAGATACTAGGTATGGAAATTGAAAGAGATAGAGTAAAAGGCAAGATTGGTCTGTGTCAAAAGTAGTATTTGAAGAAGGTATTACAATGTTTTGGGATGAATGAAAATTAAAAACCAGTTAGTACACCTCTTCCTCCTCATTTCAAACTTAGTGCTTCTGTGTCTCCTAACACAGATGAGAAGTGTCATTACATGGCTCAAATTCCATATGCAAGTTCTGTTGGTAGTTCGATGTATGCTATGGTGTATACTAGGCTTGATATTTCACAAGTTGTTAGTATTGATAGTAGATATATGCATAATTCAGGAAAAGGGCATTGGCAAGATGTGAAATAGATTCTACGGTATATTTTGGGTACTGTGGATGTTGGTTTATTATTTCAGCAAGATGAAGTTATTGGTCAATATGTTGCTAGATATGTAGACTCTGATTACGCAGGTGATTTGGACAAGCGTAGGTCTACTACAGGTTTTGTATTCATTCTTACTAGAGGTTTAGTGAGTTGGAGAACATCTTTGCAATCTACAATTGCTTTATCAACTACTGAGGCAGAATACATGGCAGTAACAAAAGCTATTAAAGAAGCCATCTGGCTTCAAGGGTTGCTTAATGACTTAGGGGTCCATCAGGACCATGCGGATGTTCATTGCGACAGTTAAAGTGCTATTTATTTAGCAAAGAATCAAGTTTATCATGCACATACAAAACACATTGATGTGAGGTTCCATTTTGTTCGTGAAATTATTGATGAGGGAGATATTCTTCTTCAAAAGATTGGGACCGCTAACAATCCTGCTAATATATTGACAAAACCAGTTCCGTTACTCAAGTTTAAGCATTGCTTAAACTTGATTAGCATTTGTAAAATTTATTGATTGCCCTATAGGGTATTAGGAGACAACTATTGGGAGTTCCACTTAGAGGATTTGAGCTAAGGTGGAGATTGTTGAGTATTGTCTCAAAGTCAAAAATTGTGGCTTTCGGTGGATTTCGGTGCAACAAGTTGCCCAATTATATTTTGTGGCTGGCCTTCACCCACTGACTTCTCTATAAAATAGAAGCAACAATAGCAAAGAGAGAGAGAAGAGAGCAAAAAATTTAAAAGAGCCGAGAGGGAGAGAGAGAGAAAAATAGCAAGAAGCATTTGTAATTTTTCTTTGTTTTCTCTTCCTAGTAGGAGTGTGTGAGCTTGGGTCAATTTGAGTCTTTTGGGAAATTAAGTGACAAACACTATTATATGTTCTCATTGATTATAGTAAAATACTCAGTCGTCTCCAAACTGGACGTAGGCATTGCAGAACAAGTATAAAAATCTTGGTGTTTTTGTTGCTGTTTTATTTTTCACTCCAAATTTATTAATGTTTCTGCACAACAGTGAAACAATCACTTAACATGGTATCAGAGCCTTTTTGACCAAGTGATCGTGAGTTCAATAACACTCGTAAACTATACCTTGCAAGAAGTTTCTTAGCAATCTGAACTGCAGTTAACAGCTTCCTTTTCCTGCAAAAGAAGGAACTCGAGTACTCACACTGACGATATTATCAAAGGTTATATGCTAGTGAGTGCACTTCGTTCTTTAATATTTCTTTTAAGCTACAAGAAGAATCATAGCCTCCATTTCTGAATCTGAACATGCGTTATGTGTTATAGATATTGTTTAAGATTTGTAAGGTCACAAAGTTATCAATATTCAAAGAAAATTAAAGAAGAAGATATAAGCAAAAGCTAAGAGATTTTATTATTTTTATCTATGAGTTTTTGTTTGTCAGAATTCCTTTTAAATCCATTAAATCTGATTGAATTTCTATTCATTTGGATTGGTAAGCGAAATTATCTATGCCTATGTTTCTTTCTTTCTTTCGCGTTCTAATACTCTCATTTTATTGGCGGTGGGCATTGAAGATTCTTTTTATTACGGGGACAGATACGACTACTTGTAAGAGATATGTCTCAAAAGTTCAGGCAGGAGTGTTGGAGAAAAATGTTCATACAGTACCATGCAAACAATGTACAAGAAACGAGTTAAAGAAGTTCAAGAAAAGTTAGTTAATTGGCAATTAGAAATTGAGTATTATAAATATTGTAAGTCCATAGGAAATATACACATGCATTTTATACTTTGATATTGAATACAATTAGATGAAATCTCAACGAGTTGTTGAGTTCTTGAAAAGTGCTCTGTTCGCCCCTGTTCACGTGTGAATTCTCTCTCTACACTTCTCTCTATAAATTCCAACAGTTTCCTCGGTTGTCTTTGTGTATGATCTATAGATAACATCAAAGTGGTATCAGAGCTAGATTCTTAAGGGATCTGTGAAGGTGTAGGTAAAGAACTTGGCTCGGAGGTCTATCCCTTTCCCGTACAAGGCACGACTGCGAGCAAAGAACACTCAGAGATGGCTAAGAGCTCAACGCAGAGTCTGCAACCTGCGATATTCAATGGAGAAGGATATCAAATCTGGGCGATCAAGATGGAGGCTTACCTGCAAGGATAGGATCTGTGGGAACCAACGATGATGACTATGCAGTTGAGATTCCAACCGAAGATGCTCCAATTACTCAGCTATGGTGGTTAAGGGAGAGGGTGACAAAGAAGGCCCGAGCTAAATCTTGCCTATACCGGTTGGTTTCACCCTCAATTTTCACTCGAATTATGAGACTTGGCTCAGCGAAAGAAATTTGGGATTTCTTGAAGAGCGAATATGAGGGTGATGAGAAGGTAAAAAATATGAAAGTCCTGAATTTGTTAAGGGAATTTGATAAAATGCAGATGAAGGAAGATGAGATGATCCAGAATTATTGTGAAAGATTAATTCAACTCGCTGATCAAATCAGACTCTTAGGAGCTGAGTTCAAAGATTAAAGATTGGTGCAGAAGTTACTTGTGTCCGTCCCTGAGAAGTATGAGGCAACAATCGTCTCTCTTGAGAACTCTAAAGATATTGGGCAAATAAAGCTTGCGGAAGTCATGAGTGCCTTGCAAGCTCAAGAGTAGAGATCTTTGATGAGAAAGAATGAAGTAACTGAAGGTGCTTGTCGAGTCTTTGCCAAAACAGAGACTCAAGAAAAATTCAAGAAGAAGAAAAAGACAAAAGGAGGGTCCAACACTAAAGGCTCTCAAACACGCCAGAAAAATGGAGACAAGAATGAGGAGGAGACAAGGCAAATAATTACAATCCCTACCCATATTGTGGTAAGACCAATCATCTTGCTTTCAGGTGCTGAAAGAGGTCAAACATAGAATGCAGAAGGTGTCATCAGAAAAGGCACATGGAGGCAATCTACAAGAAGCAATCTACACAAGCAGCAACCAATGTACAGGTGACTAAAGAAGAAGAAGAGCAGCTGTTTGTGGTGATTAGAGATCGTGTTAAAAATTACGCATCCGAATGGCTGATTGATAGTGGATGCACGAGTCACATGTCTCCAGATCCAAATTTATCCAAGTCTTTGGATAAAGAGGTGAAAACAAACGTGAAGCTTGGAAATGGAGACTGCATCCGAGTAGAAGGGAAAGGTGAAATGGAGATGGTAACCAGGAAAGGTGTCAAGATCATCTCGGATGTTCTCTATGTACCCAAGATACAGCATAATCTCTTGGGTGTAGCCCAGTTAATTGAGAAAGGTATGTCTGTACATTTTGAATCAAATTCTTGTAGAGTCTTTGATAATGCTGGCCAGAAGATTCTTTACACCCGAATGAAGAACAAAAGCTTCTCGATGAGGCCTGAAGAGCTACAATAGGAGGCACTAGTGGGAGACTTAACCGAACCTGACCTTTGGCATTGAAGGTTTGGGCACTATCATATGAAGGGATTGCAAGTAATGAGGAAGAAAGATATGGCCGGAGGCTTACCATCAATTTCATACGTGCATGATGCATGCAAAGTTTGCATGATGGGGAAGCAAACACATACACCGTTTCAGAAGGCAAGATGAAGGGCTGAGGAGAGAGTTCAGTTATTGCATATGGATGTATGCGGACCTATTCCGGTTGCCTCATTAAATGGAAGCAGATACTTCCTGTTAATAATTGACGATCATTCAAGATACTCATGGATATTCTGCCTCAAAAGTAAGGGAGAGGTAGCAAGAATTTTCAGGGAGTTCAAAGCTTTCATAGAAAACCAATCGGGATTGAGCATCAAGTCTATAAGAACAGACAACGGCTCAGAATTTACATCTAACGAATTTGGTTTGATCTGTAAGTCAGCAGGAATCAAGCATCAACTTACCACGCCCTACACTCCACAGCAGAATGGTGTCGTGGAGAGGAGGAACAGAACCGTAGTGGAAATGACGAGGTGCATGCTGGAGGAGAAGAAGCTTCCGAAGGAATTTTGGGCTAAAGCTGCTTTGACCGCCTGCTTCCTGCTTAACAGAGTATACACTCGGGCTCTCGAAGATAAGATGTCGCATGAGATGTGGCATGGTTTCAAGCCGAAGATGAGGAATCTGAAAGTGTTTGGGTCACTATATAGTGTTCTAATTCCTTAGGCCAAAAGAAGTAAACTCGACAGCAAGGCTGAAGCTACAATCTTCATGGGATACTCTGAAGTTAACAAAGGGTATAGGTTGTATTATCCAGACCAAAAGGAAATTAAAGTAAGCAGGGATGTACATTTTTTTTAGGATGAGCGCTGGAACTAGCCTGGAGATAAAAAAAAGATAAATGGAGTTAGAAGGCATTCAGGAATAATGCCTTCGAATATCCTGACAACTACAACAAATCTAAGCGATTACGATGATGAGGAAGAGGCGGAACCAGGAGAAGTAGCAGAACCAGAGCTTCACCATGATCAGAATAGGTGGACCTCTGAGGAGGAGCACATTCTAGAAGAGTTCGATGATGACTATGATTATGTACCAGTAAGAGGGACAAGAAGCCTGGCTGAAATTTATGAAAGGAGCAATGAAGCAATACTGGAACCTACTAGAACTCAAGAAGCATTGCAGAATCCGAAACGGGTAGAAGCCATGAAGGAAGAGATGTCCATGATTGATAAGAATGAAACGTGGACTTTAGTTGAAAAACCTCTAGAGAGCTATTGGGTTGAAATGGGTGTTTAAGACAAAACTGAATCCAAATGGTTCAGTGAACAGACTCAAAGTAAGGCTAGTTGTAAAAGGGTATGCGCAAGTTGAAGGTGTGAACTTTGGAGAAACGTTCGCGGCAGTTGCAAGAATTGAGACAATCAGGCTGTTGTTGGCGCTTGCAGCTGAAAAGGGTTGGAAGGTACATCAAATGGACGTTAAGTCCGCCTTCCTTAATGGTGTTCTACAAGAGGAGATCTACGTCGAGCAACCTGAAGGCTTCGTGATAAAGGGAAAGTAGGAGTTGGTGTATAAGCTCAAAAAAGCCCTTTACGGGCTGAAGCAAGCCTCTCGATGCTGGTATGCGAGAATTGATGCGTTCCTTTTAGAAGTTAAATTCAGAAGAAGCTACAGTGGACCAACAATGTATGTGCGGATGCAAGAAGGTGATGTAGCTGTAGTGTCAATTTATGTGGATGATTTGTTACTTACTGGAAGTTCTGAGAAGCAGATTGAATTTCTGAAGCAACAATTCAACAAAACCTTCGAAATGACTGATCTTGGAGAGATGAAATATTTCTTGGGTATGGAGGTATTTTAGTGTAAGGGGTGTATCGCTGTAAGCCAAAAGAAGTATATTTGTGATGTACTGAAAAGGTTTAAGATGGATCAAAGTAAGCAGGTATCAACTCTAATTTGTCCGAAAGAAAAATAGGTAAAGAGGGAAGAAGGCGATGAAGTAGATAGGAAGAATTATAGGAGTATGGTGGGTTGCTTAATGTACATCACAGCTATAAGTCCTGATGTTTTGTACTCAGTTAGTGTGCCTTCCAGACACTTAAGTGATCCTAGAAAGCAACATGTAATTGCGGTGAAAAGAATTTTAAAGTATCTGAAAGGGACTGTTGACTATGGATTAATGTATGAGAAGACTGGAAAATGCAAGCTTATGTGTTATGTAGATAGCGATTGGGGCGGAGCAGGAGAAGACATGAAAATCGCTACAGGATACTGCTTAACATTAGGCTCGGCATACTTCTCATGGACATCAAAGAAGCTAGAATTGGTGGCGCTCTCAACAGCTTAAGCAGAATTGGTTGCGGCCACAATAACAGTAAAACAAGTAATATGGGTTAGAAAGTTGCTTGTGGATTTACAAGTTCATTTGGAAGGAGCTACGGTGATCTACATTGATAATCAGGTAGTGATATCAATTTCAATCAATTCAGTTTTCCATGGTAAAACTAAGCATCTCAAACTTAGATACTACTACTTAAGGGATATACAATAAGAAGGGGAGCTAAAGCTTAAGTATATTCATACGAATGATCAAGCCGCAGATCTATTTACAAAAGGATTTAACGTTTCACGTTTCGAGCAGTTGAGGAAAATGATTGGAATTCAGAAACTGAATTTTCGATTCAAGGAAGAGTATGTAGGAGATATATCTCAAAAGTTCAGGCAGGAGCGTTGGAGCAAAATGTTCATGGGGTGCCATGCAAACATGGTACAAGAAAGGAGTTAAAGAAGTTCAAGAAAAGTAGTTAGTTGGCAGTTAGAAATTGAGTATTATAAATAATGTAAGTCCATAGGAAATATACACATGCATTTTGTACTTTGATATTGAATACAATTAAACAAAATCTCAGCTGAGTTGTTGAGTTCTTGAAAAGGGCTCTGTTCGCCCCTGCTCACGTGTGAATTCTCTCTCTACACTTCTCTCTATAAATTCCAGCAGTTTCCTCGGTTGTCTTTGTATATGATCAATAGATAACATCACAACTGTAACATCAGAATGGGCGATGTCATGTCTTCTTAACAATCCTGACAAATTAAGGAAACTCAAGAGAGGAATTGGACACGGAAGTTGGGCAAGAACGCTTACTAGAGGACTCCGACTTCCCAAGTTGTCCTACCTCAAAAACGTTATCTTAGAAACACTCAGAATGTATCCAGCAGCTCTCAGAATGTATCCAGCAGCTCCAGTCATCGACCCTCACGTGGCATCTGAAGATTGTGTTGTCGGAGGATATCACATACCACGTGGCACTATGGTTCTGGCAAATGCATGGTCTTTACTAAGAGGTCATAAACTTTAGGACGATCCTCACATTTTCAAGCCTTAAAGATTCTACACTGACGATGGATCAGCCTACAAGCTCATGCCTTTCGGCTTAGGAAGAAGGTCGTGTCCTGGAATG
>JAOQMP010000210.1:35191111-35204562 GCA_027563575.1 Erythroxylum pedicellare
TTTTATTAATAATTTGTTAATAAATATCAAATAAGAGATTAAATAAATTTATTTAATTAAAAATAATTTATCTTTAATTTTTATCTAAAATGTAATTATTATCAGTGATAAAAATATAACTACATTAACATTAACAACCAAACATGTTTTTGTTTTTATTTGAAAGAAAAACATAATCAAAAAACTGAAAATAGAAACTGAAAACTGTAACAAAAAACAGAAGTAGAACCAAACGAGCCTTAAAATTTTCATTACTATAAACAAAGCAAAAAAACTAACATTATAATGAGTTCTATTTTGTTAGCCTATATAAAAGCATGATAGCTAAATATACAAAAAGAAATGCTACATTACAGAGAATACTTCGAAATCAACACAGTATGTAGTTAAATTTTCCATCTAGAAATTATGTTAGGAGAGGGTGAATAATGCAAACTTTTAGCAAAGATTGCTACTCGAATCCAGTTAACAATTTTATTAGCTAGTTGATACTTTCCTTCTTCTAAGTTGGTAAATCTTCTATTTTTTTGCTCCTTCCACATAATGTAATTAATAGTAGTGGTAAAAGTAACTTTATAGAGTATATAGCGTTTAATATGTATACAAGGACCCTTCACCCAATCGGTTTGTTCATAACTGAATCTTGTCACCAGATTTTCAGACAAGATCTACCAATAGTCTCGTGGTTCAACCTGGTCTGGAAAAAGTCTTTGAACCCCAAAGCATCCGTTATAACTTAGCTGGCCGTTAAAAATAGGCTACAGGCAAAAATTTGATAGTTTAACTTAGATAATACCTATTGCACACGTACTCTGTCAGAATGCTGAAGAAGATAGAAACTATTTATTTTTTAATTGTGTTTATTCCAAAGCCATTTGGAGTGTATCCAAGAAATGGTGGGTGCTATGAATAATAACTATGATTGGGAACTTAGTTTGGGATGGTTCATTAATCTCACCAAAGTAGGTAATGAAAATGACATCCTTCTTAAAGTTGCTTTCATATCAAGTATTTATATGATCTGAAAATAGAGGAATCACCGAATCTACTAAAAAGTAGTTGAAGATAGGTATCACGTAGTGAACAAGCTGTTGAACTAAATATGAGAAATGATTCTGACTAGGGGAGTCAACAATTTGATTTCACAACAGATGAAAACAAGATGGAATACTTCAGAGTAGTGGGCTATTAAACATTTAGTGTATATATAAGCAACTCTTTTGTTTATATTCTACTTCGTCCATTAATACCTAGATAGATAAATACTTTGTATTTTAGTGTTTGGTGTACACTTGTAATTTTGCAATTGCTTGAGAATTGTTAATATAATTTCTCATTTAAAAAAAAAGGTTGTATCTTCAAAGAATTAAGGAATGAATGGAGGATTAGTTTAGGTGTGGATGACTTCAAGGTGTCATTCTCATAGTTGGGACTTTCCCAGGACACCTTGTGGCTATGGTTGAACCTAAAAAAAAAATGAACGGAGAAATTTGAAACTGTTTTACTTTTTAACGTCCTCTTTATACAAGAAGCAACTATGAAATGAATGTGTCTGACGATTTATGTAGAAGGAAAAAGTTATTCTTTAAATCATTAAATTTCTATCTATCTATCTATCTATATATAAGTAAATATATTCAAGTCACTATTTATATTATTATATTATGCAGTGCTTATATGTTTTTTACTTTAAATAAATATGTATTTATGAATTAATTTTGGCATAATGTTTTATTTATGTATTTAGAGTTATTAAATATATCTTTAATTCTTTATAATGCTTTATTTATGCATTTGGAATTGTTAAATGTATAATTTCAGTATTATATAGTAAATTAATATATATGTGCGAAAATTTCATAATAATGGAAGTTTAATAAACTGTAATTTTAAATTTGTTTATAAACAAATATTTATTATCTTAAAATTAATTATTTTTCTTTAAGTTAGAGTTAGTTTTATTGAATTTGACATGTAGTGAATGAGGAAATTCAAAATAGTTTCATAAAAGATTAAAAAAATTTATACTAATTTTTATCACCTATATATAATAGATATACGTATATGCATTAATTGTGGATAACATTTTACTTATACTTTTAGAATTTAATAAATGTATAACATTAATATTATATTATAGGGTAGCATTTTAAGCTTCACAAATTTTAAAATAAAGATTTGCTGTCTTAAAAATTATTATTGTTGTAATATATATTTTAAATTTAGAGTTAATTTTATTTTAACTAACACTTCCTTCACTAACTTCATTTAATTAATTAGTAAGAAGTTGTAGTGGCTGTTAATTAGATATTTGTCACATTTCCTCACATTGCGGTATCCACTTAGTACTCCATCTGTTGTTTACAGTCAAAACCTTGCATCCAAAACCTACGGGCAACATTTATTTTTTTGCCTCTTTAATTTATATTTCAAAACGTTTATCTAATGTGGACCGAACATACGTTTGTACGAACTTGGTTTGGATCATGAAACAAAGGGAGACCGAAGTGTTTGTCAGCATTCCTCTCTTACATCTATACAGAGCTACTAGATTACAAGAAGCATCGTTAAGGATGTTTACCAATTATGCACCAGTAATTAAGATGTATTACGCATAGTTCTCCGGGCTATTTTAAAACTATTTCCACTTAATTATTTATTATCCTATAAGGACTATGGTGTGAAATGATCAATCAGGATGCATTGCCAAAATGGTTAAACTACTGCTATTTTAGCATAAAAGATGACTGGGTTCATCCATTAGCTAGCAGAACTACGGATTGATATTCCTGCAAACCGACTAGAAAGATGTTTCCCCATGAAAAAAATAAAAAAGATAGAGTTTGGATAGGATAAAGTTGGCTATCTGTACACGTAGAAGAAGCATCAAAAGATTGAAGACGAATCAGTAGCAGCAATTGCCTGGAACCCCGTTAAAAATTTTAGCAAAAGGCACCAACAATAATTTGGAAATTAATGGACGTAAATCGGTCATTCATTTGGATGGTGAAAAGGTAGAAGAATTTCTCATTAATGTCCAGGATGAAAAAGAAACTTCAACGAGTTCATGAAATAAAAGTCGAAGTTGAAAATCGTGATTTACAAAACTTATCTAAGTGGAAATTCTGTACTCCTGATTTCACAAACACTCAAACTCAAGAAATCATGCAATTTTGAAGGAAGAAGAATAAGAAGTGCTCTACGTTTCTGCAAACTATGTTCATCACGACAAAAATTAACATTGTCGAAGTTGCTAACAATGGAGTTGGTACAGACGGCTCTAAACGAGTGAATATAGAACTTAGAACAGCAAGTCAAGGTTAACTGTAAAAAAGAGTTGATCATGAACAAAAAAAGAGAAGAGAAAAAGAGCTCAGAAACCTAACAATAATGCAAGAGATAGGAAAGCAAAAGTGCATGTAGGATGAGTATCTCCAGAGTGAAGTACTTAAGTGTATACAGCTACTGTACAAGGTTTTAGAATAAAGCAAACCTAAAGGCAATTAATATATGACATGGGATAGTTTCAGTGCATAGAATGTGAGCATGTCCTCACTTCACCTTTGAAAATTTGAACAGCTAACTGCGCAATCGCCTATTCTTTGAATCCACGAGAGAGAGAGAGAGAGGGAGGGTTGCTATGCAAGTGGCTAGCTTTTTGTGGTAAGTGTTATGGTTTGCCTCGAAAAGGAGCTAGTTCAGAGCACTGCACGTGTAAAGCAGTACCCAAATATTTTCGTGTCTCCATTATACTCAATAAATTCACATGTGTATATATACATATTTAAAGCCCTAGCTATGCATCTAGTAACTAAATCCTTGATAAATAAAGAAAATATATTTATAAATGGAAAGAAATAGAAAATGCAAGGCCCATACCTCTTTGCTTCTCCTAAAAGTGCTTAACGCCTTCTTGCCTCACTTCGGAACTTTCAGTATAAGCTTAGCTTTGGCCAGCTTTTACCTGTCAACTTCGTTTGACCTTATCATCAGCTTCTCAATGCTCTCAACAGCAAAAAGAACCTACTCCATTTTATTATAGTTATCATGATGCAGTAATTTCTTCAAGCATTACGTTATTGCCCCTTTAGGTGGCTAGTTCTAGTACTTAAGGAAGTCAATGTGTTTCAAAAAAAGAGATTTAAGGTAGTATTTCAGGAGGAAATGCATCAACTATCTAAAAATGCACTTCGGATTGGAAAAGGATTTGTTTTTTGATATGGGGAGAAGGGTAGTTCGTCCCCTCATAAGGGAAGAAAAGAACATGAATTTCTGGGAAGAAAAGAATTAAGTGATAGACGAGTATGGTACAGTCATGGAGTTTCTAAAGCTTAAAAAAAAAATTCAGATTTGACGAGAAAGAGTTCACTCCTATTGTCTGTGCTTCTTCTTCTTCTTGTTATTGAATTTAGACCATTTTGGAGTACTTACTAGCATGAAATCTCACATGTGCAGGAGAGGAGGACCCTTAAAATTTTTGCAGTCATTCAATCAATAATCGGGCATATAAAGCTAATCATCATCTTTATCAAATGCCAAACAAATAACAACAAGAGAAAAGAGAAACACAAGCCTGAAAATACTCAATCAACACCCCATCTCTAGCTACAAAGTCTTGTCACCTCTTTGAGTATATGCTGAAGAAGCTGAGATGACGGGAAACTGAAGTAATTAACATAACCTTGAATCAATCTCTTAGTAAGGAGGTCGACCAGTAGCCCAGTAAGCCTCAGCTGGTAACTGAATAGAATTGAGGAGATTGGGAGGCAATCCATGAAACATTGGCGCATTCTGCTCTGACAAGACCTGTTGTTGCTGCTGTTGCTGACCCACCGCACCCGGCGAGCCTATTGCACCACCTTGCATAGACATTTGCTGATCCTCCTCCTCTAGTGGGAGCCTCTCATAAGCAGCATTACTGAAAGAAGCTGCCATAATCACAACCGGACCGGAAGCTGTAAGTGTTCCCACAACACTGCCGCCCACCACTTGCCCTTGTCCTCCAGCTAAGTATATGGTCAATCCTGTAGCTGCAGGGGGTGCTGGCGGTGGCAGAAACGATCCGGCGAGTGACAATATCTCGAATCTGCCATGTAAGTTCACAATTGCACCTGGAGAAGCCGGTTGCCTGAGAGTTACATTTGTTACAGTTCCAGTTCCACTCATAATGCAAACCCCTCTCTGCCTCCTCCTAGCGAATGTGGCAACACTCTCAACAATGTCACAGCCATCCGCAACCTCCATTAGGTGGGTTCGAAGAGCATTGGCACTGTCTCTGGTGATAATGATTGGGGGCTTAGGTTTGTTCTTGGATCCAGCAGGCCTACCTCGTGGTCTTCTGATGATTTCTCCACCAGGGCCTGTTGGGGGTAGCTCTTTTCCCTCAGTATTGTCGTTTTCGTCGCGCTCGCGTTTCTGAGGCTTGTTCTGGCCACTGCTACTTCCACTTTGCTCGTCTTCTGAGCTCTGTTGTTGGTGAAATTGATGCTGCTGCTGCTGGTGGTGTTGTTGTTGTTGATGATAGTGTAACTGGAAATCTCTGGTGTGAAAAGGAGGTGGCAGTGAATGGCCATGAGCCGTTACTGGATCCATGTTCTACAAGTTTTCTTCTCTCTCACTCAACTCTGTTTGTTCTTTTTCTCTTTTCTTGTTTGGACTTAATGTCTTTGTTCTAGTATTACAAATATAAGCCAAGAAACAATATTTCACTCCTGAGTCTCTTGACATGAACAAGCAGGAAACCAAGGGGCAAGACTAAAGAGAAACTAAGAAATTCAAAGGACAATTAAGGAAAGGTGATTAAGAGAAAGAGAAAGGAAAGGAAATAAAAGTACAAGAAGAAGAAGAAGAAGAAGAAGAAGAAGATACTAATAAGAGCTGTCTTCTTTCCTTCTTATCCTTTTTAGTGTTTAGGATATAATTTAGCTAGACGTCACCAGAAAAGAGAAGATGAGTGGAAATAGGGTGGCAGCCACCAAAGAATGAGCTAAATTCACCATCTTTACACTCACAAAACAATTAAACACCGCTTAGGTAAAATGTAGAATTTGTGTCTTTTCCATGGGTTTTGTTGGTGAGAGTTTAGGAGAGAAAGGGATAGAAACATGGGATGGGATGTGAAGGTTTTAGGGTAAGTATGGTGTTTCTTGCGAGTGAGGCCTTCTGGTGCAGGGTGTACAGGGTGTGTTGTGAGTTTGGGGTTTTAACCAAATAGTTAGATCATCAGATTAATTGATGGATGGGATTGGTTTAGGTAAGAATCTGAGGTCTTATGGGCGGTGGATGGGTCCCCCCCTCCCCATCCATCTCTCTCTCTTGTCCCCTCTCACCACTCCACGTTCTATCTCCAGCATTTATATTATTATCATTATAAATGCATTAAGGTTGTTCATCTCTCCTTTGCCTCATCTAACTTTTTTCCTCTCTTTCCGTTCCATCAGTGTCTCTCTATTTCTTTTAACAACCCATTTAAGTCCACACACCTCCTAAACATAGAACATCTCCTAAGCACCTCCTACGACAGCCTTCCCTTGTCCATGTTAATCATGTAACCGAAAAAGTTCCAAAAACTTACGGCAAAAAATATCTTTTAACTCTAACTTGAACAACCAATTAAGTTCCCTTAATTTCTTCCCATTTGTTAAGATTTTAATATGAACTTCCAAAGTAAAATCAGGTTTTAAATAAAACCATGCAATCATAATTGTTATAATCTTAAAGTTTTGTTTAGGCTATGTTTAGTTGGGATTTTATAATAGAGTTGAATGAAATATAATATTATTACATTATTTAGGAGTAGGTTTTATAATGGAATGGAATGTAATGAGATGAAAGATAAGAGATGAGAGTTTCATATTAAAAATGAAAAAAATATAATTTAGAGAGTTTATGATGGAATGTAAAATAATACGTTATATTACATTATAAACCTTTCATCTAAACAACATTTCACTATATTATATTATGAACCCTTTTATCCCTCAAAATAATAATTTTCTAATATTATATTTATCTACGGTCCATTATATTATAAATCATTTTATTCTATTAAAAACTTTACGCTCAATTAAACATAGCCTAGTAATTACATCCATAATTGTGATTAAAATTACAATTACGTCACAATCATAGTCTTATAATCATATATAGTGCATTCAAAGGATGTGAATTATGCATGGCAAAGGGCTGTAAAGTCTCAAGTAGAATCTTGTGATTGTCGTGGACAAAATCAATACCAGCAGTACGTGAATTGGGACACTGAACTTGAATATTTCCACGGAAGAAGAAGCGATGGAAAATGATAGCTGGCACATTTAAAACGGACTCTGTCTTGTTACTTGTTCATGTTTGTGTACTGTGACCATGGGTGTGTTTGTGTATGTGAGAGAGAGGCTTCAGTTCTCCTAGTCCCCACGGGCACCGCTAAGTACTGAAATTCCAGTGTCTTTTTCTATACAGACTCGAATGCGTATTCTTTTAATTTTTCAGATAAATGGAGACGTGTCAATTCCCTCGCACCTTCTGGGTCTATTCAACACTATATACATCTTCACCTTAACTTGTCAAGGACATATATAAGGTTTAATTTTCTACTTCTTATTCTGCGTCTTCTAATTCCATTGAGAACGTTATACATCAAAACAATGCAGAAAATTACTCTTAAACCACTTTTTTCAGTACTTGTTTAGTTGCATGGCTTCCACTTTTATGTCTTTATGGTAACAAATTCACCTGAAACAAATTAAGGTTGAATTTAAGTAGTGATATGATTTTGAACTCCATAGCTGATTTTATTTTTTTAAGATAAATTGTTTATCTGAGTCTGACGATTTAAACCAAAGGCTTATCAAATCAATAAATATTATATTTTGAATGTGATGTATAAAAAGATGTTCTTTTTTCCTTTCATACCAACTAATTGTTTCGTTGGAGCAACTGACAAATATTTCCAGTTCTTTTCCAACCAACGGTCACAAAATGTCCTTATCAACCAAATAAATAAAAACCGGAAGCGTTCAAAAATATAATAAAAGAACATAACTTATAAAATATTGTTTTTCATTTATCTGTCACGAGGGATATGGGTTACATTGCCAAAAAGACCTGTGCTGTTGGAGTTTGGCAAGCGCAACATCGTAATAGAGCATTGACCAATGGACCAATAACAATGAAAGATGAGAACAGACAGGGTGTAAGTAAGTGGGGCAGGTGGAGGATGCAACCGGGGGGTGGTTTGAGCGCATAAGCATAATAATAACAGTACAGATCATCATCATCGTCACTTTTCTTCATTCTTAACTAAACACAAAACTTATTATGATGAAAGAGAGAAAGAGGATGGAGAGGGAGAGGCTGTTGGCCTTGGGGAACCCGAGAGATCAGGAACTAAAGACGCGTTGGTGGCGCTGACACTATTCACTACACCGGCGCCGCAGATACTGCTGCCTTTGCCTTTCTCTTACTATTTTAGTATTCTCTTACAAATTATAATTATAATAATAACCACGAATTTTAATAATAATCGCAATCGAGACAAAAGCTGCTATTTTGTGAAGTCCCCAAATAGTACTACTTAAAACTTTGAATGTAAATCTTGTAAACATATTTGGATTCATATACGTACGGTGGTTGTCATGATATCAGAAATACTTCATCTATAATAAAATTTCAGTATATTCTTTAGTCAATAACATATAAAACCTCTTAAAATATTTAAAGGAATTACCTTTCTTACTCTCTAAATTAATTTACCATTAGATCAAATAGTTGACATAGTCAAGAAACTAACAAGCATACCCTACGTTCTCATTTCTTAAGTCTCAAAAGATGCTCTTTGTCGGCTTCTTCTCTATTTTGCTTTCAGCTCAAGGTCACGGTATGGCCCACCAGTCATTTTTGTCTTTCTCACCATCACGGTCGGAGATTAGCTAGTTACTTCCTTTCTCGATCATATCTTCTTCAAGCTGTGGCAATCACGATTCACGATGGATTAACAACTCTCTGGTATGTGTCATAATTTTTTGTCAAGTTGGTGTTGTCATATATTTACAATTAGGTTTTACATTTCTTTATTATCAGGGAGACAACATCTTCAATAGTGTTCCGTTCCTGGCCACTATTGTTTTTTCAAACTCGACTCTTAGTTCGTGAGATTATTTTTGGAGATGGGAGCAATTTCCGTCAGTCCCTAATTAACATGATGAGCTAGTCAACTTCAATGCACTGTCAAGACAACATATGTCGTAGGTTATGTATGAGGTCGTATCATCTCCATCGAATCACGTACCTAGCTATCTTCGCTCGACTCTATGTATGTGTATATGGTAGTGACATTGGATTGTCCATTAAGAATAACTTCATCGTTTACAAAATCTCACATCACCAATATTTTTAGAAATTATAACCTGAAATTCTGAAAGAGAATAATTGAAGTCCTTCTAACAATAATTTTGTTCTCATTATTCTTGCGGTTATAACTTACGAGTGTTATTAGAGTTTGATACTGTTTCGAGTTAGCTACTTGCAATCTTTTCGTAACATGTTCCAAGATTAGTTTATATCTTCTAGTCAGATGCTGTGTTCACAGATTTGTTCAAGCTATTATCCAAGATAGAAAGATGGCCTCCAAAACACATGACAAATCAAAGCATATTGTGATCTTTCCACACAATCACTATGATTATAAGGAAAGGGCTTCAAGTACTTTAAAATTATTAGGTCATTAAACTATATTGCAAAGCGTTACGGTTTTATTATGTGTCTCAGCACTTTCCGAGGTGACCTTTTGTTACATTAGAGAAAACTCAAATGTCAAAACTTTACTTAATTTTCCGGTACACATTTTTAGTATTGTGATAACTTTGTCAAATTAATCTATTAATATTTCTGTCCAATTCAAAAAGGTGGAACATCAAAGCTGTTTCTTTGAGATAGCAATATTTTGGAACTATATTTAAAAGCCCTAAGGCATACATCTAACCTTTATCCCATTCCAATGAGTAAAATAATCGGTAAGGGAAATGCAGCCAAAATTTTGAATGCATCAGACTCCCGAACTCTTTAAAATCCGCTGCCTTTTTATCCGAATACATCGATCTCAAAAGTTTTCAGTGGGAAACCTACCTTGATTGACTATCGTACAAGCCATACGTATAGGATTCCATGTCTCCCATATGCTTTTCCTCGTCCTTTAAAATTTCTATCTTTCCTCGATTAGTTTGGTTCATGACTCATATCTTGTCAGATCACATAATCTTGGACGGATAACGGGCATGGATAATAATATAATCAACGTCGTCGCATAGGTGTTGACATTAACACAAATTTAAGGACAATGATATATAATAAAGGACTTATCTATTTGCTTTTTAAAAAAATCCATAGTACATAGGGTACAACGGGGATTCATGACTTTCACCTTTCATCTTGCAATTGGGAACCTTTTCATGACTTCATTAATGAAGGCTGTTCAGAAGAACTGTTTAATTTCCTACTCTCTGACTAGGAGTCTAAGTTTAAATAACTTAGTCACCATATATCTGCTTTACATGGTTTGTGTGCGCAGAAAAGGTGAATCAAAAGGTCCCTGAAATTGAATGTCAACGAATCCTGTATAGATCACAATGCCACTGCTTTTGTCCTTCTCGCTAGGTCCAGCCGGCCTTATATATATATATATGCATGTTGGGAAACAAACAAACGGTAACTAAATCTAAAACCAGCCATTCCCTGTTGAGTCACCACCTGTTGTTTAACTACGTAATTATGTATGTCATCAAATATGCCCTTGGTTAAGTGGTTTGAAATAAAATGATCAAGGAATTGATAAGAGAAATGAGGAAACAGATTACCAACTAAAGGGAAGCTACTCTTCTTGTCTAAGTATCACCCATTCGGAATGTTATCAAGCCTATATACGAAACTTGAGGGATTTCCCACCATGTGAAGTAGATGTTTTCCGGCTACAAAATTATTAAGTATTTCATCTTTTGAAGCGACTTTTGGCATGTTTTGTTGTATTATTTAAGGAATTTTGAGCCATAGATTGGTGTCATTATTGGCTGGATTTAATTGATGCTATTCTAAGTAAAACGTCAATGTAAAAGAACACGTTCCAGAATTTCTTTACAATTTCCAATGTAAGAAAAGGCATAAGGGTAAGGTGAAGTGTATATTTATGTAAAGAAACTATAGTTCTCATTTGATTCTAATTAGAAATAGAATTGAAATACAATTTCAATTTCAGTTAATTGATAGCTAATTATAATATGTTTATAGTAGTTGTGTAGAACCGAAGTCTTGAATTTTAAACTAATAATTAAAATTCTTAAATAAATATGTCTGAAATTTTAAAATGAGGTGAAATTAAAATCTGAAATTTATATAAATATTAACTGCAGAATTGAGATTGATAATCGACCGAACTCATAAACATAACCTAAGAACGATTTCGTGAGTTCAGTTTGTTTGAGAGAAAAATCATCCTTTGAGATTTATAACTTGGTTTGAAATCAAGAGCCTAAAAAATTGCCACCAAGATTAGAATTCGGTGGTGCAGCTTTTGAACCGATAAACATGATGGCTAGTTGAACTCCCCAAGAGCGAGCCTATTTAAGCTCATAAGAAAAACCATGTTCTTTTCTCCTTCGTATACGACCAAAGGGCCTCTGTTTCATGCATCAAAGTGGTTCCAACAAAAACAACGAGGAGTTCACAGACTCTTAGGAAAATGGTTCTTCTTATGTGTTCACCGTGGAAATTCATCAACTCATCAGTAATTATTGAATCCTCAAATTAATTTGGTGAACTTAATAATGGGGAGAGGACATGTAACAAATGACTACTTATTCTTGGGTAAATAGATACGCAAATATATGTATTTAGGGCATTAATATGATAACATTTTCTTATTAATTCATTCCTGTGCTCTTGGCCTGACTCTTTTTCAGGATAAAACCTAAAAAGAGAAGGTTGTGAGTGTGGGGAAGAGTTGGGAGTTAATAATTTATGGTCTTCTATATCCAAACAAGCCCTTTCACAGATAATGCAGTTAATTTTACTGACATGGGGTTTCCAAGAAGGGATTAGCGGAAAATGTTGAAAAAGTTGAGAAACTATCACAGGCTTTAATTATAGTGAACAGTTTTTTTTTTTTTCTTGTTCCACTAATATTTAAATAAATATGTCCATTTCCTTAAACTAATCAACCCCGTTACCATCTAGTCTGATAAAGAATCATATCTTAATTAATTCCATATCGACTAAACAATTCAGTCCCATGTGAAAGGCACCTATTGCCTCGAATCTGGATTCTCGTGTGCACGTTTCTGCTTTCTTATAAGTCCCTCTCCTCCGAGTTCCAGGACGTTGTTTCCCATTTGCTTACCCCATCCGAGAAGGTCCTTTCACATGTGGGTTACCCACTTAATTGCAGATTGTTTACCATTTTAACATTGATAAAGACTTGCATTAAAGACTAAGCAAACGACAAATGAGGCGTTCACATGACCGATGGTTAACAATGACCAATCTTGTTTGTCATTTCTCCACATGCTCGATCCAATGTTAATTAATCTAATTAGGATTTCACATTTTTTAAATTTTATGTCTATAATTCTAGTCTAGCCCTAGATGTTTTAGTTGTAGATTCGAGAAGAGACCGTTTTGGACAAACCGTTTCCATATATTGATAGAAATATTAAGAACACTGAAGTTTAATTGATAGTTAATAATTATTAGACCATATTGTTGGGATTTTGAAGAAAAAAGAAGAAGAACATGATAGGATAGGATAAAGAATAATACTCCCATGCATTTACTATTAAACTTGGTTGTATTATATAGACAAAATACAAACAATTAAAATAGATTTTTCAGCCACCAAATCTAGCTTATATGATAAGATTAAAGATAATCTAAGACTTATTCTAAGATAATCTAAGACCTATTCTAAAGAAATTTTAAACAATTCTAAAATTTGAATTAATTCCCAACATTTCCTCTTAATTCAAAATTTCTGGATGGAGCACATCTCTCCTAATCTTTAGAATATTATGTGAAACACTTCTTTTCACCAAATTCTCGTTGATACCCTTCTCATCAACCTGTAATGATTATGTGAAGCACTTTTCTTCACCAATTTCCGTTAATGCCCTTCTCATCAACCTGCAATTATTGAAGCACGTCTCCCCAAATTCATCTTGGTGCACTTCTTACTAACACTCAAAAAAGAGTTTCTTCACCAATTAACTCTACCATATTTGCTTGCTTCTTTTTCAGTCTGTAATTTTTTTCTAGGTGTCCAAATTTTTTACAGTTGAAACATTGAGGTTTTCCCTTATGCCAACAATCTTTCTCTTCATGCCCCAGTTTCTCGCAATGATCACATTGAGGAATTTTACCTTTTCCTTTTGACGATTTGGCTAGAAGAGCTCTTTCATCGATTTGCTCAG
>JAOQMP010000210.1:35210297-35249742 GCA_027563575.1 Erythroxylum pedicellare
AACGTAAATATCTGAGGACATGGTCTGTCTTTCACAATCAGCTGAACTAAAACGCTACTCCTTCTGAGCTTTTTAAAGTTCAGCTGATTGGGTTCAATCAGCTAACCCAATCAGCTGATTACCAAATACAAAAAACAACTTGTCATCAAAGTCAAAAGGCTAAATTCATTCAACCAGCTGTTTTTTAGTTGAAAAGCTAGTAACCAAATGGGGCCCATATGTCTTTAGCAGTTTCATATTTTCAAAAATCAACTATTATATTATGTACTATGAGCCAATGGGTTTTTCTTTCTCCATATTTCATAAGCATCTTAATCCCTTTTATGTTGGGTCATATTGCATTCCTTAGAAATGTCCATGATTATATTTAATGGTTCTACAACTTCTTGCACTTCCAATACATATTGGATTTTCATGCTTTAGATTTCATAATTATTGTCATTTAATTTCACCTTATTGAGTTCAGTAACAATACTCTTTGACATAGTAGTCGTAATTAAAACATAAAATTTCTACAGGAAGAAAGAAATAGTATACATGCACATTATTGTAATGTCATATGTATATATAATTAATAAACATACTTTAATTACCTAAGAAATCTAAAAAATATAATTATCTCATTCATCTTTTGCAGGATAACTGAATACTAATTATCATACTCAAGTATAATTGTCAAGCAAAAAATTTATATAAAATATGTATTGATAAATTAAATAACATTAAGCTTGTCGTACATAAGTGAACAAAATTTTTATAGTCCAATGCAACTTAGTTTAACACAATAATTAGATAACTTGAACATCGCCTAAATTACTAGTTTAACTCAAAATAATTAGATAACATGAACATCGCCTAAATTACCTTCTTCAAATTTCTCTCATGGATATTATCAATGTTTAAAAAACTAGACCGGATATCAAACCGGTTGAAGGAAAGGTTTAAGGTTTAAAGGTTTAATTGGCATTAAACCGCTATAAAATCGGTATATAATAAATAGGAAGTAAAATTTATAAAAGTAAGTAAAACTAAATATTTTATTGAAATAAAAAATATGCCAATGTTTATTACTATATAATAAACTACTAATAAATAAATATGAGTCTAATATAAAGGATGTTGTATTACTATATAATCAAAATTGTATTTTTTAAAGGACTTTCTATGTCATCATCTTCAAAAGCTCCATATTCTCTGACGCTGTCTAAAGACTCATAATCTATGCCTTCATCCAAAGTATTTGTATCAACTTCTTCTAATAAATCTAAATTAATTACAAATTAGTAATATATGAAATTATTCTCAATCATAAATTTGTAATACATTATATATTTAACTTAAATATCATCAAAATAAGATATGAATTGACCATTAGTAGATTTTATTAATTCATTCATTGTGACAAATGCATTTTTTTCATAAATCACCCTTTTAAGTTCATTATAATCAAGATCAAGCAATGGTTCTTCTTCTTCAATCCAAAAATTAGTATGTTCAATACAATCAATATCAACTGGATTATACATCTCTTCTTACTAGCGCTCAGAATACTCAATAGACAAATTATAAAGTCGATAATAAAAATAAAATTAATGAAATAAAATCAAAAGTATAAAATACTTGTTCTCCATTCTCAAATTATAAGTAACGTAAACAAGGTCATTAAGTACTTGATTTTCCAAAAAAATTTGTTTCTTTGTGTGAATATGTTTAAAAACACTCCAATTACATTCACAACCTAATAAAGAAGCTATTTGACTGAGTAATCTAATATTAAGTTTTCTCAATGTTACAACATTGTCAGTAAATAATCTCCACTACTCATTTGCATTTTAAATTAATAGTTATGAAAAATAAAAATATATATTATTAAGAAACAAAGAATGAATTAAAAGTATAAAACTTACCAGCTGCATTTTTTCATAGTAAGTTCTCTCTTTGCTAATGATTTAGCAAAACTCTCTAAACCTTCACAATATAATCTAATGATTACTCTTCAATAGGGAAAAAACCTTTACATTCAATCACATCAAACAAACTACCCATAATATTATTCGTACATACATCTCCACTATATAAGTAATAAGGATTAAGAAAATAAGATGCTAAGTGGATCCTTTGAGTAAGAAGCTCATCCCATCGTTGGTCAATAATATCTATATAAGGCTTGCATAACTTCTCCTTTCCTTTAAAAAGATTTATAATGGTTTTGTGAGCTCTACATATACAATCATATATATACCCTAAAGATGGCTTGTCATCTAAGTCAACTATCCTCAACAACCTTATAAGCATAGTAATAAACTTCATAATGATCAAGCAAGCATCCCAAAATTTATTTTCTAAAATAATAGCACAAACTTCTGCTTCTTTTTCATTCTTTGATAACTTATGACTTGAAAAGTGCTTACTTGTCACTAAATTTTGAAGTAGTTGCTTATGTTCATAAATATTTTTCAAAGTAACAAATGTAGTTGCAAACCTAGTAGTAGCAAGACGAACGATCTTAACCCAATCATCTTACTTTCTTAACCATACAAAAAAGTGATATGATTAAACACAAAAATTATGATCTTAGATGCGTGTGAAGCAAGATTGGAAATATAGTCCATACTACCAATATCTTTTAAAATAAGATTTATACAATGAGCAGCATATGGAGACCAATAAATATATGCATACTTTGATTGTAATAAATGCCCAGCTGATTTATAATTAGCTGCATTATCTGTAATAAAATATACAACATTCTTTGGTCCTACCCACTTGACAATTTTAGATAAAGCATCAAAAGTGTCAACTGACTTGATAAAAGTTGTTCCAATATTACAATAAACTAAGAAATTAATCAAGGCTCTTTGTCTTTAATTAGCCCACCCATATGTCATAATAGTGCATCTTGTTGATTCCCAACTAGACTTTTATGTATCCATAATTGACTGATATTCTTTTTTTTAATCTTGAAGCGAAGGAACATGTATCTTATAATAATAATGTACCTTAAATCTTGAACCTATTGTTGTTATAACATCTGTAGCCTCTTGAAAATAGGGTGAATTTAAAGCATTTAAAGGAACATATGAATGATAGAACCATCTAGCTCTTACTCTTTTACATCCCAAAATAACATCCTTATCAGCCAAAATACTTTTAGACTAGGTTGAGAACGAGGAGTAGTTTTTGGAGAAAAGTAAGAATTATATCAATAATAGCTTTCTTTTTTCCTTTATTTAATACTGGTGGTGCTTCATCATCTCTAAAAGATATATCATAAGTCTCTTTATTTTCCTTTTTCTTTTTGACTTGTTACTTCAAATGGTACTTTTTTGCATGAAGCAATATTACCCTTAATACCAGTAAGATGTTCTTATATTCTATAAATCCCCCCTTTAAATATTCTACCGCAAAACATACAATTACATTATAAATTCCCATCAAATGCTTTAGAAGAAGGAAAACAATTCCATGCTGGATCAGACTTACCACAAATAGAGGATGTGATATTCATTGAATCTTTTTATGATGATTCCATATTCTCCATTATGATTCAACCTAAAAAGTATAAAAAAGATTTATATCTAAGAATCTTACCAAGTATGCATATAAGATACACTAGTTTTGTAACTATTAGAAGCTCTGATTGTACTAGTCGATAGGAAGCACGAATCTTTTTTCTAGGCACAGATCTTGCTGTGAATTAAGGATCAACTTCTTTTTTCCTTTTATTAATGCCATTGCTTTCCTAAGAAAAAGTAATATTTTCTTCAACAACAATATAAAGATGATCTGTATAGATTAATTAGGAAGCAAGAAAATATTCTGAAGATGTTTGGCAGTTATGTTAGGCTGAATTAAGACAATACATTGTAAAATTATTATTATTATAAACATATTAGCTACTTCTTCATAGTGCAATAAATTCATAATACTTATAAACTCTCTTCTTGGTTAATGATTCATATAATCAAGCTTAAAGTAAAAGTCAAGGTGATAATTAATTACCAGCTGAGAGAAGGAGCTTCAACTTCTTTTTAGTATGATAATTGGTCAACTGAAAACCCTTAAGCGAAGTTAGCACACATTCCTCGCTAAGGAATTTTATTGCCAACAATACTACAATTGAAGATGTTCTATTATCAAACTACTTCAAATTCGTACGCTCCTTAAATTTAAATTATCGAGTCACATATGATATTTGTGAACACATAAGTAACAATGAATCAAATCTAAAAACAATAAGAAATGAGAATCAATTTGAAAAAGGAAGTCAAGCTAAAACCATTACAAGCCATATATATATACAGAAACCAACAACAGAATGGTAACCATAACATAAACAAATCAACAGTAGAATGGTGACCATAATAGAAACAAACCAGCAGTAGAAACAAACCAATATAAGATGGTACTTATTAAACTTTGCTCCAGCAAACATTCATGTTATCTCACTAAAATATTTTCAATTTTGATGCTTTAGATTAACAAATTCAATACTTCAAAGAATATACATATATAAAATATCAAAATTAGATATTGAAATGAAATAGAGTTCTAACTGTTACAGAAAACTAATTAATCAGAAAGTATGAATGAAGAAGAAATCTTTTGAACTGACTACCTTATCCTTATCTCCTTATCTGCAGAACAAATTAGAACTCCTAAAGAAACTTCAAAACCTACTACCCATCTGTACACTTAATAGAATAGAAATCAATACCCTCATATAAAGAGTCTATTCCCATCATCGTCTGTGAAGTAGAGGACAAAGTCCTCTTTGCCATCTCACAATCAATCCTCAACCTTCTCAAAGCCTTTGCATTGTTAGTAATATCCTTCTTATGCTTCCCCTTAAACTCTAGAACAAAATGATTCACAATCCTGTTGTCAAATTCCTTGCCATCAAGATGAGTGTCACCAACTGTGGTTGTGCCCTAAAAAAATCCATTCCTTAATTGTCAACAGAGAAACATCAAAAGTTCCTCCACCTAAGTGAAAGATGAGCAAATTAGGCAGTCCTATGGAAGGGGGTGGTTAGACCACGACCGCTATCTAGTAAGTAATAGGGTGTACTTTGCTTCAGGAGTTCTAATCCTCGCAGCTACAACTACAACTGTTAGCTCAACCATCTTCACAATCAAGAAGACACAAGTAGAGTGACACTACAAAATCCATGCTCATCTTGTTGTAGAAGTTAACTCCAATTAACACCACCTACTTTGGAAAAAGACAAAGAAACATGAAGTTGGTATACTCCTGGCGTTTCAATTTATATTGGAAAGTAGATAATTAGTATTTGGATATGGGGAAGCCTTACAAACTTACGAGAGGGACTGAGATAGTAAAAAAAAGGTTGCCTTTCCTTAACGCTTTTTGTCCAAGCCATATGCAATAGTACCAGTTATGATGAGATTTGAGAAGAGAGAAAATGGTGGACGCAAGGAGAGAGTTTGATTTGGAAAATATAAAGTTTAGGTATTACATATATTGACTAGCTAGTTCAACTGGTTCGCTGAAAAACTAACCGGTTCTTTGATAAACCAGCTGGTTATTATATATAGAGGTTATTAAATGAAATCGAACTGGAAAACTAACCGGGTCAGACTATTTTTGGTTAGATCGGCTTTTAAAACCTTGGATATTATCACTACCAACTATACATGTTTTAGATTAGCCAAATCTAAATTCAAGAGCATGTTTAGTAATTCACTTTCTTCTTATAGTAATATTAGGAGTAAAGCCATGTACTTCACTTCAAAATATTTGAAAGCCAAACAACCTTTAAAATACATCCCATGTATTAAGCTATTAATAGTAACAATATGTAATGTTAGATCTTCTTTAGGTGGGTATCACATTCGGAATAACTACGTTAAGATGATGATGACTCATCTCATCTGTGCCAGAGTTCCCAAAAATATGGGTGTCTATATCATAATGAGCACTTTATTGAAAGTAAATTTTTAGGAATTATATTTCGCTTATAAAACCCAATATCATAAAATTAATGATTTGTCTAACATAATAATGAACTTATACTTATAGTCTATTGAAATTTATCATAATTTACTCAAAATCTCATTTGCAATTATTTTTAAACTAATCAAATTACCAATTATAACTATTTTGATTTAGTTAGAAAGCTATTTCTAATTATTATTGAACCAATCAAATTAAATTAGAAAATGAAATTAGAAACTTATTTATAATTATTTTTAATTAATCAAATTAAATAATAAATTTTAATTTAGTTAAAAATAAGTTTCTAATTATTATTAGGTTCATGAACTCAGTAGTTTCAATCTAGTTAGAAAATTATTTTTAATTATGATTGAACTAATCAATCTTAATTATTGTAAATTTATAGTTTAATAAAATCTTAAACTAAGCATTATTAAATTTTTTAAATTAATAATGTAACTAAATTTATAAACTTGTTTTTAGAGTAGATCTATCAATATGTTCTTCCACTTCTATTGACTTGGGCTAATCCTAATTGACTTCTAAAATTTCATGGCAATTCTCTTGTCTTCTTGTTTCTGATGAAGATGTCTCTTACTATACGACTAGTGGAAGTAGCAGTAGCGATGCTTCCAATGTGGCTTGCATGGCATAAAAATAGATGAAATGGTGACAAATCTCTTATTTTCAGGCAATAGCAAAAGTGTTGTGTATGGTATGGTTATTATGATGGGAAATTTGTGTAGGCTAGATGGAAGAATGATTGAGATGGATTCTAATGACAGTGAAACCTGACAACATTTTCGAAGGGGAAAGAATTAAAAAAAAGGTGAGTAAAAAAAGAAGAGAAAAGACGTGGAAATAAAGAAGGGGGAAATATGCAGATAGGTTTCTTGATTTCAATATATGGTTTTTAATATGTAATTATATGCTTTTATATGAAAATCCCTAATAGAATATGTTCCATAAAATAGGTGATTCTTTGACTAACATTCACCACACCTGCCACTAATAGTGCACATCCTCTAGCCCATTCTTTGATTTATGCTTCTTGATCTTGTGATTAATTAGTTTTTTATGTGGATTATTTGGAAATAGTCTCCCTACTAGTTGGAGATAAGGTTATATACTATTAGACCATTCCAAAGTCATGTTTTCGTAAGATTTCTACTGGATATAGTTATTGTCGTTATTGATCTTGTGATTTGTAAATAATTATTTTCCCAATTTTGTTAATGCCAAATGGTTATGCATACGATCTAAATCCAATGTATGTGATTATGTCTGTATGATGTGTTATGCAACATGTGACATCATCCTCATGACTAGTACCTTATTCTCTTATTTCTTGTCCTTTTTTCAATAGCCACTAGTTCAAGTCTAATCTCCCTATCCTTATCCATAAGAGGTAACTTAGATGTGGTAATGATATCTGGACTAAGCTTCTTTAGTTAAGAAACATGAAATAATGGGTGAAGGCTAGACCCTCGTGGAAGCTCTAGTTGATACGCAGCTTGACCCAACTTTGCTAACACTCCATAGGGTTCATAGTATTTTGATACTAGCTTCTGGTTAGGTCTTCCAGCGATTGATACTTGTTTATAGGGTGACAGCTTCAAATAAACTTGATCTCTAGCTCAAAATTCTCCCTTTATCATTATAGTGTTTCCTCCTTTCTTAAGCTTGTCTTAACTTTTCCTTAAGAAACTGTAGAGTCGATCCTTTATCCTTGATGAATTATAAGACAACTTCATTTTAAGATTGGCCTACAACATCAAAACCATATTAGGGTGGTAGAAACCTCTATAATACCTGGTATTGTATAATGTCAATGGAAGAGTCACAGTTGGTATTATACCACCACCATGCTAAAGGTAGCTATGCTGCCCATTTCCTTGGCTTTACTTTAGTCATGAATTGTAGGTATCATTCAATATATAGGTTCAATTTTTCAATTTGACCATTTATCTATGGGTGGTAAGTTATACTGAGTTTAAGCTTGACTTTAATTGCCTTGAAAGGTTCATATTATAACTTACTAATGAAAATTTTGTCCCTATCATTTAGAATTGTGAGATAAACCATATAACTTATAAATATGGTTCACAAATACCTGAGTGACTTAATCAGCCATGAATGGGTGAGACAAAGTAATGAAGTGAGCATAATTTGTAAATCTATAAACTACCACCATGATGACATCCTTCCTATCTAACTTTGGTAATCCCTCAATAAAACCCATAATTATTTCCTTCCAAAGAAATTCAGGGATTAAAAGTGGCTGAAACAAACCAGGAGTACGCACATGCTGCACTGGTTCCCTTGGCATATATCACATTCTACCACTACCTTTTTGACATCCTATTTTAAACCTTACTAATGCAAAATTAAATTGGCATGCATGTAAGTTCCATATGCTCTAAAATGCCTGCAATGGAATCCTCATATATGCCCTTAAGTATCTTCCATCTAATATAAGCACCTAATCCCATATACACCTTACCATCATGCTTTTATTTGCTAGTTTTATGCTATATTATAAGTATACAGGTTGTATATTGTAGTAAAATTGATATCAGTCCTACAAGGATTGAATATAATCACCTAACAATTTGAATTACACTTTGTCTATGGTAACAAAATATTTAATTAACTAAAAATTAAAGTAAACTAATAAAACCTGATGATTGAATAAGTAAAAGATAACAATAACATTGAAGTTACTTAATAATGGAAACTTAGAGATTATTCTCTTCTTGTTTTGTTTTCCCTTTACCTTATGAATTCAACTATGCTTGATCCTAGATATCCATAGGTTTTAATTATCCTCTCTCCAGATCTAATCAAGAATTCATAATTAAAATATATAAAAGTGGAGTAGCAATCTCTTGATTTCACAAAACTGCTCCTAACTACTCAAATTTAAAGCAATCCTAATGATAATTAACTCATAATTAAGATATCTCTTTAATTGCTTATTAATATTATATTTGTACGTCTATTAAAGTCCCAAGTCTCATTGTGCAACTTAATACAAATAACTTAATTTAATCTCTCAATTCAAACCAAGTATGATCATAAAAACTATCATAAAACAGTAATACATTGAATTTAACAAGGTAAAAGTTGTACAAAAAATTTAAGAATAACACACTAATATAGATTGAGCAATCCATAATTATGTTCAAAACATAACTGTTCAGATTAGGCATATAAGGAAATGAAATACAAAAAGAGAATATAATGAAATCAGCTTGAAGGCTTGATCTGGAAAATCTGGAAAGCTGGAGTTGATATTGATGTTTCCACTTTTTGATAGTCTTCTTTAGGTTGTGTAGCCTCTTTTGTGTTTTTCTTTCCTCTTTTAGTGTCTCTCACAACTCTCAAGTCTGCATTGTTTTTGTAGCCTTCGTAACATCCTTTTATAGTAAAAACTAGATTTTCTAGAACATACATGGAAGCTTACATAACCATGTAAGTGACTGTGTATCTCCAAAAACCTCTCAATTGCGAATTTACACAGTCATAAAAGCTTACAAAGGCATATACATGAGCATTTATGTCAACATAAATGGGTGTGTATCTTCACATGAGCATAAACAACATCTTTAAGGCTCCACATGTTTACAGTGAATTATATGGTCACTATACACAACCGTGTAAATCCTAATTTGCTTCAATTCTTCCATTATATGCCATGATTTTACCTAAATTCTTCTCCTCTTAGTCTGTGAAGGCAACTATCACTTCAAAGCACACTTGAAGTATAATAAATACCACAAATACCATAGGATTCTCACGTAACAAGCAAAACATATTAAATATGGGTATATAATATAGTTGATTAATCATTTATCAACTTTAAAACACCATTCTCAAATTATTATTTTGATGAGGGACCCTGGCCTTTGAAAACCTTAGATATATTCTTCAAAGTATCACTATCCTACTGGTAACTCTCCATCACTTCCTTAAACTAGGCTGGAGTCAAAATTACTATTGTCACTGAGTCACCTTCAGCCTCCCATATCTTAGATAGGGAATCAATAGCATTATTATCTCTCCCCTTTCGTTTATGCATACAATAAAGTGATGGACTTCTAAGTAGTGTCTCCATTTTGAAACAACCATTAGAAGAGCCAATAATTCCTTTTCATAAACTAATAAGCCTTGAGTATTAACCCCTAAAGCTATAAGAGATAAGCCTGTCATTCTCTATTAAAACTACTCTAATTCCCTTGTTACAAACATTATTTTGGCTTTGCAAGCATTGGTATCTGTGTTATAACTATTTTTAACGCTTCAAGTGCAGTTGTAGCTTCATCATTCCATTGAAAAGCACCCTTCTTCAATAAATTGGTTAACAGTTTGTTTATTTTGTTGTAATCCTAAAATAAACCTCTTATAAAATTTGGTAAGTCCTAAGAATCCCCTTAATGACTTCATTATCTAAGGTTATGACCAATTTACGACGACTTTTGTCTTCTTTGGGTCTGTGTCACACTTATAGAAAAAATCAAATTCCTGAGATATTCAATTTGAAGTTGTCCAAAATAATATTTCTTCTTCTTTACATATAATTAATGCTCCACTAACTTCTAAAAAAATTGTCTTCAGGTGCTCTAAGTGCTCCTTCAAAATCCTACTGTAAATCAAAACATCATCACAAAATACTAGCCTATTCTTATGTAATAATTCTTCCTGTATCTGGTTCATCAAGCTTTGGAATATTTTAGGAGCATTTATGAGGTCAAAGGGAATCACTAGGTACACATAGTTTTTATGGTAAGTTCTAAAGGAAGTCTTGTAGACATCCTCCAGGTACATGCTAATCTGATGGTAACCTGCCCATAAATCTAGCTTTATAGGAATTACTACTCTATATAGCTCATCTATTAAATCTTTAATTATGGGAATTGGGAACTTATCTTTCACCATCACCTTCATCTTGTTAAGTTTCTAGTAATCAATGCACATTTGTATTGTCCATATTGATGCTAATAGGTTATGTTGTTCTAGCATATCATTGATCTAGCTTTCTATCCCTATCTTTTAACCTAAGGGTTATGGGTATAGCCTAAGATTCACAAACTTTGAGTCAGGTTTAAGCAAAATTATATGCTTATAACTCCTAATAGGTGGAAATTAGGTTATTTTGTGAATAAATTAGGAAATTTATCGATGAGGTCCCAAATTGCTTGAAGTATACTAGTCACCAATTTTGCTGTATAAATCCTAGACGGTTGTGCTAACCACTCATCTTCTTGAGGCTTCAATAGCTTATCTAGCAACTTTACTATGACCACTCGTTAATTTTACTATATGGTTATTGTAAGCAAACATAATGTAAGATAATAGAAATCAAATGTGACAAGGCTTACTTGTTTAACCAATCAACTCCTAATAACAAGTCACATCTCCCTAACATTAATATTCTAAAATTAGTCGTGAAGTCACAACCTTACATTCTCTATTTGAAATAGAAACAATCTAATCGAATAACAATGTTACTCCCATTGACTACATTAATAATCAAAGGATAGCTTTTTATTAGTTTGAATATACTTCCCTCCAAGTTTTGAGGATCCACAAAATAGTGTGTACTGCCAATGACCCTATTCATTTTTTTTCAACTCTTTTAATAGCAAATCTTCCTTCCAATTTTAAACATACTCTTTCTAATGAAATAGAAAAACTTGTAGAAATTAATCATCTCTTAGAGGAAAATAGTATCCATAATAATTTTTTACCTCTATTAAGTTCGTACAATATACATTCTCGCAATCATTCTTAGACCAGAGGTATTCTAACCATCCTTACTACAAATCTTCCAAAGGTGAAAGAGATCTCCAAAGTTCTCGTTTAGAATAATATGGTTTAAAGGCAACAACATCATAACAATTTGGGAAACCCTTGGTCAAAGGGCACACAGGGATAACAAAAACCTAAGGTATATGGCATTGTTAGACCACATATATTGAGAAAGGGTCTTCTCGTTATAACTCCTAGGCTCATAGAATATTTCACTGAAAAGTCTCAAGGGAGCTGTATCACAAGTTTCCAACCTATATCCCAATCAAGTGGTTTATAGAATAGATTTTCATAAGAGATCAAAGATAAATAAATATTGATTGTAGCTTAGATTTAGATACGTTAGCCGAAAGACAAGCTCTTTTTCTCTTTTAGGGAACAAATTTTAAGACCTGCCTTTTAAAAATCTAAACTGATTAATCTCTCTTTGTATAACTTAAACCTCAAACATGATCTATAATCCAAGGCTTACTGATACACAGGATCCTCATGAAGAGATAAGTGTAGAGCATGCTCATCTTTTTATTGAATGCCTAATTATCTACAACTAAAGAGAAACCTTGATTTTAAAGACTAAGGAGAAATAAGAAAAAAAAACTTTTGGAAAAGATTCCCACATGATACAATAATTCAAACTAAAATACAAAAGTGAATAATAAAATTAAGAATTATTGGAAACTCTAGTTCCCAATAAATTCTTAAAAGATAAGAAGGAATCTTTTAATAAGGAGGTATAGAAAAAGATCTAGGTCCACCTCTATCATCATTAAAACCAAACATGTCATCTTCTATTTTTCTAGTTCTTTAATAAAATGGGCTATTTCAGTGTCAGTTTAAACTAGAGGCTAGCGATCTTGGGCATCTTGAAAATAATCAAAAAGTTTAAGCTCTATTTTAGGCTTTTGAGCTACAGAGCTTTCTCCAAATTCAAAATTTTTTTTGGGCTTAAAGCTAGTGGACTTGACAAATCATGTGTCATAATATTGAATCCAATATAAGTAAATTGGTTAATAGAAGACCGATATCCAATAGTCAGTAAAATGAGCTCCGGAAGGGCAAAGTCACCTGAGTATAGATGCAGAGATGTACAAGTAGTTGGCTTAGTAGATTTAGGATAATGGTTAACGTGATTTAGAAAATGGTATAGATCACCTATCAAGTATTTATAATTTGGGCCAGTCACTGAAGTTCATCAAAGTTAAAATTGATTAATGGTGCAAATATAACAATTCTTAATCAAGCAATACGGACAGTGGATAATGAAGATAGAATGGTTTTTTGTTTCAAATTGAAATGTTTCATAGTTGATGTCTATTGAGGATGTATCCTAGCTGAACAATCGAATTAGGTAAAGGTTGGACCCATTCTATGAATGTCTATAGCAGGGAACTAGCATTGGCTAGATTGGTAAGATGTTTATAGGCATGCAAAGGAGAAAGAACAATTGGATAGCCATATAGTGCCAATAAAGCCCATATATTCCACATAGTTAGCTCAGAAAGAGAATCATAAAAATGATGAAAGGTACATTAAGGTCTTGGCATATCAAATTGATAGGGATGTGAAGGCATGTTCAGGGTAATAAGAACAAGATGGAGGTAGTAAAAAAGACTTTTTAAAAGGAGAGTAGCAATATCATTCAATTTTTTGGAGGAGTTTTAGTAATTAAACGGATGTCTTAATTCTAGCATATAGTGGAAATTTTATGATAGGCAGAATGAGAGGAATTGGTCTTCTAAGTATGAGAGAGAGCAATTAGATTTGTTTTCTAGGTTGAGAGAGAAAATCTGCAAAGATTTTATGGTGACCTTTGATATGGCAAATGGTGAATTTAGAGCGAGAAAACCAATCTTGCCAATGAAGTAATTGACTATCAGGCAATATGTTCTTGTTAGACTCAAGAATCTTGGGACAAGATGTATTATCCATTTCGATCAAAAAATGATAAGGGCTGACGTGAAAACTGAACTTTCAATGCCTTTCTTTTATTCCATTGAACTGAATAGTAGCAAGGCCACAATAATGTCTTTTCTCATCTATCTCTTTAATCAAGATGGCACCCTAATAATGATAACTAACATCTATCTGTAGGATACATTGGCCTTTGTCAGGAATATTTAAAAGGAGTGAATTTTGACTTGTTTGTTTTAAGTGTTGGACAAATCTGGTTCATTCGTTACTCCATGGTGGTGGATTCTTTCTCAGCAATTTAGATAAAGGAGTTGTGCAATTAACCACGTAAGAGATGAAATCTTGAATGTAATTAACAATTCTAAAGAATTGTTGGATTTGTTTTGTGTTAAGATTTTCATCATAAAAATATAATAACTCACTTGCTATGTGTGGACCAGATTGATACAATCAATCATGAAAATTCAAACCAAAAATTTTGTTTGGGTTGTCCTAATATGACTTTTCTTAGCTAAGAGAATAATTTCATATGGCTTTGTAAGATTAAAAAATGATTCAAGTAGGACCTTATGATCTTCAAAGGTTTTGAAGTATAAGAGGATGTCATCAATGTAAATTAAGATACTGGAAAGAATAGGCTCGCAAATTTTTTTCAATGCCTTTTGGAATAGTGATGGGGCAACCTTGAGTCCAAATGGCATAATAGTCCATTCGTATTGAGCATTCAGAATATAGAAAGTTATCTTGTTCATTTCTTATAGATCTATCCCAATTATCAAAATCCTGTTTTTAAGTCAAATTTTGAAAAGATTCTTGCTTCTTTTAGAAACAGGATTTGAGTATTGATCTTCGGTGTTGGGAATTTATCATCTTGAAGGAATGCATTCGGAGGTTTATAATTAATTATCAATTTCTTTTTTCCTCTCTTTTGTTCTGCTCTTTTGTTCACATAGAAAACCTAACATGCCCAATCTAATTTTTTTGTCTCAATTAATCTTGCTAGAGTGACATAACACACTCCTCTTGTGCTAACTTTAAACCATTAGGATTCATGCTAGGTTGGGTAGCTTTGGTAGGATTTGTGTCTCCATTCTTCTTAAATGATAGATGGATAAAGAATTTTGGATTTTTTCAAAAAGGATTAGGGTGTGAGAATTGTGCATGGGTCTCAGGACAATGTTCTAAAAATTGATCCTATAATGCATCATATGGAGGAGGTAATTGGGTGAGTTCAAACATGTTATATATATCTATGTGGGCATTGAAGTTGGCTCAACATTTGATTCCTTTGGGTAGGATTTGTAGTGGAGATGCTTGGCAACAGACATCCATACCAATTACAATATCTGGGCTAGGTAGATGGATACCAAGAAGTTTTTTGCACACAATACAATCAGGAAAAAATCTTATCCCTATGTTCCTTTTAGTGATAAGCCAAATTTTGAATAAATTATGATTAGCAGCAATGAAATATTCATTATATGGTATCTAGGCTTCATGAGGTAAGATGTGGGGCTTCATAATACTTTAACGACATCCAGTATCTATAAATCTAATAGCTTTGATTAGCTTACCATATTTATCCTGTTATAATAACCGGATATAGACATAAGGACAAGGAACAAAGATAGGTTTTGAATCAACCTTCAAACATGGTTTTTGTAGCATGTATAAGTAATCATCTTTAGTATCTACATCAATCAAGTTATCAGAGGATTCAAACTCATCATCAGAAGAGTTGATTGGAATAACAAATTTTGTTTACTCATCTTCATGGGATTATTACCATTATCATAATAGCCAGTATGGCCTCATTGGATTCCAATAGTTTCAAATCCTTTTTTTCTTATTAAGACATTGGAAAGCATAATGTTTTGGTTTGTCATAAATGAAAAAACAATTTGTTTTTTTTTAACATAAGGAGTTCTTTTTTAAGTAATTAGAAAATTTTGTGTCATTTTCATATTCTGAATGGCTTCTGATAACCTTCATTTGAAGTTTGGGATTTATGAAACCTTTTATAGGAGAACTTCTTATGATAATACTTCTTTTTAGTATGAGATACATAATCCTTTTTCTCTTTTCACTTGATCTTCATATAAGGCGTTTTGCAACCTTTTCTTAATAAAGGACCACCGTTTATTATGTTCTTGAAAAATGTTTATTGATCATAAAGTTTATCAAGAGAAGCTAAGGTAAGCTGATAGATTTTGCCAAGAGATATTTCTCTCATATCTCTTAGTAGAGCTCTAATGGTTCATTGGAGTTTAAGTTGTAATTCTTCTGGAAAATATGAGATGAATGTATAATGGAGATTACCATCATTAAATCCATTATAGAAATAATATCTTTTTGTCATATGTTGAAAATGTCTATATAGATCTCTTCTGTCTAATGATCAACACTTCATTTTGAAATACTCTTGCCTAATTTGTTTATCAATAAGTTGAAAATTCCTAAAGAATTCTTTATGGATGGCTTAAAGAAGAATTCTTGCAAATGTGACTTGGATATACTGAGTCTATGATAGTCACCTAAACTTGGGCACCATTCTCGTAAATTACCATTAAAATAAGAGGTAAACTTAGACAAAATATCTCATAAGGGATTATTTAGTCGAGTCATCTATAAATTGATCCAAGCTCTAAATTCATGGAGACGATCTCTTCATTTTTTGGATGGAATATCATTAAAATTAAACCAGGGTTTAGAAAGTAGGTTTGGTTGGAGGTACTTGTACTAGCGGTGGTAAGGGTCTGAATGGTTCACTCCCTGTAAATTCAGCTTCACTAATATTTGGTTTGACTTTAGTTAGTTGAGATGTTTTAGGTATAGCTATCCTGACATGAGCTAATTAAGATAAATCTACAAACTACTTTAAGTCTTATGAAGATTGTTTAGAACTTTCAAACTCTTCATATGTTTGTTCTTCATATTCTTCTAAAATAGATACTAGTGTAAGAGTTGCAATAAATTTTATTAAAGAGCTTTATCTTTTCTAGTAGGTTTGGTAGGTTTGGGTTTGGTATTAGGATGAATATACTACCTAATTAAATGATAGTTCATTTCAAGCATTTTTTCATCATTAGCAGCTTTAGGATAAGATGTTGACGAATAAAGAGGTTGGATAACTGAAAAAGTTATAAGATAAGCCCATAAACAATCTTATACTATTATGTTTGCATGTTTGTTTCCATTCTTTGAAGTACTTTTCACTCTAAGTTCTTGTTCTTTGTTTGTGAAATTAGGTCCAAAATATTGTCTTTCAATATATCTTTTGATATCAGCGACAAGTTGCGCCACCTGATCTTTCAAAGATGTGTATAGTTTTTGGATATGAGAAGAGGCTATTTCTACCCATTTTTTAGTAGCCTAAGTTTGTTGGTTAAGCCCATCAAGCTTAGTATCAATTCAACGAAGAACTTTGTTTAGGCCACTACATTTTCTGTGTGCCAATTGAGTGCTTCATTTGTATAATTGGATACAAAGGTATTATGAGAGGCAAGTCCTATAAAACGAAAATAAGGGTTGAAGATAACCATATTTTTATCATCGTTGCATCTCTTTAGGGGAGGAAATTCATTCTTATATGTCTCAGCATCATATAAGGAATTGGTGTTAAAGTAGTAACTAAAATTGGAGAAATAATAAGTAGAGGTTGGTTGGGAATTGGTTCTTTAAGGAATAAATGTTCCTTTCTAACAACTTTGAGTAGCTCATAAAGAGCCTTAGGTCTAGTTAATGGGTTTTTAAGCCTAACCCAAGGTCTTGAATTTGGATCATGATCATTATGCCTAGGATGAAGTTGTTAGGAAGGTTGACAATGATGGATTTCTTTGGGTTCTTTCCTTCCATTACTTGGACATTTTGCCCTCTTTTTTCGAACATAGGTATCATCATCACTGTTTTTGTCATCATAGTTTAGTGTCAGACATATTTCACAATTTAGTTCATACATGGATGGATCTACATCTCATATGAAATGTCCTTGATGATGGATAATGTACACAGGTTATCCATTAGGTTTAACATAATGAATTAAAGGTCCATCTTTGCCTTCTTTATGTGATAACACCGGTTGATGCATTAAAATGAGTCCACATGTGCTAAAGGATCTAGGCTAATCTTCATTGGGCCAAGTGTAGATGGATTTAACATATCCATCTTTTAGTGTCCTAAGAATTCGAGTAGAAGTTGTATGGAAATAATGCCTATAATGAGCATTGAACACTTTCTAATAATAAGTAATCCATTCTATTGGCATCAACTTTTTAAGTTCCATTGGTAGTAACTATTTTATAATGACAATCATTGAACATTTTCTAATAATTAGTAATCCATTCTATTGGTATCAACTTTTTAAGTTCCATTGGTAGTAACTATTTTATAATTTAGATGATGGTGTTCTAATCATGAATTATATCTGCTACCATATATAAAGCGTCAAAAGTTAAATCTGGAAAGTTAAGATCTATAATATGATTTTGTAAATGATAGATCATTTGGTGATGCAAAGTAGCCATGATCGTTGTAGGTCTTATTCTACTCCAATGATCTAAATTTGGACTTCGAGTCTTTCAAATAGAGGGATCATCCAACTTGATATTAAAATCAGGGGCTATAGTGAGGATCACACTTTCATTGTTAACAGTTATGAACAAAGTATCAATCAGTGCATTTTGGTAAGTCGTATAGGCAGTGTTAAAAAGAGATATCTTGGTAGTGGCTGGAATACCTTTCTTTCGTAGAGAGTAAGAATAAGTCATATAGTAGCAACATGAAGATAGAGTATGATTTTGGTCTTTACAAAAAGAAAGAATTTTTTTTTTGGAATCTCCAATTTGACATATTGTTCTACTATTATTATCTTTAAGCTAGAGAACTTTGGATGATCTCTTTTACCTTAGGATGATTTGTAGTAAGGATAGTTCGAGTACTTTTGGTCAAAGAATGATTGCGAGAATATATATTGTACTAACTTAATAAATCATGGATACAACTTTCCTCTAGGAGATGAGTAATCTTTACCAGATTTTCTATTTTATTAGAAATATTGCGGTTAACATTGGATGGAAGATTTGCTATGGAAAGAGTTGAAGAAAGATGAATAAAGTCACTAAGTAAAGAGTCACTATGGCATATCGAAAGATCTCCTTACTCACTTTCATCAAGAATAATGTAATTACAGTCAATAACACTCATGGCTCTGATACCATCTGGGTAACCTTTAGTCAGAGGGCACACATGGATAACAAGAACCCAAGGTATATGGCATTGTTAGACTAGATGAATCGAGAAAGACTCTTCTTGTTATAACTTATAGGCGTGTAGATCTTTAGCTAGTGACCCTGTTCATCTTCTTCAACCATTTCAATAGCAAATCTTTCTTCCAATATTAAATGTACTCTTTTCAATAAAATACAAAATCTAGTGGAAATTGCTAATCTCCTAGAGGAAATTCACATTTATGATGCTTCTTTTCCCTTATTAAGTCTGTATAGTATATATTCTTGCAATCATTCTTAGACCAAAAGTATTCAAGCCATCCTTATTACAAATCGTTTGAAAGTAAAAGAGATCATCCATAGTTCTTATTTAGAATAATATAGCTTAAAGGCGATCATAACAAAACAACATATCAATAACATTAATGGCTCTGATGCCATCCAGGCAACCTTTGGTTAGAGGGAACATAGGGATAATAGAAACTATATTGCATTGTTGGACCATATGAATCAAGAAAGGCTCTTCTCGTTATGACTCTTAGGCTTGTATAATATTTCACCAATAAGCCTCAGGAGAATTACATCATGGGTTTCAAGTTTATATACTAGTCAAGTGGTTTATATAATAGATTTCCATTGACTGTAGCTCAGATTTCAGATATGCTAGTTGAGACACAAAGTCTTCTTTTATTTTAAGGCAATAACTCTCAAGGCTTGCCTTTTAGAAATCTAAGCTGACCAATCTTTTCCCGTATAACTTAGACCTTAAACAAGATCCATAGCTTAGAACTTTCTGATACACATGATCCTCATAAAGAGGCAAGTGTAAAGGATACTTGTCTTTATGTATGACTGTCGTTTATTTTATTCAAGAATCAAGCTTTTAAGATTGAGAGAACCTAGGTATAAATCACAAAATATAAGGCACAATTTTTACTAAATTCCCAATGATCTACGGCTGAATAGAAACATTGCTTTTTATAAACTAAGCAAAGAGAAATAAACCAAACAACTTTTGGAAAAAGATTTCCACATAATACAATAATTCAAAATAAAATACAAATTTGAATAACAAAATTAAGAATTATTAGAAACATTGGGTGGTCAGAATAATATCTTTAAAAGATAAGAGGGAATCTTTTAGTAGGGAGGTGTAGAAAAAAATCAAGGTCCACCATTATCTTCATCAGAAGCAGACATATCATCTTCCATTTTTTCCAATTCTTTAATAAAATGGGGTATTTTGGTGTCGATTCAAACTGGAGGCCAAGGATCTTAGGCATCTTGGAAATAATCAAGAAATTTGAGCTTAGGAAGTTTAGACTTTGGTTTGAGCTTTTAAGCTATAGAGCTTTCTCCAAATTCAAAATTTTTCTTGGGCTTAAAACCAGATAGACATGGCAATTCACTTGCCATAATATTGAATCTTATATAAGCAAACTGGTCAACAAAAGATCAATATCTAGCAGTTAGTGAAATGGGCTCTAGAAGGGAAAAGTCACCTGGGTATAGACCCAAAGATGTATAAGTAGTTAGATTAATAGATTTAGGACAATGGTTAAGGTGGTCTAGAAAATGATACAAATCATGCATCAAGTCCTTCTAATTTTTGGGCCAGTCAATAGAAGTTTTCCAAATATAAAAATGATTAATGGTACAAATATAACCATTCTTAGTCAGGCTTTATAGACAGTGGACAATGAAGATATAATGGACTTTTTATTAAAACATATGAATGTCTTATAGTTAATATCTGTTGAGTTGGCAATATGTTTATACACATGTAAGAGAGAGAGATAGCAATTAAACATGCATACAGGGTAGATAATGCCTATAAATACCACATAGTTGGCTTGAAAAGAGAATCATAAAGATGATGAAGGGTGCGGTCAAGTGTTAGCATATTAAAATGATAACGGTGTGAAGGTATGTTCAGAGTAGTGAGAAAAAAATAGAGGTAGTAAAAAATATTTTTTTGAAAGAAAACAATAGTATCATCCATTATTATTGGAGGAAGTTTGTTGATTGAAGGGAATGATATCTTTATCCTAATATGTAGTGGAAATTCCATGAAGGGAAGAATGAGAGGAATTGGTTTTCTAAGTATGGGAGAGAGCAATTAGATTAGTTTTCTAGGTTGAGAGAGAAAATCCATAGGGATGTTTTGGTGGCCTTTGATATAACGAATGGTGAATTTATAGTGAGAAAACCAATCTTGCTAATGAAGTAATTATCTATTAGACAATATCTTCTTGCTAATCTTAAGAATCTTTGGAAAATATTTACTGTCCGTTTCAATCACAAAGTGATGCTAAGGTAGAAATTGAATTTTTTGTTGCTTTTTCTTACTGTTAAGATCTTTATGGGTTTTGAAGTATAAGAGGATTTCATTAATGTAGATCAAGTCACTGGAAAGAATTTTCTTGGCCCTTCAAAATATTAATGGTGCAAACTTGAGTTTAAATGGCATAACAATCCATTAGGATTGAACATTCGAAATACAAAAAGCTTTCTTGTACCTTTCTTATAGATCTATGCCCAATTTTCAAAATTTTGCTTTCAAGTCATATTTTGAAAAGATTGTCACTTCTTTGAGAAACAAAACTTGAGTATTGATCTTTGACAATCGAAATTTATCATCTTAAAGGAATGCATTCAAATGTTTATAATTGATTACCAATCTCTTTTTTGCTCTCTTTTATTCTACTTTTTTGCTCATATAGAAAGCCTGACATGCCTAATCTAATTTTATGGTCTCAGTTAATCCTTATTAGAGTAAGATAGCACACCCCTCTTTTGCTAATTTTGAATCATCATGATTCATTCCAGGATAGGTAGCTTTGGTAGGATTAATTTCTTCATTCTTCTTGAATGATAGACAAATGAAGAATTATAGATTTTTCCAAAGAGGATTGGGGTATGCGAATTATGCATGGGTCTTAGGACAATGCTTTAAAAATTGACCTTGTAGTGCTTTATATGGAGGAGGTACTTGGGTGAGTTCAAACAGGTTACATATATCTTTGTGGGCACTGAAGTTGGCTCAACATTTGATTTATTTGGGCAGGATTTGGAGTCTAGATGCTTTGTAATAGACATCCATACCAATTAGGATATTTTGGCTAGGTAGATGAATACAAAGATTTTTTTTTGCACAATAAAATTAAGGAAAAATCTTATCCTTATTTTCCTCTTGATGATAAGCCTAATTTTAAATGAGTTACCATTAACAATAATGAAATATTCATCATGTGATATCTAGGCTTCATGAGGTAAGATGTTGGTCTTCATAATACTTCGAAAGGATCCAGTATCCATATATCCAATAGCCTTGATTGGCTTATCATATTTATCTTATTGTAATAAATGGATGTAGACATAAAGACGAAAAACAGAGATAATTTTTTAGTCTACCTTCAAACATGTTTATTGTAGTATGTATAAGTAATCATCCTTAGTATCTGCATCAATCAGGTTCTCAGAGGATTCAAACTCATCATCAGAAGAGTTGATTATAATAGAAAATTTTGTTTCCTCATCTTCACTGGAATGTTCTTCAACAAAGTCTTTAATATTACCATTATCATGGATAGGCATTATAGCCTCAATGGATTTGAAAGTTTCAAATCTTTTTTTTATTAAGAAATTGGTAAGTATAATGTCCTAGTTTGTCACAAATGAAACAATAGTATGCCTTTTTTTTCTTGAGGAGTTCTTTATTTAAAGAATTAGAAAATTTTGCATCATTTTCATCTTCTGAATGCCTTCTGATAACCTTCATTTAAAATTTGGGATTTGTGGAACTTTTTATAGGAGTACTTCTTGTGATGATACCTTTTTTAGCATGACATGCGCAATCCTTTTTATCTTTACACTTGATCTTTATATAAGGTTTTTTGCAAGCTTTTTTCAACAAAGGACCACAGTTTGTCATCTTCTTGAAAGGCGTTTGCTGATCATAAAGTTTATTAAGAGAAGCTAAGTAAGCTAATAAATTTCACTAAGAGATATTTCTCTCATCTCTCTTTATAGAACTACAATGGTCCTTTGGAGTTTAGGTTGTAATTCTTTTGGAAGATATGAGATGAATGTATAATGCAGATTGACATCATTAAAACCATTAAACAGATAATATCTTTCCATCATACATTGAAATTTTTATGTAGATCTCTTATATATAATGATCAACACTTCATTTTAAAATATTCTTGCCTGATTTGCTTATCAATGAGCTGAAAATATCTAAAGAAATATTTATGGATGACTCAAAGAAGAATTTATACAAATGTGACTTAAATATATTGGACTCTATGATAGTCACCTAAACTTGGCCACCATTCTCGTAAAGTACCATTAAAGCAAGAGGTAAACTTAGACAAAATATCTCATAAGGGATTATTTGTTCAAGTCATCTATAAATCGATCAAAGCTCCAAATTAATGGAGACGATCTTTGATAAGTGCTTAATTGATTATGAAATTATTCCATAACACTTAGTAATTATTGACATGAAATTGCAAAAAATGCTCACTTTGACTCTTATGTGATTTTAGGCACAATTCAGAAGCAAAAAAGTTAAAATGAGTTGAAAGCGTGATATTTGGGCCATTTTTTGAAAATTAATTTTCACTTATCTTCATAAAGCAAGAAGAAGAAATTAAAAGACAAGAAGAAAGTTAAAAGAAGGAAAACATGCAAATAACTTGAGCTGCATGGATTATACATGTAATTATGTTAATTAACAGCTGGGAATTAAATGAGACAAAACGACAGTGCTGGAAGCAATGAAGGTAGCTGGAAGGGAGCAGTCCATGACCAAAACGATGCAGCACAGATGGGAAGTAGTAGCACGAAATAAAAGCATAGCAGATGGGAAGCACAAACGTAGCATTTGCATTTGACGCAAACGTTTAACATAGACATTTGCAATGTTTTAAAAAGCATGTATAGTAGTGTGACCCAATAAGTTAATTTGACACATCACAAGAATAGTAGCTAGGGAAATAGAACAAAAGAGAGCATGTGAGAGAGGGAGGTGCAGTGAAGAGAGCTGAAGGGGGTTTTGAGTAGGGCTATTTGAGCGGGGCTAAAGCATTTTCTTTCGAGAGACCCATAGAAGGCTAAGTTTCCGACGTCGGTTCGGAGGTGACATTGATACCGACGACTTGGGTTAAGTGTATTTTACTATTTTTTTTGTTTCTTTCTCTTATTAGAAATTGATTGTGTTATCCTATGTTAATTGATTTGGGTTTTGCGTATGGATATTCGAATTTCCGTTATTGTTCAGTTATTTGTGTATGAACTCATTAGGTATTGTAAAAAGATGATTTTTAATGTGTTCATTGAATCGTTTATTTGCAAACCTATTGCTAGAATTTTGATATAATCAGTAATTGTTATATTGAAATTCATATGTAGCGACAAATAATTTGTTATCATTAAGGATAACATGACCTAGGTTAAATGACGTATCATATGTAACTGTTGCTTTAATTAATTGGTTTTCCTAATTCGTAATGTTACTAGCTAATTAAATTTAGAGATCGTATCCTAGGTTATTTTGTGGTTAGGTTTAATTAATGATTGTATCTTAATTAAACAAAACCTAAGGGAAAACTTGAGTTAATTATTAACCCACGATTAATAGTTGCTAGGAGAGGTTAAGAACAACAAATCCATGAAATATGTTTGATTATAGTGTAGGCCTAGATTGAACCAAAGAATTGAGTCCCTACCAAATTCTCCACTTTTATCATTTTTCACATGTTTTCTTTAATTTGTTTTCATTAGGTTAGCTTTATTTTATTTTCTTATTCCAAAATCCAAACCCCCCTTTTTCCTAAACACCCATTAATTTTATTTCAACAACTTTTCACACACTCTCTGTGTGATTGACCTAGACTCACCACTGCTATAATAGTAGTCTAGTTATTTTATTTTGACTCGTGTTACGACGTGCTGTCAATTTTGGCACTGTTGCTAGGGAATGTGGTGTTTTAGTTTTTGTTTGTAATTTAATTGGTGTTTTTATATTTGTTTTTAATTGGTTTCTTTTTTGTGATCCTTTCATTTTTCTATTTCATGTTTGTGAAAAAATTAAAAAAATCATGGACGGAAGTAATTTTTACTTTAACTCTTATTCTTAATTATATAATCATATAACCAAGGTTGGATTGATCAACCTAACATTATTTATGGATGGGATAACCATAAGAATTACTTCTATGATAGTTTGCAGGACATATAGCAATTCTCGTGTGGACCAAAAGCTTCTTGTCAAAACTCAAGTGCATCTTTAAAAGAATTGATGAATTTTGTGATTGCTAACAATCTTCAATTTCAATAGGGTATGCAGCAGACAGAATACCTAACAGTTCTTGCAGGAAATGAGGCATATAACGTCTAGAAACTAGAACTTAGCAAACCAAATGGGTGAGATGGCAGCGAGGATTGACTACTTAGAATCACAAATGGAAGAGGAGTAGCCATATCAACCCAAGAAGTACCCAATGGACGTTAGTGCAAAAACCTTACAAAGTGATGAGGAACTTAAGAATCTTGAGATGACTACTCAAGGAATTGCTTGTGTGGAAGAAGTTGAGGAGGAGCTTGAGGCAGAAAAAGACGTATCTTTTAGCATGGAGGTAAATGTTGAGTTCCATTTTATTTTTGAGAATGAATCTTCACCTTTACATAGCATATTGGAGGAATTAAATGAGGAAGAAAAAGGAGAAAGACATTTGAGATCTTTCTGGAGTGTATGAACTCAGTCGAGATTGAGAATCTGAGGATAGGAGACACTAAATAGGGATGATGATCAACTAAAGCCCTATCCAGAATAACCCGATGTGGAAGTGGCGCTAACTATAATACCTGAAGATCATAATTTTGTCATGTGATTGAGAGGCAACTCAATAAGTTTTCAATCAAAATGAGATAAAGAATAAAACAAACAAAACAAACATTTTCTCATTTTCCATTACTCCTAAGACTATATAGTCATGATTATAGTATAAATTGACTAGAAAATTTCGTAGCAACTTTAGCATGTATTTTTACCCTTGTGATTGGTCGATACGCATTATCTTTAGAAGAGTAGTGAATAATGGTAGATAAAGTCGGTGAGATTTTGAGCCTTATTTAACTAACACAGTTATGTTAGTCTCATTGTCTTTGGATAATGTGTGGCCTTTATGACATGTACATCATGATTTTGCCTTGAATTTCTATTCGAGACCACATTTTTGTCATGTGCACTAACATAGAAATAATTAGGCATTCTTTGTTTCATAAGCTACATTAGCTAACTAGCCTACCCATTATGTGATTTTCCTTTTTGATAAGCTCTTTGAGCCTTATTATCCTTTCTTTTTGTATCAATCATATTACATGCTTTATACTTAATCAAATGTCCTACCTAAGCCGTAAGCTAGTGGAACATTTGTGGTTATTGAGTTTGTGGATGTACAAAATTCTAAGTGTGAGGGTGTACATATTTGTGAGTTGGTTAATGTTTAGATATTTTGTTATGTCTTATCATTGAAATTCCCATGTTAATGTAGTTTCCTTTAATGTTAAAAAAGAAAAGAAAGGAAAAAAAAAGAAAGAAAACAATTGAGAAAAAAGTTTAAATAAATGTATTAAGGAAGAATTCATATGTATTGAAAAGTTATTTATGATTAATACATCTTTCTAGAGTTGTAATGAATGTATTATTTGAGTATGTTGAATATGAGGTAGATGTTGGCTTGGAAGGTTCACTCTTGTGATTTTAATGTATTGTTGGCATAAATTATATGAGCAATTTCTTCGGATTGGTATATGCTTTATAAGGTTTGTCTGTGAGAGTTGAATGGGGTTGTGAAATATAAATATTGCATTCGTCATAGCTAGCGATACCCAATTTTTATGAGTGTTGTTTTGTTTCATTAGCTTAATGACTTTCATGCTACTTAATCCAAATACATCTCACTTTACCTTTGCCCACATTACAACCTTGAAAAGTCCTTTGATCCATGATTTTGCATATGAACAGTAGTGGTGGAGAAATGAAATGATATGCAAAATTGTAAAATGACATGATCATGAATGGTGTTGAGTGTACCTGTGGATATATTTTAGTTAAACACATTTTTCAAGTCTACCATTAGATTACTCAATTTTTGAAGATAATGAATGTTTATTGATTATGAGTAAAAGCTTGGAATGTTTAATTTTTGCTATGATTTTTTAAATTCATTCATCTTTGTTTATAATTATGTATTCTTGGAACATATGGGAAATGAGTAAATGTTTTTAGGTCTTTGAGCTTAATTTTAATGTTTTGTTCGAGGACAGCCAAAACTTAAGTATGGGAAAATTTGATAGGTGCTTAATTGATTATGAAATTATTCTATAACACTTAGTGATTATTGACATGAAATTGCTTAAGATACTCACTTTGACTCATATGTGATTTCAGGCACAATTCACAAGCAAAGAAGTTAAAATGACTGGAAAGCACGATATTTAGGCCATCTTTTTAAGATTAATTTTCATTTGTCTTTATGGAGCAAGAAGAAGAAATTAAAAAACAAAAACAAAATTAAAAGAAAAAATGCAAATAACGTGAGCTGCATGGATTATACATGCAATTATGTTAATTAATAGTTGGGAATTAAATGAGACAAAACGGTAGCACTGGAAGCAGATGAAGGCAACTAGAAGGAAGCAGTCCATGACCAAAATGAAGCAACACAGATGGAAAGCAGTGGCACGAAATGATAGCATAACAGATGGGAAGCACAAATGCAATGTCTGCGTTTAACATAGACGGTTGCAAGGTTTCTAAAAATGTGTACAATAACGTGACCCAAGAAGTTGATTTGTCACATCACAAGAATAGTAGCTAGGGAAATAGAACAGAAGAGAGCTTGCAAAAGAGGGAGGCCCACTGAAGAGAGTTGAAAGGGGTTTCAGGTAGGGTTATTTTAGTGGGGCTGAAGCATTTTCTTTGGAGAGACCCTTAGAAGGCTAAGTTCTCAACATCAGTTCAGAGGTGACATTGACGTCGATGACCTAGGTTAAGTATATTTTATTATTTTGTTGTTTCTTTCTCTCATTAGAAATTGATTGTGTTATTTGTATATAGATAATCGGATTTCGTTATTGTTCAGTTATTTGTGTATAAACTCATTGGGTATTGTGAAAAGATGATCTTAATGCGTTCATTAAATTGTTTATTTGCAAACCTATTGCTAGAATTTCGATATAATTCGCAATTGTTATATTGAAATTCATATATAGTGACTAATGATTCGTAATCATTAGGGATAACATGAACTAGATTAAATGACACATCGTATGTGGTTGTTGCCTTGATTAATCAATTTTTCTAATTCATAATGTTGCTGCCCAATTAAATTTAAAGATCATTTCCTAGGTTATTTGGTGGTTAGGTTTAATTAATTTTCATATCTTGATTAAACAAAACCTAAGGTAAAACTCGATTTAATTATTAACCCACGATTAATAGTTGCTATGAGAGGTTAAGAACTACAAATCCATGAAATATGTTTGATTAGGGTGTAGGCTAAGATTGAACCAAAGAATCGGGCCCCAACCGAATTCCCAACTTTTACCATTTTTCACATGTTTTCTTTAATTTGTTTTCATTATATTAGTTTTATTTTTTTTTCTTAATGAAAAAATCCAAACCCCGCATTTTCCTACACACCGATTAATTTCATTTCAACAACTTTTCACATACTCTTTGCGGGATCGACCTAGACTCACCACTGCTATAGTACTAGTCTAGTTATTTTATTTTAACTAGCGTTATGACACATTATCAATCTCTTCATTTTTTGGGTGGAAGATCATCAAAAGTAAACCAGGGTCCTGAAGTAGGACTGGTTAGGGGTACTTATACTAGTGGTGGTGAGGGTCTGAATGGTTCAGTCCTTGTAGATTCAACTTCACTAATATTTGGTTTGACTTCAATTGGTTGATATGATTTAGGCATAGTCATCATGATCTGAGCTCATTCATATAAATCTGTAAATTGCTTTGAGTCTTTTAAAGATTTTCTACAAATTTCAGACTCTTCAAATGATTGTTCTTCAGATTCTTCTTAAACAGATACTATTGTAAAAGTTACAATGAAATTTTGTTGATGAGCTTTATCTTTTTCAGTGGATGGAGAAGGTTTTAGGTGGTGATTAAGGGATCATAAGTCCTTTCAATTTTGGGCTTTGTAGGTTTGGTACGTTTCGATTTGGTGGTAGGATGAATATGCTACCTAATTAAAGGATAGTTCATTTTAAAAACTTTTTCATAATCAACAACTTTAGGATAAGATGGGGATGAATAGATAGGTTGGATAACTGAAAAAGTTATAAGATAAGCCCCATAAACAATCTTAAATTGTTCTATTTATAAGTTTGATTATATTTTTTAAGTCACTTCTTTTACTCTTCAAAGTTTTTATTCTTGTTTTGTGAAATTAGGTCCAAAAATACTATATTTCAATATATCTTCTAATATTAGAATCAAGATGTGTCATCTAGTCTTTCAAAAATGAGTATAGTTTTTAGATCTTGAGACTGTTTCTACCAATTTTTGAGTACCCTGAGTTTGTTGGTTAAGCCCATTAAGCTAGGTATCAATTTGGCAAAGAACTTTGTTTTAGGCCATAACATTATTTGTGTGTTGATGAGTACTTCATCTGTATGGTTGGATACAAGGGGATTATGAGAGGTGATTATTGTAGAATTAATATAAGGGTTGGTGATAACCTTATTTGTATCATTTGTGCATCTCTCCAGGAAAGGAAATTCATCCTTATATGGTCTCATCATCATACAAGGAATTGGTGCTGAAGTAGTAACAGGAATAACAGAAATAATAGGTAGAGGTCTATTGGGAATTTGTTCTTTAAGGAATAGATGTTCCTTTCTAATAGCTTTGAGTATCTTATGAAGAGTCTTAAGTATGGGTCATGGGTTTTTAAGCTCAACCTAAGGTATTGAATGTAGATCATGATCATCATGCCTAGGATGAAGTTCTTTGGAAGGTTGACAATGATGGATTTCTTTAGGTTGTTGCTTTCCTTTTTTTGGAAGCTTTTCCCTCATTTTTGAACATAAGCTTCATCATTATTATTTGTGTCATCTTAGTTTAGTGTCAGACAAATTTCACAATCTGGTTCACAAATGGATGGATCTACACCACATGTGAAATTTCAACAATGATGGCTGAGGTACACAGGCTGTCTATTAGGTTTAACATATTGAATTGAAGGTACATCTTTTCCTTCTTATGTGATAACATCGATTGAAGCATTAAAATGAATATAGATATATCAGAGGACCCAAGTTGGTCTTCATTACGCTTAGTGTAAATGGATTTAATAGATCCATCACTTAATGCACTGAGAGTAAGAGGAGCAGTTGTGTGGAAATAATGCCTATGATGAGTATGGAACAACTTCTAAAAGTTAGTGATCCATTCTGTTGGCTTCAAATTTTCAAGTTATATTGGTGATAACTATTTTAGAATTTGGATGATGGTAATCTAATCATAAGCTCTATTTTCTACCATATATAGAGAATCGAAGTTAAATTTGGAAACTTAAGATCTATAGCATAGTTTTGTAAACGATATATCATTTAGTGATGCAAAGTAGCCATGATTATTGTATTATTCTACTCCAATGGTCTAGATTTAGAATTTGAGTCTTTCAGATAAGGTGGGATCATCCAACCTGATATTGAAAGGGGTTATAATGAGGATGACACTTCTATTTTTAAGAGTTGTTAACAAAGTATGAATCAGTGCATTTTGGTAAGCCGTCTAGCCAGTGTCAAGAAGAGATATCTTGGCAATGGCTAGAATTCCTTTTCTTCCATGGAGAGTAAGAACAAGTCGAATAGCTCCAACATAAAGATTAGTATAATTATGTTCTCTCCAAAGAGAGATGAGTCTTTTGTTCTATTGTTGTTGCCTTTAAGTCACATTGTTCGAAACAAGAATTTGAATGATCCCTTTTACCTTAAGTTGATTTTTAGTACGGATGATTATGATACTTCTGGTCGAAGAATGATTGCCAGAATATATACTGTAGGGACTTAACAGGGGTAAAGAAGTATCATAAATACGACTTCCCTCTGGGAGATGAGAAATTTCTGCCTAATTTTCTATTTTATTGGAAAGAGTATGTTTAATATTGGAAGGAAGATTTTCTATTGAAAGAGTTGAAGAAAGATGAACAAGGTCACTAGATAAAGAGTTAGTCATAGAATATGGAAGGATCTCCTTACTTACTTTCATCAATAATACTGTAATTACAATTAATAACACTCATGACTTTAACACCATCCAGGCAACCTTTGGCCTAAGGGAGCACGAGGATAACAGAAACCCAAGGTGCATGGCATTGTTAGACCATATAAATTGGGAAAGGCTCTTCTCCTTATGACTCTTAAGCTTTTAGAATATTTTAATGATACGTCTTAAGGAAGCTGTATTATGAGTTTCCAACCTATATACCAGTCAAGTGGTTTATAAAATATATTTTTATAAGAGATCAACGATAAACAAAGATTGATTGTAGCTTAGATTTCAAACATGCTAGCCAACATATGAGTCTCTCTTCCAAGTTCCCTGTGTTGTCTACCAATGGGTCCTTTGTTGATGGGTTACAACTCATTTTTTTATAAAGAGTTGTCGCTCCTTCTTATGTCGACGGTTTGTTGTCGGATGCTCATTGTGCTAATGGGTCCTCTTTGCTGTTATCTTCACTCATCCTCCATAGCCTCACTCTTCAACGTTTGAAGGTTGAATATCATTCTAGTTTTTAATTTAGTTAGGCTTCATCTCTCTTCAAATTTGAATGTTGCTTTAACTTTACATGTCAAATTGTTCTGTTTAAGGAAATTGAAATGTTGTTGTAATGAGTGATTTAGTATTGCTATTGGTAGTGCAGAAATAAAATACGTATAGACTTTGCAAGTGTTTTTGTTTGTACTTTAGCGCTTGAAAATTGAAATAGAAGTATTGAATTTAAATAGCTAAATATTAAGTGTCATATTGACCAATTGTAAATGTTTAGTGAAACAAGTCTCTCTTTTTTATTAATAAATGAATAATTAATCATTTCCATTATTAATTTCATTATTATTATATGGAAATTAATAATAAACATTAGGGAATTTTATTTTTATAAGTATATTAATTATAAAAGTAATTTTATTTTTCATAATTAAATTAAAATTTTTATAAGATTTACCTTGATTTATGAATTACGAGAGTATATTCATTATTTAACATGATATGAAATTATAAATGCTTAAATAATGTTTTCCTTTTTATTTTTTATAATAAAGTCATTTTGTAATGTGCATTGTCGATTGTCAAACGAATAGTGTAATTAAGATAGAAATTGTTGTATATTTTTAATTTATTTATATATTAAGGGATTATTTTGTAATTTTAAAAAATTTAGGAATTATTTTATAAGTTTAAAAATTACTCGAAATGGAATCTAATAATGACCAATACTGGTGTCGTAACATACTAAAATCAAATATAATATCAATATCGGTATCGGTATGATATTTATAACATTGTGCAAGATATAAAAGATATAATACTTCATATAACAAGGAATATCTAGTTTAAATTTGATAAATGAATTATCTTTTATTGTAGAGGTTTATTATTAGAATCAAAAGTCCAGTGAAAGCAATCGAAAACAATAGTTAAACATGATAATCAAGATGCATATGTTGGAAAAATTTAAAGATTTTCATATGTATCATTGATTAATATCACAGTGTATCAATATTGGCTAATTTAAGTCGTTACTTGTTAATAACTAGATTGGGTGCTAGGGATTGAAATATTGATAAATGTATGTTTGTTTTAAATATTTGTGTTAAGAAAAGGCTAAAATAGTCGTATAAATTGATATTCATGTACCAAAATATCAGAAATCGGCCCAACAAGGAGTGCGCGGAAAATGTAGTAAGCAAAGCGGTGGTTGCGTAAAACAGCTGAAAGGTTTTTGTACCATTGGCGCTCATTCCTAGGCAGAGGCATCTAATTGGGCTCTTCAAATTTTCTGTCTCCTCTACTCATTCTAACCTGGTCCGTTTTATTTTAACCGTACATTTATGTAAAGCAATAATGATAGAACGTTAATTCAAAGAATCTCTTACTAATCTGATCTTTATTTTTAGGGAACATGATCCTCTATCCCTTCTAATCTGTTTTAACTCTACTTTAATTTATCTCGGTCATATATTTATGCGGGAGAACATTAATTCAAAGAATCTCCTACTAATATGATCTTTATCCCTAGGAGACATGATCCTCTATCCTCTCTACCTTGTTCCACTTCATCTTAGCCATACAGGATTAAAATAGGGTAGAGGAGACAGAGTATCATGTCCCCCAAAGATAAAGATTAGATTAGTGGGAGATTCTTTAAATTGACATTCTCATCATTATTGCTAAAGTAATGAAAAATTCCACATAAATATATGGTTGAGATGAAGTAGAACAGGGATGAAACAAAGTAAAGGAAATAAAAGATCATGTCCTCAAAAAATAAAGATTAAATTAGTGGGAGATTCTTTGAATGGACGTTCTCATCATTATTGCTAAAGCAATGATGAATTCATCACATTCACATATAGATTTCTGTAATTTTGCTGATTTCAACCAAATCATAAATTCTATAGCAATTATTTGATTGGCAAGCTTATATATCATCAGTGGCCCATGGCAATCACCAATTAGCTTGCATTGCTCAAGCTTTCCGTTTCTGCGTCTGACTGAAAATCGCCACTAGTTGCCCATCATTTAGACACATAAGGAGGTACACCTATGATTCCACTAGCTATCTAAGCCAGAACTTGAAGCTACCGTTCTGTATTGTAATTTGAAGGGAGAAACTTATCTGACCCGGCTCTAAGTCAAAGACGCTGCGGCGGTCTCATCAAAATGGCAATCCTTAAAACAAAAGACCTGCCTCCACCTCTACTTTATACAAACGTGACGGAATGAAATTGCGCCTAGGTCACAATTCGGATTGGTTGCAGTTTTCTAATTGGAAATGGGAACCACCGAGTACAGGGTGACTGCAAAAGTCACTAACAGGCGTCTCATATGCCAACTAAAGAAAGCAACTAGTTTTTTATGGAGTGATGCCGCAAGCTTTCTCGTCAATGAGTTCCGGTGGCCATTCGACATGAAGTAGTGGATCCACTTTTTTCCTAGGAAAGTAATCGAGCACAAAATAATAAATCGCTGGTGCCCATTTTGCTTTTTAATTTTAAACGATTGATAGCTCCATCCTTCTCTGTCGTTTGGTGAAATATGTGATCGCTGAATGCTGCAGCTTTGGCCATTAAAGATTTGCAGTTGCTCACAGTTGTTGGCTTGATTTCTGCTTGTACCATACATACTTCTCTCTAATTTTATTAGTGACATAGCAACGATGTATTCTGATTCAAGAATAGAAAATATATCAAGTCTAATTCAATATTTGAAGAAAATCTTAAAAGAGATAAAATTTATTGGTAAAATAATAAAAATAAATTCTGCTATCCAAAAGTTATTTATAATGAAAAAGAACATGTTAACATGAAGTTTATTCAAAAATAAAACCGTAAAATATGAAATTTATTTGAAATAAAAATTCTAAAATACAAGGCTTATTTGAAATAATACTGTGAAAACCCGGAGTATTAATTCTGGTCATTTTCAACATCAATTTTTATACATTGATACTATATTAGACACCTCTACTTGTAAAGTACGTGACTTCAAATTACGATCACAATATTCAAGCTTACAGTTAAGAAAATAAAGTGAAATATTAGCAATACTGAATGTAGGATTGATGTTACTCATCCATAAAAGCAATTAAACGACATAAACATTGTCGTTGATCTTTCATGTGATCTTGAATAATTTATATTTCCTTACCTTCAATTTATAATGTCCTCCAACAACTCTTTTATTGCTAAAAAATGTAATAACCTTATCTGCAAATTCAAACACTTGAGTTCTTCTATGCTAGTTAACATTAGTCTTGTACTTTATATTGACTTTTTCAAACTTCTCTTCCACCTCTACTTGAACTTCTTTTATCTTTTTTGTTAACTTTTTAGAATCATATTGAACTTAAAACTTTTAGGCAGCTTAACAAGATCAGGAGCATCATTAGGTGCCTTAATATAAACCAAAAAAAAAGGAGAACAACCAATGGAATGATGGAAAACATTGTTATAGGTAAATTCGACTTGCATAATGAGAAAAATCATAATTCTTTAGCTTGTTATGACATATGAATCTCACCAAATTACCTAATGGTTTATTCATCACTGATATTTTCCTATCAGTTTGTGGGTGAGTAATGCTACTACATTTAAGAGAAGAATAAAAATACCCCTTAAAGTTCTTTAAAAATGACTTAAGAACTTGGTATCACGATTGAATGTAATAGATTTCACAGCGCAATAGAATCTCACCACTTCAAGAAAAAATTTGCAATTAAAGTAGCATCTATCATCTTCTTATAAAGTAGAAAATGTGCCATCTTTAAAACATGCCAACCACATCAAAAATAAAATATATTCTTTTTGTATTCTTGGCTATCCTATTACAAAGTCCATAGAAAGATACTCCCAAATGTTATTAAAAACGGGTAATGGCATACATAAAACAGCATTAAAAGCATATTCCTTGTAAGTTTGACAAACTTGTTACCTTAAAACAATAGAAACCACATCTTTTTCTCAATTAGGTCAAAATACATCTTATAAACCTTTTCAAGACCAAGATGACAAATTAATCTTCCACCGTTCAAATCTCTAACCACCTTCTTCTTTACTAAAATACATAGAAGGCAAAGTTGATTACCCTTCATAAAGTACTCTTATTGAACATAATAATCCTCATGTGATTTCTTAACTAAATATTTTTTCCACAAATCCTTGAAGTCAACATCATCTACATATAATTTTTATAAATGATCAAACTCATCAATTTCTACACTTAAGGTCTTAATCATAGACACCTATCTATTTAACACATCAAGTGCCACACTACTTTTTGCTTTATGGGCAAGTTTATAAGAAAATTTATCAACAAAGACTAGCCATCTAGTATGCATTTTAGTTCTCAATTGTTTTTAAGGCTTCGTGATTGGTGTAAAGAAGAAATTCCTTACCAATTAAATAATGTTCCCATATTCTTATCATCCTCATAATAACATAGAATTCTTTATCATAGGTATCCCATTTTTATTCAAAATCACCCAAGTTTTCTCTAAAGTAAGCTATTGACCTCTTTCTTTGAGATAAAACAACTTTAATTCCAACTCCACTAGCAATACACTCCACCTTAAATAATTTTTCAAAATTACATAAACTAAAATAAGAGCGATTAATAAACTCTTTTTAATAAGAGCAAAACTTTATTCTTGTTTCTCCTTCTTTTTAAATTTACCTTTCTTTTAGTACTCAGTTATAGGAGCTACAATGTTATTAAAATTTTTAATAAACCTTCTATAGAATTTTGCTAGCCTATGCAAACTTCTCACATTCCTAATATTCTTAAGAGTAGTTCATTCCCTAATAGATTTTGTTTTATCTTTATCCACCATAATATAATTTTTTTTTCCACAATATATCTAAGAAATGAAAATTTTTCAATCATAAATATGCACATTTTCAAATTAACATATAATTTATTGTCACTGAATGTCTCAAACATTCTTTTAAGATGCTCAATATGCTCATCAAAAGATTTGCTATATATAAGGATATCATTAAAATAAACTATAATAAATTTACCAATGAAAGATCTTAGCACTTGGTTCAAGAGGCACATGAAAGCACTTGGTACATCAATTAACTCAAATGACACATCTAGCTATTCTTATCATCCACCCCTTATCTTGAATGCAGTTTTCTATTTATCCTAGACTTTATACCTGTTTGGTGATAACTGCTTCTAAGGTCAATTTTAGAAAGAAAAAAATCTACTCCACTAAATTGATCTAACATGTCATCTCACTTGGGATAGGAAACTTGAACCCAATAGTAATTTCATTGACTATCCTATTAACAATACACATACTCCAATTACCATCTTTCTTTAGTGTAAGTAAAGAAAAAACTACATATGGACTCATGCTCTCCCTAATATGGTACTTTTTAATTAATTGTTTCACCTTCCCTTTTAATATTTCTTTTTTTAATATGATAGTGAGGTAAGTTAGGTAAACTAGTCTCAGGAACATAACCAATAGGAATTGGATACCATGCATAGGAGGGAATTCATTGGATAAATCATCATGAACTACATCCTCGAACTCCTTTAAAATAAGTTGGATTTTTAAAGAAATTGTATTTTCTTATTTTGCTCGCACCTCTTCCCTTTTTTAAAATCAATATATGCACCTTTCTTATTTATTTTATCTCACTTATAAGTCTTTTATATTATTTTCTATTTGCAATAAAGGCTTTTTACTCTCCTTGTTGGGTTTCACATGCTTTTTTCACTTATAGGTATTAAGGTATATTTCACCTACCTTTCAAAAAATTGGTAAATATGTTTCTAACCAAATGCATTACATCAACATCATATTGTCATGGTTTACATAATAGTATTTGGTATGCATCCATATCAATAACATCACAATATTTACCAATTAAGAATGGTAACTTATATCATTCATTGACAAATATTTCTCCAACCTTCTTAATTCATCCAATGCTATAAGGTTTAGGTTGTGGTTCAATTTTCAACTTCAATTTCTTCACCATTTTCTTACTTATAATATTTTCTTGACTATCTTTTGAAATAATCAACTCACATAAGCTTCTTTGTTTCATAAATCTTGTGCAAAAAAATTATATCTTTGCAAATCATCTTGCTGTTTGTAGGATATTATCAACCTTTTATTCACTCTCAAAAAAGCACCATCAGCCTTTTCCTCTTATTACTCCCAATCATCTCCTTTAGGCGCATATATTTCTTTCTCATCATCTTCTTCTTATTGTCCCACTATATTTATCACTTTCTTCTTTGGGCAATCATTAGATTTAAGGCCTAGTTTGTTGCATCTACAACACTTAGCCATGGTAGACTTGGCATAATGATTGATAGATTTTGGGGCCATTGGAGATAGCCTTAATTGAACATTTATTATTAGTATAACTTTGTCAACCACCACTATATAAGGGTTGTATTCACCATCTATTTTCCTTTCTCAATAGAAGCCTTTTCATTTCTATACTACTTAAACTCCCTTGAAATCTCATTAAACATAGATTTTGCCTTCATATCCAAATTTCTAGCATCTTGAATTGTTAACATCATTTAGATCTTAATTTTATCCCTTATACTTTTCTTTAATCCTATTAAGTACCTTGGAATATGTTAGGATTGGGTTTCCAACAATTAACTATAGGTTCCCAACCTTAAATACTCTACAGTATATTCATGACCACTCCTATTTCTTTGGATGTATTATTGGTAAGTATCAAGATATATTGCTCATAATCTATTAATATAAGTCTCCCCCTGAATAATTATTTTATCTTCCTCCATAAAGAAACAATATTTTTACCCTCTCTCTCTCTCTCTCTCTCTCAGTCTCCTTCAATTGATCCTACTATACCAATGCTCCACTTTTTAATCTACAAGCCACTAACTTATTTTTTCTCTCCTCAGGAACCTCATTATAGTTAAAAAAGCATTCTACCTTTGCTATCCAATCTAAAATGCCTTTATATCTAAATAACAATTAAAGGATGAGATATCTACCTTTATTTTGTACTCATATTATTCTCTACCATGTCTTTGATGAATAAGTTCTCCTTTACAACTAGAACTTTTTTGAAAAGTTAAAAAATTACTTAATGTAGTGGAATACCACAGTTATGTTATAAATTTACAAAGGATGTTTAGAAACCTACTGTAGCACCCCACCCTCGGAAGACATGAGCCCGACATCCTGAGTGATGTCCGAGTGCGAGTCCTGCAAGGGTGGCATGCTAGAACAGTCAATCGATCAAACATTCGAAACTAAGTATAAATTTTTTTTTATCGCAGCAATACAATAATAAAAAATTTCAATACCTATTTGGGCCCATTACAAATACAAAATACTTGTCATGATTTCATTACACTGCAAAAATCATTTACAAACATTTGGAAATTTATTTCAAAATAAAAATATTCGAATACACAAGTTACAAAAATTACAGAAGACTAAATTTGATACAAAATAAAGGAAATACTAATGCAGATGCAAACTGATCCCGACTTCTACCTCTTACATTAATGTAGTGTCTGTACCCCTATTAGCCTAATAGGGTAACTCTTCTAAGCTTGGAAAATATTGCAAATTTTGGGTGAGTTTTGCGAACTCAATGAGTGATCATCATCGATGGCTCATCACTCAATCACATAACACACATCATCACTTATAAACACATAATTCACTTCTTTTCATTTACAATCACTTCAATCATTCAAACACT
>JAOQMP010000210.1:35274417-35294630 GCA_027563575.1 Erythroxylum pedicellare
CTTTACAAGATAAAATAAGCCCAAGCCCATTGATTAGACTTGTGCTTGTGAAAATTGGCTAAGTGTTAGCCCTCTTGATTTGATGCCTCCAATGTGCACACACACTTAGGCATCTTCCTGAGCTCTCCCCCAATCTTGATCAATAAAACTTCTTGAAGTTTTTGTGAAATAAAAGCTTGTAGATAAATCTAAAATTATGCTTTGAGCTTGTTGGAGCGTGACCTTGTAATTGGACCTATTGGCATCCTCAAGTCTCAATTGCCTTGGTGAGATGTATCAACAATAGAACCAAAGTCTTTAACAAACCTTTGATAGAAACTTGCCAGACCATGAAAGCTTCTCAGCTCTTTCTTAGGTGTAGGGCAGTCCCTGATATCCTTTACCTTCTCTTCATCAACACTAACACCCTACGAACTAACAACAAATCCAAGAAACACAACAAATTTCATGCAAAATATACACTTTTTAAGATTAGCAAACAATTTGTTCTCTCTTAATAGACTGAAAACACCCTCTAAGTGTTCTATATGATCATTTAAATTCTTGTTGTAAACTAAAATATCATTTAATTAAATTACCACAAAATTTCCAATGAAAGGACGTAAGATATGCTTCATAAGGCTAATGAAAGTATTAGGTGTATTAGTTAAACTAAAGAGCATTACTAACCACTCCTATAATCCATATAAATTTATTTTCTTTTCATCTCCTTCTTTCATGCAAATTTGTTGGTAGCCATTCTTTCTCCTTCTTTCATGCAAATTTGTTAGTATTCTTTAAATCAATCTTAGAAAACAAGTATGACCAATGTAATTCATTAAGCATATGATCTAATTAAGGGATAGTATGTTTACAATTAACTGTTATTTTATTTATGGCTCGACAATCTACAAATATATGCCATGTTCCAACTTTCTTTGGGACTAAGATTACCGGAACCAAACATAAGCTAAGACTCTCTCACATAAATCCCTTTTGCACCAAGTCATCAACTTATCGTTGCATCTCCTTTGTTTCCCCGAGATTGGCTTTATAGCCAAGTGATAGGTTGTCGTTAGCCTACAAATTTAACCCCCTACTTAAGTTGATTTACAATATAGTGAAGTAAGGGTATCGTCCTATAGAGATCAAAACACAAGGAAAATTTTTTTACTTTCAAGCAAAGTATACATGAATGTCAAAAAGGAAAATAGAAGTTGACTACAAGATATAGGACCAGATTGTGGGTTGTTTTGCTTACGTTAAAAGTGAACAAGAAAAGAAAGAATAAGAAATAATTTAAGTTTAGAAAATTAAAACAAATCCAAAAGTTTTCAAGAAAGAAATTGCTAGGAAAATTTTAGTAAAAAGTTCAGATTAATCAAAGACCAATTACAAAGGTCTTCACTAAATCCTTAGGTTGTTTTTAATAATTAAAAACAAATTATTTCTAAGATTGGAAAATTAGGGTTCATCAAGCAAAGATAGATGCATTCAAAACAAGCATGACATGCAACAGCTTCTTATTAAGGCATTAATCCAAAACTAACATGAACAACATAATAACAAGAGCATTAAGATGAAAGTCAAGTCTGCCAAACCTAAGTTAATTTTCAAGAAAGCTAGCATGCATAAAATTAACCTATGTCTTGATCCAACTAATTAAAACCTATATACAAGATTCAATTTTAATTAGTTGTTGCTACTTAGCCTAATCAATTTATTGTCGAGCAATTAAATTAATCATATAGCATACAAATATTCATGCAAAATTTGAATTCATGAATTCAAATCTACATGCATAATTCGACAATCTTGTCCATATCAAGAGCATAAATTTTCAATCATAGATTCATCAATCATATACGCATGCATCTCATAAAAACAAACATGAATTTAGCTAATAGCCTCAACAATTGGAAAAGAGAATTTAGTTCATTATTTTAATTAAAACAAAGTTAAAAATCATCATAGAAAATATAGTTCAGAATTCAGTATAAGAAGAAGAAGAAGAGAAAGTAAAACTAGGGTTTTACCTAGAGAGAGAAAGAGAGAATGTAGGAGAGAGAAAACGTGAACACCACCCCATACTTATTTGACTATATTTATTTACTCATATTCATTATTTATTTATTTATTTATTTTTATCGCATTATTTATTTTATTACTTGTTTCATACATTATTTATTAAGTATTTATTTATGTTTTCATCTAGGTCATTTGAAAACAACCTCTCTACTAATTAGGAGTAAGGTTGTATGTTACTAAACCTTCTTATACCTTATGTATCAATGGAAATTTTACTACATTATTGTTCTCGTCCTTATGATTGTCGTGTTTTGCTTGTTATTTAAGAGTGTTATAGTATTTTGGTACTTAATTCACTTCAAGTGTATTTGTAGGTGATAATTTCCTTCATAAACCAAAAGGAGAAGATTTTGGATGAAATCATGGCACAGAACGAAGATTTGAAGCAACTTGGAGATATACGATCGTGTAAGGCTCTGTAAACATGTGAAGATTTGAAAAATATTATTTCTGGTAGTATGAATTTACCCGCCTGTGTATGTTGACATATATGGCCATGCATGTTACTTGTGTAAGTCTCTATATCAGTGTAAAATCACGAATTTAGGTATTTTTGGAGATAAACGGTTACCTACAAGTTTATGTAAGTGATTGTGTACATCCTAAAAACCTTTGTTTTTACTATAAAAGGATGTTATCAGAGGTAAAAGAGGAGGAGGCGAGTTTAGAGATGTTTTAAGTTGTAAGAAACACATAGAAGAGACAATTTTAAACAGAGGACAAGGAAAAGACGAAAATTATGATCATTAAAAAAAAGGAGATTTATTCTTTGTTTTCCATTAGTCTATAATTTTATTTCATATGATTGAGATTAAGAAATCCTTTTATATGAACAGACCTACCATAATTAGGAGTTGTATGCAAACCTAGAGATAGATCAATATAAATCCTCTAGATTAGGGTCAAATCTAATAATGGAACTCACGAATTGATAATGCAATCTTAACGGTTTTAACTAGAAAGATATTTTAGTTAATCAATCAAGGGTTAGTTGCTAATAGTCTTGAGAAAGATATTAACATAAGATAGAAATTTTCCCGATTTAATAATCAATGGTTTGATTACATAATAAAGGGTTAGTATTTAAGAATTTTCAAAGGGATTCATCACCTAGGTACTACTTATTTGATATTGACTTTTCGATATTTTCCTTATTGAGTTCATTATTAAATTCACAACCTTATTCAACAGTTAAATAATAGAAAAAAGGTCAATATTAGTACTTACAATCTTTGTAGAATTGACCTATACTTGCCAGTATTAGCTACAACTACACCGTACACTTGCAGTTAAAACTAACAAATCTTTATAATTATATAAATCATCAATCATTAAGCTCATCTATTACTGATCAACTTTTTGGCCTTAAATTATTGCTTTTACAATTTAATGTTAAAGTTTACATCTTTTTATATATGTTTATAACTTTGGATCTAAGAGATCTAAGCTCTGGAGTAAGCTTCATGTATTCATCATAACATCATGGTCCATGATTGATTGCTGGTGATTTCAACAACATTTTGGACCCTTTAAATGCTGAGGGGAATATCTATCATAAGAGCTAACTAAATGGCTGTAAGCATCAAAGTAGCAAATTTTAAGATAGAGGTACACTTCTAAACTTGGTATAATAAGCAATATACTAAATGGCATATCAAGAAAAAGGCTATGTTCAAGTTTAATTGGTTGCCTACATTTTTAGGGAGTAAAGTTATGTTTGGAATCCTCTATTTTAAAACCATTTCCCCATCTCCATATGCAACTTATTCCCTGGTAATAAACAATGTTTTAGAAATTGGACTGAAAGTTAAACTGGTAAGATAAGAGCTTTAAGATTTAAAATGTTCAATCGATATTATATCATCAAAAAATCAAATAAAAATTGAATAAAATAAAAAATTAAAATATGATTGAATCAGAGAATTTGAAGTTTAATTAAAAAAGATATTTTTAAATTTACATGTATGATGAGGAATGATGGCCCTTTGATCCATATATAGGAAGACATCATAGAGGAAACCTTACTTATTTCTAAGACCTTTGGCATAGTTGGTAGCTCCTCTCCTCCTTAATCCTTTCATAATTGACAAAGTTTCAAATATGGAAGCCTTTGCAGTTACTTTGCCTTTCACTACATCATATGTGGAAAGAGTTTTATTTATTTTTAACTTTTATAAGGCTCTTAGTCTTGATGGGTTAATTTTTTTAAAAAAATGTTCTTGACATCTAATCAAGCACTTAGTCATCAAAGATAATTATGGATTTCTTCAGTAAAGGCTCTCTTCTAAAGGAATTCAATTGAACTTTCATTAGTCTTATCCCCAAAGTTGACTACTCCTAATTCATTGAAAGAGTTTAGGCCTATCTCCTATTGCAATATTGTGTACAAAATCATCTCTAAGCTCTTAGCTTCAAAGCTTAAGAAGGCCCATTAATACTCTAATCAACATTACATAGGGAGCATTTATAAATGGAAGATAAATAGGGGATAATATTCTCTTAGTATAGGAGTTCTTCAAGATCTACAATAGTACAAATTATCTAAAGAATTGGGCGATTAAAGTACACTTTCAAAAGACCTTTAACTTAATTAATTAAAGGCTTATCATAAATGTTCTTTAGCTTTTTTGAGTTCTTAAAACCATTAGTAATTAGATAGAGCAATGTATCTCAACTATTTCATGTAGCATCCTTATGAATGGAATCCTTAATAAGCTTATCAAAAGAGCCAAAGGGTTGAGGCAAGGGGAAAACATTTAGGTACTAACTAGACTAACAGAGTACACGATCAGTTAAGAAAGGAACTTTAAGTACCATAACTCATGTTAGTCATCTGATATTTTCTAATTGACTTTTTTTAATTATCTACTTATCCTTTCAGGGTTTACTCCTATTTTATTAGAGCCCTCATCAATGTTATCAATGTCTTTAAAGAGATATATGAACTAGTAATGAATACAGAAAAGAGCTAGGTGTTCATCTACAATGCTACTTCCCACATATCAGACTAGATCACTAATTTAATAGGTATTTAAGTGAATCAACTCCCATTTCATATCTTAGTATTTGTATAACATATAAGATACTAGCTTATAATGATTTTGTTCCTATAACTGAAAGAGTTTAAAAGAGGCTAGGTGGCTGGTGCAACCAATCTCTTTATTATATTGGTAAAATTCCACTAATTCAATTCGTCCTGAACTTTTTTCACATTTACTAGGATGCACACTTAGTATTTCTAGTTAGCTTGATTAAATCTATTAAGAAAATGTTCATATGCTTCCTTTGGAATGGAAATGTTGGTGGAGCATATCTAGTAAAATTTATAAGGAAGAAAATATGTCTACCTAACTAGAAGGTGGTCTAGGTGTGGTTCCTTTAAAGTTAAACAATAAATTTATAATATTGAAGGGAATATGGAGGATCCTAATAGATAAGGAGTCATTTAGGTTAATTGGATCCTTGTTAACTACCTAAGGAAAGTGAATTTATAGAGCTATAAGCCAAAATATGATACTTTTTGACAATGTTGAACATATTCAAGCTAAAAGCTATATTGTTTGATAATAGAAGTACCATAGGACCCTTATGTGAGGTTGATGCTTTCTATCATCTAAAGGAGTCATCTTTCAAAAGAGTATTTACAAAATGGGTATTTAAGAAATATAGCATTATAGGAGTTGAAGATGTGGAGAATAAGGCTCAATTAGCTGCAAAAAGGTACAACAATAACCACTATGTAATAAAAGTGCCACTGAAACGTAGGGTTTGGGGAGTTCTTGTAGTACAAAACCTTACCCCTAATTAATAGAGAGAGTATTTCTGATAGACCCAGATGACAAAGAAAAGAAAGATAATCCATGCATATACATATTAAAATATTAAAATAATAATTAAAAATAAAATAAAAATAAACCTAACAGATGACGATGACGATGATGATAATAAATAAATAAATTTGTATAAATAAAAATATAAAATAAGTAATAAAGTAAATATAAAACAAGGTAAAGACTCAAAATAAAAGATAAAACAAGTAAATAAATACACAAACAAGAAAGAAGACAAGAAATGTTAATAAAAAATCCAACAAGTCATTACAATAAAATATTTAGGCTATGTAGGAAAGTATTTAATAAATAAATTTGTATAAAGAAAAATATAAAAATAAGAAATAAAATAAATAATACAATACAATAGAATAAGGTAAAGAGTTATAATAAAAGATAAAACAAGTAAATAAATACATAAATAGGAAAGAAGATAGGTTAATAAATAAATCGAACAAGTCATTACAAGAAAATATACAAGGTAAGTAGGGAAGTTTTTAGGTTAACTAACTTAAAAAAAAAAACTACATCTCAGATATTTAGGATGAGCACAAGACATAAAACTCGAAGAAAACTTTTAAAAGACTTATGAGAACGAAAAGGAATTTTTTACTCTAGATCTTTTATTTGTATTTTACTATGCCACAATTTTCTATTAAGGATCATATCCTCAGTAAGTTCCAGTAGAGCCATATCATTCTTAATCACCTCCCCTAGTTCCTCTTAATCCTTCCTCTTTTTCTCTTATAGTCTTTAAGTACAATCTTCTCACATCTTCATACTGGAGCATCAGTCTCCTCGTAATATGTCCGAACTACATAAGCCTTATCTCTCTTAATTTACGAATTATATTAGCCACCTTTAATTTGTCTCTTACCATTACATTCCTAACCTTGTCTCTTCTAGTAATGTTACATATCCAATGGGGCATTCTCATCTCCACCACCATCAGCTTATGACTATGCACTTATTTGATGAGCCAACACTTTGTTCCACAATATATGGTTGGCTTAATCGCTAAACAATAAAGTTTACCTTTAAGCTTGAATGGCATCTTCTTGTCACATAAAAATCCTAATGCATTTCTCCATTTAAGCCATCCTGATCTAATATGGTGAACTATGTCTTCATCGCTCTCTCTATTGTTTTAGAGGACATATCCTAGATATTTAAAACACCCTTTTGTGTTATAACTTCTAAACCAATCTTTATCTTTACATTGAACGCCACCCTATGATTTGAAATGTTATACTCTAAGTACTCAATCTTAGTCCTGCTTAGTTTAAAGCCTTTTAACTCTTAACGTATCCCTCCAAAGTTCTAGCTTGACATTAACATCCTCTTTTGTCTCATCCACTAAAATAATTTCATTAGTAAACAACATACACCAAGGCACATTCCCTTGGATCTTCTTGGTGATCGCATCCATCACTACTACAAACAAAAATAGAATCAATAAGGAACCTTGATGCAGTCCAATATCAATAGAAAAATGTTCTATATCTCCTCTTGATGTCCTAACACTAGTCTTTACACTTATATATATCCCCCTAATAAACTGCATATATTTCATAGAAACTCTTTTAACTTCTAAACATTTCCATATGATTTCCTTAAGTACCCTATATATGCCTTCTCTAAATAAATAAAAACAATATATAGTTTACATTGTCTTTTCTTGTAATATTCCATTAACCTTCTAAAGAGATGTAACCCTTCTATTGTGGATCTTCCTAGCATAAATCCAAATCGATTCTTCAAGATAATAATAACCTTTCTCACTCTCTTCTCAATCGCCTTCTCCCATATCTTCATTCTGTGACTAAATAGTCTGATGCCTCTGTAGTTGTTACAACTATTAATTCCCCTTTTGTTTTTGTACAGAGGAATTAGTATAATAAGTTTCCACTCATTTGGTATTTTGGTGGACTTAAGGATCACATTAAAAAACTTGGCTAGCTAAGTAAAACCCTCTTCTCTTATGCTCTTCCACACCTCTTTGGGCATCTTATCAGGCCCTACTATCTTTAAACTCTTCATCTCTCTTAAAGACCTTTTAATTTCTTCCCTTGTAATCTATCGGCTATAGTAAAGTTACAATACCTTTCAAACATGCTAAGATCACCTAACGAGATATTATCCTCTATGCCTATATTAAAAATGCTAAAGTGTACCTTTTCCACCTTCTCTTGATGTCATTTTTAGCCACAACCACCATCCTACTTCATCTTTTATAATTTGAACTTGATCTAAGTCTCTCAATTAGTTAAAAAAAAGGTATAGCTACAAAAAAGGAGTTGACTTTAGTTATATTTTTTCCATGTTGTAAGATACAGTTTTGTCAGCTTTTTACTTGTTTTTATTGCTATGTATGCTAAAAAAATGGAATGGTGAACTTAAAGAGTATATTCATATGGAATAATTTAATGTTTTTATCATTAAAGGCAAATAACACTTAGATTTCTTATTGAATTACTCTTTGTTTGAGTTAAAATTGACACCTAGAAAATGTCTAAACATATGGATCCATTTATGTTTGGTCATAGCTACTCTCGTATTTATTGGAAAAGATTTTTAAATGCATTGTTCACTTATTTGCTATTATATGTTAATGATATGCTTTTTAATTGTTAAAGATATGTATGATGTTAACATATTGAAATCCTTGTTAAGTAGCGAGTTTGAAATTAAAGATTTGGGAGCCACAAAGAAAATTATTAATATAAAGATCCTTTAAGTAGAGAGAAAAGGAAATTGTACTTAAAATAATGTCAAACATGTAAATACTCATCTCAAAGATCATTTAAGGCTTTTAGTTGCTCACTTAGCAAATAAATTGTGATGCATGTTCGTTATTCTAAAGCAATTGATAGCATTATGTATATTATGATATGCACTCACTTTGGTATTTCGTAGGGTAGTATTGTTAGCAAATATATGTTCAATGCTTAAAAGAAGCATTAGTAGGTTGAAGTGGAATATTTAGCACTAGTAGGTTAAAGTGGAATCTAAGATATTTACAAGGTACTATAAATACATACTTATAGTTCAGTAAGAAATGAGAATGATACTGGGCCATGTCAACTTAAATTATGTAAGTGATTTTAATAAGAGAAGATTGCTTTCTTGTTATGTATTTTTTTATTTATGGTTGTCGATAAATGCTAATTTGACTATAATTATACTACCATATTTGATGTATTTTGCTTGATATTTTCTATTTTTGTTGTATATTTGGTACTTAATTCACTCAAAGTGCATTTATAGGTAATAATTGCCTTCATGGATAAAAATGAGAGGAATTTAAGTGAAATCGTGATATAAAACAAAGACTTGAAGCAATTTGGAGATACACAAGCATGTATTTGGCTGTGTAAGTCTCTTAAAATATGTAAAGTCATTTACATTATTTACTTTTTTGAAACTTAAACCCCGTGTATAAGACTTTACGTTATTATTAGCCATTATAATTGTTAACCTTTATCTTATTATTAATATTGACTTACAAAGTTAGTTTTGGGATAACTTAATTCCACTTACATGTTAATTTGATTAATATGATATGATGATTTATAGTTTGAATGGATAGGTCAAGATTAATGAAGGATAGATGTTATAAGATTTATAATCTTGATTGTAATTTACTTGAGGACAAGAAAAAGCTTAAGTGTGGGGATGTTTGATAGATGCTAATTTGAGTAAAATTATACAACCATATTTGATTGATTTTTCTTTATATTTTTAGTTTTGTTATATATTTGGCACTTAATTCACTCTAAGTGCATTTATAGGTGATAATTACCTTTTTGAAAAAAAAGAGAGGAGTGTAGGTGAAATCATGACATAAAACAAATATTTGAAGCAATTTGGAGATATATAGTCGTGTATATGGCCGTATAAGTCTCTCAAAACATGTAAAGTCATAATTTTAAGTGTTTTTGGAGATACAGGGTTTGCTGTACAATTATGTATCAGACCGGTTTATGTCCCAGGAACCTTATTCTATAAAAGGACAAGAGCGGAGGAAAATTAAGGGAATAGACTTTTGAAGGTGATTCTAGATGTGAAGAATGTTCATAAGGGTCAATATTGATCCAAAAATGTGGAGAATGTGAAGAAATCATCAAGAGGTCTAATAGATTATAACATCAAACCTCAAACTTGCAAGAACATTCAATAAAAGAGAAATGGAGAATTAGAATTATGATTCTTTAGTTTTATATTCTTTTTTCTTCCTATTTATCTTTGAGTTCATTTTCTATTATGTGTAATTGAACGCTTTTTAGTGTCTGGGTGTGATGAACCATAGTTTCTGCTATAATATGTTTTGATTGATCTATTATGATTCAATTATGTTTTTTATGCATGTTCTAATATATCCAAAATATTAATACATAATATGATTTCATAACACAGAAATTAAGAAATGCTATATATGAATAAATCTACCATAATAGAAAGAAGTTGATTGCAAACCTAGAGATAGGTTAACATAAATCCTCTAAATTATGGTTAAACCTAATAACAAAATTCACAAATCGGTAATGCAATCATGGAAACTTTAACCAGAAGAATTTTAGTTAATAAATAACAAAATTCACAAATCGGGATTGCAATCCTGGAAACTCTAACAAGAAGAATTTTAGTTAATAAACCTAGGATTGGTTGTTAGTAATCTTGAGAGAGTTACTAACATATGATAGGAATTTTCACAATCTAATAATCAATAAAACAATTGTATGATGAAAGGTTCATTATTTAATAATTTTAGGGGGATTCATCACCTAGGCACTAATTCTTGATATTGATTGTTTTCTAAGTGATTTCCCTTCTTCTTGCTCATTATTGTTTCCTAGTTTATTTTAATTGTTTAATTATTAATTTAAATTAAAAACCAAAATCCAATTCGTAAGATAAATGATAGTGGTAGGTTGTATAATGTTTTATTGGGTAGTTTAGTATGTGTTTAGTTGTCAAATTGAATGATTAGTGTATGTTTAGGTTAAGATTGTGTTATTTAGTTATATATTTGTGTTTTGAGTGTTTTATGGGTTAGAACATGTTATTGAGCTTAAATTTTATGTATATAAAGTGCCTTGATGTGTTTGTTAGTGTTTCAGAACAAATATAGAAGAATGGAGAGAATTCGAAGGAAACATGGAGCAAGGTCCAAGGCCATAATTGTGGCAAAAGCTTAGTGGTCTACCACGATCGTGACAGAAAGCAAAAATTGAGTGCCACGATCATGGCTTGTGCAACAGTAGACACGTACAACTTCTAAAACACGTCTTTTGAGGGACATCTCAGACTTTTGGACCAGAAAAACCTACCTAAAATGGAAAAACTATAAAAAGAAATGAAGGAAGACTTAAAAGGGAGCCCCACTTTGAGAAAGATCCAAGGAGAGAGGAAGAAGAAAAGAGAATAAGGATAAGGAAAAAGGAGAAGAAGGGTTGTAGTGCCACTATCTTCCCAATCTGTTCCGACCCTTCCAAGTGATAGTTCATTTCATTTTTATTGTTCTTTCTTTTGAATGTATAAGATGGATTCGATAGTGATGGATTTGGGTTTGATGATGATGTTATAAACTTTTTTAGGGATTTGTTATTAAATTAATGTTAATGTGATTTCTTTGATGATAATACATTGGGTGTTTTGATTATTTGTTGTATTTGCATGCGTCGGTAACAAATCAAGAAATTGAACCTATTGGAAAATGATTAGATTGGGTAATGAGACTTAAACAATCTAATAGATCAAGCAAATAATCAAATTGGGAATTTAGATGAAGAAAGTTCTCATGTGAGGACCTGGTTGTCTATTATAGGGCTTAAGATTTGATTGGATTTGTGAGTTTTTTGTTAATTGAGAGATTGAAAATTTCATAATTCAATTAGCGGTTATGATTTAAGGTTTAATAATTATAACTCAAGAGAGAGTAATCCACCCTTCAAAAGTCTAGGACTAACATCATATTAACTCAAAAGTAATCATATTAGCATTTACATTTTAATTTCAGTTAATCATCTTCATGTGTTTACTTTTATGTGTAGCTTTTATTTCCTTTTAATAATTCTTTAGGCCTTAGATAACTTAGAATCAAATTAGCTCGAAAACTCCTTGAGGGATTGACACCTCACATATTACATCTACGACCTATGTGCTTGCAATATATTGGGGGTTTTAAATAGATTAAAACTTGTTTCAACAAGTTTTTGGCGCTGTTGCCGGTGAGTAGTAGGATTAGTTTAGTTCATATAGTCTAAGGCATTCTCATTACTCTTGTGTTTGTCCATTTGCATGAATATAAGAATCACTAAAAGTTCAAGTCGAATCATTGAAACCCTAGCACTTGACATCACTCACTTAGAACGAGCTATTCAAAGAGCCAAGTGCCAAGAAGAAGAAATTAAAGAATGATGGCTAAGAAATTTCATCAAGAGTTTCAACAAGGAGGAAACCAACCTCAGAACCTTATGGATTTCATAAGATTGAGATTTAATGCAACCAATGAAGGTGTTGCTAGACCTCTTATTGAGGCACCTTCATTTGAAATAAAGCTAGCCTTACTAAACATGTCGCAAACAAATGTCCAATTCTACGGACTGACTAATGAGTATCCCAATGCACATATAGTGAACTTTTTCAAAATATGTGATACTTCTGATATCATGGGATATCAGAAGATGCTATTAGAATAAGAATTTTCCCTTTTATGTTAAGGGATAAAGCCAAAGCTTGGTATCGCTCACTCAGTCCCTCAAGTGTCACAACATGGGAGCAATTGGTATATGCATTCTTGGACAAGTATTTCCCTCACTAAAACTACGAAGATGATAAAAGAAATCACGAACTTCTAACAGAGTGATGGGGAATCACTTTACGAGGCGTGGGAGAGATATAAGGATTTACATGGGAGGTGTCCACACCATAACCTACCACAACAATTTCTTTTATAAACCTTCTATAATGGAGTCAATCCACCTATAAGAGGCACCATAGATGCAGCATCAGGTAGATCGCTTATGTGAAAGATTGTTGACGAAGCAAAGGAGTTGCTTGAAAAAATGGCCAGTAATAGTTTTTTGTGGACGAATGATCGAAGTAGACAACACATAACTGTCTGAGAATAGAAGGGAGCTATAGCTATTGACCAATTGGTAAAAATGCAAGCAAAAATCAACAGCTAAACAACATGAAAGCTTCCTCTTCAGCCCATATTAAGGCCATTCAACAAAGATGAGATCTATGCGGGCAGGATAATCATGATACCATCGAGTGCTTCCTAATGCAAAGTAATGAAACGAAGCAAGCTAAGTATATAGGAGCATAGTTTTGTCGTGATGGAGGGAACAACCCCTATTTGAACATATATGATACTATGGTGGAAGAGTTACTCAAACTTTTCGTGATCAAACAATGTTGAAGGTCAATTTTGACTTGAAGGGCCTCCTGGGTTCCAATGGGAGAAACCTAATTACATGGACGCCAAATTAGACAAAATCTTGGATAAGATTGGAAGCATGAATGATGCACATAAAAGAGTGGAAGAAAGATTTTAACAAGTGACAAAGAATCATGCATCCTCCATTCACAACTTTGAAGCCCAAATGGGCCAGTTAGTAGATGCACTGTTTACATAAAATGCAGGGAGCCTTCCAAGTAACACAGAAATAACCCAAAAGGAAAGAATCATGGTTATCACCCAAGCCATCAAGTAGAAGCTTGACCAAGCTGAAAAAGATAAGGAAAAGGAAAAGAAAAGGGCTAACAAAAATCTCTCACTGAATGAACATAATCTGAAATAAATCAAGGAGTATCGACCTGCAATTCCATATCCCATTTTAGCATAATGGAAGTCAAAAGAAATGGAGTTGAAGGAAGTCCATGAGGTAATAGAGCAACTGAGAACATGACTCACTCTTATGGAATCTATATAAGAGAGATTAATCCAAAGAAAGAAGTCAAAAAAGATGGCAAGCGAAGTAGAAAGTATGGGGAACTCTAATGAAATGGCAATGTTACCACAAAAACAAAATGTTCTAGGGGATTTTTACAATCCTTACACCATAGGTAATGTCAAAGTGGATAAGGCAATATGATTCCTTGCACTTTATGCTAAAAGATGAAGCTAGGAGAAATAGCACCAACCATGATGAGTGTGCAGATGGTTGATCAATTAATTCACCGTCTGAGAGGTATAATCAGCATTCTTATTAAAGTGGAAAAATTTACGTTTGCTATGAACTTTGTCATTTTGGACATAGAGGAAGACTTTGAAATAGAGGAAGACTTGGATAACCATGTTTAGCCATCGCCCGATCTATTATAGATGTCGATGAAGGCAAGATGACTCTAAGGGTGGGGAATGAGAAGGTGTCCTTTAACATGTCCAATGATAGAAGAAGTTCTCACAATTACGTGGATATCATTTAGAGAATCAAGTCTCATAGAGAGGTTAAACATAGTGATGGTCACAAGGATCACCTAAAAGGCCACAATCTCAAAGGAATAAGTAGAAGAAGAAGATGAAGAAGAAGGGTGGTGGAAATCACAGTTTGATAGCTCATTTGCAATTTATGAGACCTATGATCGTGTTACCATTACACAACTCATTGGAACTACCATAAGAAAAATAATTATGTCAAGTTATCGACAATAAAAGAAGTGCTACATAGGAGGCAACCCATGATTTTTATCATCTTGTTATGTCATCTTTTGTAGTAAATAGGTTTTGCATCCTATTTTTCTTTGTGTGTTTTTTGAGTCTAGTTGAATATCTTAGGGGAATTGAGGATTAGTTAACTTAGTAAGTGTTAGAAGACAAGCATAAGGAGGTGATAATGTAATTATAAGATATGGAAGGATTTCAGGATGAAATGAGGAAAAGAAGCAAAATTGGAAAGCATGCAAGATTTTTTACGAGGCCACGATCATGGCCCAATAAACCACGATCATGACCTGTGGTGGGCAGACCTAGCATAAGCGAGTTAAAAAAAATTTCTTCCAATTTTCCCCTTTTTTCCCTTCCTACCCTATATATTTTTACTCACCCTCATTTTTCTTACACCTTTCACTTTCTCACACTCTCTCTAAACCTAAGAACTCATCTCCTCTCACTTCTCTCTACCCATCTTCAAGTTTTCAACTCTCTCCAAGCTTTTCACAACTCTTAATCCAATGGGACTATGCATCAAGCAGATGGTTAAACACATACAACCAAAAGGCAAAGTCTAAGTATTAGGTCGTGGATAACAAAATAGCGTGGCAAATTATGACACACCTTTCCTTATCTTTTCGAAGGAGGAAGGTAACTGCTACCACACCCTTAGTTTAAAGAACATAATTATGCCTAAATATATTTTGATACATTAGAAATAATTGGAATGAGAGGATGGGTTAAGAATGTGATGTAGCTGAGTAACTAGGAGATATTCATCACAAATGTTTGCTTTCGCGTCAAAAGGCTATATGACATTCTAACTAAGTCGCGTAATAAAACTATGGCTTATTTGAGTAACTGGGGGACATTTATCACAAATGTTTGCCTTCACATCAAAAGGATAGGTTTATGTCAATTAAAAGTAAAAAAAATAGTGTGTTGTTAATAAATCCTACCGATTTTAGTGAATAGCTTGAATTTTCATAAAAAGCTACTTAAGGATAGTTACTATTTTGATTATCCGAATAATTATCAATATGTGTGTGTATGTGATAAAAGTGAATTAGTTTAACATTAAGGTCTTGATTAGTATGTATATTTAGTCTAAAGTACTTAGACACAAATTTCACAAGTTAATAAGTTAGAAAACTTGAGGGATCAAATTTATAGTTAAATTTGTTTCATGAAGTTTAATGTCATTGACCCATTATTGCATATGTGTGTGTTTTATATTAATTATGTTTGGTGTGTTTTTGTTTTTACTTGTTTTGTTTTTGATTGAGGACAAGCAAAAATTTAAGTGTGGGGATGTTGATATTGGTAGATTGCATAATGTTTTAGTGGGTAGTTTAGCATGTGTTTAGTTGTTAAATTGAATGGGTAGAGAATGATTAGGTTAGGATTGTGTTATTTAGTTATAAATTTTTGTTTTTAGTGTTTTATGGGTTATATCATGGTATTGAGCTTAAATTTTGTGTGTTTGAGATGCCTTGAAATGTTTGTTAGTGTTTCATATCAAATATCGAAGAACAAAGAGAATTCGAAGTAAGGCATAGAGTCACGATCGTGACAAAAACCTGGTGGTCTGCCACAATCATGGCCCCATATGCCATGATCGTGATAGAAAGCAAAAATTGAGTGCAACAATCGTGGTTTGTGCTATAGTAAACATGCACTAGCTTCTAAAACGTGACTTTTTTAGGGATATTTTAGACTTTTAGGCCCCGAAAAACCCTAGTATTTATCTAAAATGGAAAAAACTGTAAAAGGAAAAGAAGGAAGACCTAAAAGGGAGCTCTATTTTCTGCCACTTTAAGAAAGATCCAAGGAGGGAGGAAGAAGAAGAGAGAAGTAGGAGAAAGGAAGAAGGAGAAGAAGGGCTGCTATTCTGCTATCTTCCCAATCTATTCCGACCCTTCCAAGTGGCAGTTCATTTCATCTTTATTGTTCTTTCTTTTGAATTTATAATATTGATTAGATAGTGATGGATTTGGGTTTGATGATAATGTTCTAAACTTCTTTAAGGATTTGTTCTTGAATCAATGTTAATATGATTTCTTTTGATGTTAATACATTGGGTTTTATGATTATTTGTTGTATTTTCATGCTTCAATAACAAATTGAGAGTGTGAAACAATAGCAAAATGATTAGATTGGGTAATGGGAATTAAACAATCTAATAGATCACACAAATAATCAAATTGGGAATTTAAACGAAGAGAGATCTCGTATAATGACCTGGTAGTCTGTTAGAGGGCTTAAGATTGATTGGATTTGTGCTTTTTTGTTAATTTAGAGATTGAAAATTCCATAATTTAATTAGAGGTTATGATTTAGGGTTTAATGATTCTAACTTGAGAGAGAGTAATCCACTATTTGAAAGTCTAGGACAAACACCATATTAAATCAAAAGTAATCATGTTATCATTTGATGTTAGGATAAATCCCCCTTCTTATAATCGACTTTTCTTCCTTGTGTGATTCTGGTGTTCAATTTGCTTCTTTGTGTATTAATTTTATGTTTTAATTACAATCGCTCATCTTCACGTGTTTACTTTTTTGTGCAATTTTTATTTCATTTTAATAATTCTTTAGGGCTTAGATAACTTAGAATCAGATTAGTTTGACAACTCCTCGAGGGATCGACACCTCACATACTACACCCATAACTTATGTGCTTGCAATATATTAAGGGTTTTAATTATATTAAAACTTGCTTTAATAATAGATAATAAAAGAAGGATAATTACTAGTAATCACTGTCTTCGTGGGACCAACCTGTACTTGCTTGTGCTAACTACAACTACATCGTGTACTTGCAGTTAATACAATATTGACAACTAAAATTAGTCAATCAATTATTTAGTTAGTCAAAAAGAAATTTTAATGTTATAGTTGCACTATCTATAATAAAAACTCAATAAAGATCAATTGTTTTTAAGATGACTAATCATATTGATATCAAGTATCACTTGGATCAAGATATAATTTCTTGTAGTGATGTTATTGTAAAGAAAATTTGTAGAGTAGAGGATTTAATCAACATGTTGACTGATTTTCTTGCAATTTCAAAGTTTAAATACTGCTTAGACTTAGCTGTAAGCAATCATAACATTTGAGTTATCCTATATAGCGCATATGTGGAGAAGTAATGATGACATCAAAATTTACAATTTAAATAGGTGGAGTTTTGTGAGGCATTCCTTGAATTTATTGGTGAAGCTTTTGTTTTATATGAAAATTGGATGCATAATAGTCTATAAAATAATTGTTCTTATATCCATATCAGGTGTCAATATGAAGGTCAATTGCCACACACTAGGCTTAAGCGAAATTTTACTAGACCTATAGCATATCATATCAAATGGTAGGGTTTAATTTAAGCCTTATTATTGGGATAAGGCTAACAAAAATGCCAAGAGAATATTCTAAATATTATTAATCAAATATCTCATAATAAATTTTGAATTCAAATATTAATTATCTCATAAGTGTCATCATCCCACAATTAAAATTTTTGAGTTGTTATATCTAACATTGAAGAAATAAGAAACAAACTCTCTATTTATCGCATTTTACGATCCAACTAGATTATAATTGTGACTAATATTCCCTCTATATCCCTAAACTCCTCCTTTATGAGCTTCTAATATGGAAAACCATATAATAGTATAGTAAATAACAAATAAGAAAAATAAAAATTATTTTCACTACGCTAGATGCAACAAATGTTACCATTGTGGATAGTTAGCTCTACAACTACCTCTATAATACTTGTCAATAAATTTATGAATGCATAATGCAATAATCCACAGTAATTAAAGTAAACAAAATAGCCACAAAAATATGATGAAATGATAGTTTCCTTACCTTGACATTGACTTGTACATCTCAGTCAAAAGAATAGTATTTGTCTTCCTTTAGTACTAATTGAGATATCATGATTAATGAAATGACGTCTACATTATTTTAGCATTGAATGATAGGTCTTAACTAATCATCATATCACACTACTTTATATCTATTTGCGTTAGAAAATGAGTAATATATCTTGATCAATGAAATTGTACCTACCCAACTCTATTATTTGATGATAGGTTCCAGTGAACCCTCACCATCCTCTTAAGCACTACATAATGCCCTCTTGGAACCTTACATGCTAGAATATAGAATTAATACCACACATAAGTCACAAATTTTAGAAAATTAAACATTTTTATGTGAAAACCTACACCATTTTTTGATTAATACCACACACAAATCACAAAGTTTAGAAAATTAAACATTTTTATATGAAAACCTACACCATTTTTTAATTAGGGTTTGGATAGGAGTTTGACTTAGTTGATGTTCATATCCAATTTAAAGTATGATTACTTGAATAGCTCCTAGTGTCTTTATATGAATTTTAGATCATTCTTTTAGTTTTTGACAATCTCTTTAAACCTCTTGATCCAATATTCTTATCAAAAGTTGTGAAAAAAAAATCAAATAATGTTTGTTGGTTACAATAAAATGAACCCTTATGCTTATACTAAATTCTCTTATTTAGGTCAATACCACTCTCGAAGTCTTTCTATAAAAATTTAGATGTTTTTTATTTTTTATAATTTTTGGAACACTGCAGCTCAATATAAAAATATTGAATATTGTTTAGTGGTGACATTAAAATGAATTAATACTTTCTTGTCCTATTCAAATATAATTTAATCACCACCTACACCACTATAGTAATTAAACAAACTAAAAAATTAACAAGTTCTTTCAAATATACTAAAAAAATGTCAAGTATAAAACCAATGATAAAGTTCACAAACTATTAAAGGGAACAACTTCATAACAAACTAAAATCATAACATTAATCTTGAAATCATTTAAAAGATGAAATTAAATTAATGGTTATCATATCCTCCCCACCATAAAATAAAATTTTCCTTAAAAATTCATTCACCTATGGTGTGATATTTAATGTTTAGCCATCCTCCTAATTCAGGCAAATCTCCTTACCTTGCTCTTTATGCTTGTCTATCCTTCCAAGATTGTTAATTAGTATCATAACTCGTTTTTCACTAGTCGATGGTCTAATTGGAACTACAAAACAAGTGAATTTTTTGTTTGGATAGGTTGCAACTATAGGTCCCTTTTCTAAGAAAAAATATGTTGTAGTTGAGTCCCTTTTCTAAGTACAATCAACCATTTTTTTGGTCTTCTTTCATATAACCAAAATATGTGCCCCTAAATGAAATTTGACCTCTATCTTTACTTATTTCACCTTTAAGAAGTACAAAATGTTTTCTCTTATCTGGATGGGAGGCCTTGATACCCATCCTAATTGCCCCTGTGTTACTAAATCTTGTAATCCTAGCTCTTAGCATATTTCACCCCTCTTTACAATGTCTATTCCTACTTTTGATTGAGATGGTTATTGCCCCTTCATCTTATCCCTAACATTGTCCTCTTTTTAATGTGGGATTGATAATCCCCCTTCATCATCAATCACACAAATCTTCCTATTTGACATTTATGAGGGAGATATAACATAAGTTTCTATTGGAGTTATGTAAATATAGTGCCCTAGAAAGCAAATATATTTACATATAACTTAATCTTCTTCCAGTTAGTTTTGTAACGAAAATATTTATTATTAATAAAAC
>JAOQMP010000210.1:35303818-35314562 GCA_027563575.1 Erythroxylum pedicellare
AATGAATATAATAATGGAGTAAGATATGTAGGCAGAAATTTAGTGATGAATATATATGTATGTAAATGTTCTATTTTTGGTGTTATGATTAAATAGAGAATATGAATTGCTTGTGATTGAAATTGATCTGAAATGGAAGTAGGAATAAATAGAAAATAATGAGGATATAAGATAGAAATGATAGACTAAGAAAAAGAGATGAATTAGGATGAAAATGATGATGAAGTGTGCTAGAATATGTAGATATAGTGTTTCCACTGGACATGCATCTGTATTTTAGCCATATCTTGATCTGTAGACATCCAAATGGGATGATTTTTAATTTGATTAAATAAGAGACATATGAATACAACTTTCATGATAAATCGAATTTGAATGCTGTCTCTAAAAGTTTCAAATTTGACTTGAAGTTGAATACTGGGTGATGTTGCAGTTTGAGAACAGTCGATAGTATTTTGTGTATAACTTACATAATACTAAACCAAATTGTATGAACTTGGAGTCGTTAGAAACTTAAGACATATAGGAATAATTGTTTAGAATAATGTATTGCCTAACTCCTTTTTCTATGTCAAAATGTCCATGCAAATTGATATGAAAATATGCATTGGAGAGTAGCTGAATGAAGCTTGAATATTGATCATTAGGTAGTGCACGATCGTGCACAAGCACGATCGTGACATAAAGGAATCATCAGGGTAGTGCATGATCATACACAAGAATGATCGTGATAGAAAGAAAACCTTAGGGGAGTTGCACGATCGTGACAGAGAGAAAACTTTAGGGAAGTTACACAATTGTGCACAAACATGATCGTGACAGAGAGGAGATATCAAGAAGTGCATGATCATGCACAAGCACGATCGTGACATAGAGGAGCTATCAGGTAGTGCATGATCGTGCACAATCATGATAGACAGGATTCAATAGGCAATGCATGCTGTCAGGATTCAACAGGTAATGCACGATCGTGCACAAGCACGATCATGACAGTGAAGCTATAATAATTTTTGATAGTTTTTTACACCCTTCACTCTTTTGATCATAACTTCTTCTCCGAAACTCCGATTGACTTGAAATTTGAACCACAAACTCCTCACACATTTTCCTTCTTCTTTACCAAGTTTTATGGCCTTCTGAATTCATTAGGAAAGGACTGGTAAATGATTGATTGATGATGTTATGAGAATCAAGTGAATTGAGCCATAAACCTTGGTGTATGATTGAGTGATGAACTTGGAATAAGTTTGTATTGTTGAGGTGTAAACTTAAGTTGAAATTAGACATATATGGTTTTGAAGTATGAATGATCATAAGATGAAAATAAAGGAAGTATACCTGGGATTGTCATTGAGCATGCATTGTAAATAATCCATATACACATTTGTGCACAAATGAGTACTTATATAATTGTGCAAAGTTGTGATGTGTGTAAATATGTGTTGCATGATATAAAAGAGAAATTAGAGCGACAGCATCCAGTTGTTGCTGGCACTTCGAGGCAATAACTATCTAGAGTAAATTGTGAGTAACCTAAACGGTCTCACTATGATTATTTGTTTGTTTGAATTATGTATTGAATTATTATGTGATGTGTATGTATTGATTCTAGACATTGAATGTCTAAGGTGTTTGATGCACGAATAACATTAGAAGGGCTCATTGAATGTAAATTTGATGAAATAAGTGATTCTCATCATGTATGTTGAATACCAGACTAAGGTCCAGTGACAAATGTGAATGAGATTGTGTTTGTGAATATGAATGTGTAACATTGAGCACGTTTGATTGAGTAAATACATGTGATACATTTCATTACATGAATGCATGACAACAAAAAGATTGTTCTGATCGGAGTACCCATCGAAAGAAAGTTTAAAGCTCATAATATAATAAGAGCCTTTGGCTCAGTTGTTAAGGTACCCGGTATCCACTAAGAGATATGGGACAATATCTGAAACAAACCTAATATTTATAAGGGATATGGGCCAGTAAAAAAGCACTCAGTCACAACAAAGTAATAAATGAAAGTGAGTCTTGTAAGCATTGCATATATATTTAATATGTATGTTTTGAATGATTGAAATGTATCGTTGAATCGTGTTGAATGAAAAATGTGAAAATTGTGAACAAAAGAGTTTTGTGATGCTACATGATGATAAATGAAATGATGTGAATTATTGGATTGTATGAGTTCATGTGTTATATGATTTGAGTGAGCCATCGAGGATGGTTAACTCATTAAGTTCACAAAACTCACCAAAATTACAACGTTCACATTTCAGGTTTAAGAGAGAATACTAGTGACAGGGAAAATTTAGAAAAAGTATATTTTTTGTACTTTTGGATTAAAGAAATGGCCTAAAGGTTGGTCAACTGAGACTGAAGGATCTAGTTAAAATTTTTGTATAATTCCTCACGTTTGTAACATGTTCATAATACAGAGATGTAAACTCTAATTAGTTTTTGATAATGTATATATTTAGATGATGTTGTTAAGCTACAATGTATATATTGTTTAAGAAATGAAATAAGGAATTTGGGCTTTTAAATAGTGTGATATTTACATTTTTTAAATGATGATGCCATAATTAAGTTAGTGATGTGACTGCTTTAGATGCCACCTTTGTGGAGTACATACTCGGATATTCGGCAGGATGTCCGGTATGGTATGTGTCTTGTGAGAATGGGGAGTTATAATTTCCCCCTCACTAAAACTATAAAGATGATAAAAGAAATCACGAACTTCCAACAGAGTGATGGGGAATCACTTTACGAGGCGTGAGAGAGATATGAGGATTTGTAAAGGAGGTGTCCACACCACCACCTACCAAAAGAATTTCTTTTACAAACCTTCTATAATGGAATCAATCTACCCATGAGAAGTACCATAAATGCAACATCAGGTGGATCGCTTATGCAAAAGACTATTGACGAAGCAGAGGAGTTGCTTGAAGAAATGGCCAGTAACAACTATTTGTAAACGAATGATAAGAGTAGATAACCCACAACCCTCCATCAATAAAAAGGAGCTTTAGTTGTTGACCTAATTACATAAATGCAAGCTAAGATTGACAACTTGAGTCGACAACTAAATAACATGAAAGCTTCTTCTTCAGCCTCTGTTAAGGCCATTCAGCAAAGATGCCAGTTATGCGGCTAGGATAATCATGATACCATCGACTGCCTCCTGATGCAAGGTAATGAAACAGAGCAAGTTAAGTATATAGGAGCACAATTTGGTCGTGGTGGAGGAGAGGACAATCCCTATTTGAACATGTATAATCCTGGGTAGAAGAATCATCTAAACTTTTCGTGCGTAAACAATGCTGGAGGTCAATTTCGACCTCAAGGGCCACATGATTTTCAACAGGAGAAACCTAATTCCACGGATGCCAAATTAGACAAAATCTTGGATAAGATTGGAAACATGGATGATGCATATAAAAGATTGGAAGAAATTTTTCAACAAGTGAGAAAGAATCATGCATCCTTTATCAACATCATAACATATATTTCATGTCAATTCAATTATCATAAAACTTGTATTAATACGTGCTATCAAGTTTAGAATTCCCTTACCTATTTAACTTCAAAGAACAAGCCAAACTAGCCTTCCAAGAAACAAACACAATTCTAAAATCCAAGTGAAACTAGGTTGTTCTTAACACACACAAAAAAAGAAGCACAGAAGATGACAAGGTCTAACTTCCTTGATGCAGCATCTTGATGTGGTAATTAAGCACAACATAAGACAAAAACTTAAGATTAGAAGAGTATGGTGTTTTGGTGGTGAATGAGCAAAGAGAAGGATGAGTTATAATAGAAATCATCTAATGTATAAGGCCATGCCATGTGTAAGATGAGTGTCCTTACTCAAGGGACACTTATCACACAAAGACATAAACCACATATCCTTCCATGGAATAACCCACATTTCATACATAGAAATGAGCCATTTATCCTCCATTTAAGCTACCAAATGTCACACTTCTATTAAGCCATTTGTCACTCACTTATTGCTGTCACTTGTCAATTTATTAACCATGCCATTTGTCACTTAATTTAACATGCCAAATGTCACTAATTCATAGACTAAATTATCCAAATTTTCATATATCGACTTGTCTTGCCACTTGACAATTTTCCTAGTCCAAATGTACATTTTCATTCATCAATTTCCAATGGTAACAATTAATTCCAAGTTACTAATTATGGTTTGATGGAACATAGATTCAAGACGTAAGCAATTCACAATCATGTCACAATTTCAACACCTATCACTTTTACTTTCATGGACATATAACATCTCAACTAGGGTATAGTTTGAGGCCTTACACAACCCATAGTTTTTATCATCTTGTTATGTCATCTTTTGTAGTAAGTAGGTTTTGTATCCTATTTTTCTTTGTATGTGTTTCAAGTCAAGTCAAATATTTTGGGAGAATTAAGTATTATTTGGCACGAGAATATCATGGAAGGCAAGCAAAAGGAGGTGATAATGCAATGATAAGTTATGGAAGGATTTCGGAATAAAATAAGGAAAAGAAGCGAAATCAGAAAGTATGCAGGAATTTTTGTAGAGCCAAGATGCAAAACAAATATGCGCAATTTTTAGTTTTTTTTCTCCCGAATTTACCCCTTTTCACCCTTCCTACCTTATATATTTACACTCACCCTCATTTTTCTTACCCCTTTCACTTTCTCACTCTCTCTAAACCTAAGAAGTCAACTCCTCTCACTTCTCTCTACCCATCTTTAAGCCTTCAATTCTCTCTAAACTCTTCACACCTCTCAATCCCATGGGACTGCGCATCAAGCAGATGATTAAGTGAACCCAACCAAAAGGCAAAGTCCAAGTATCAGGTCATGACTAAAAAAATAGGGTAGCAGATTATAGCGCACCTTTCCTGATCTTCTCGGAGGAGGAAGGTAACTGTTATCATACCCTTAGTTTAAAGAACATTATTGTGCCTAGATACTTAGATTTTGATACATTAGAAATAATTGGATTGAGAGAATAGGTTGAGGCTTTAGGTGGAAGAATTCAGTGGGAAAAATTTAGGTAGTTCAATTATCCTGTTTACAAGGAACTAACCCTAGAATTCTTTACCTACATTCAATATGAGCCAATCAACCCTAAGGACCTATGGTTTTAGTTGCAGGGTCAACCATATGGATTAGACTGTGACATTTTTTGTGAAATAGATGGATTTTCTAATTCAACCATAGTCAATCAACACGATGATTTTTATACCACCCAATATTAGACAGAGCTGACTAAGCTAGAGAGCTTCGATGCTAAAAATGCTCACAACAATATTATTAGAAGCCCTGAACACTTGTTATTGCACAAATTTATGTTTCAAACTGTCTCTGACAAAATCAAAACTAACAAGTGTTCAACTAAAGAACTTTTTCTATTATAGTTCATGGACCATATTGTCCAAGTTTGCACCTCCACCCATATCTTTAATGCAATTACTATTTCTCTAAGTAAGAGAAGCAATAATTTGGGCATGTGATACTTGTTCATAGTCATTGCAGAATACTATGGCGTCAATTGCAATGGACCAACTGTCCATCGTCCTGAATTTCTCAATACTCATCACTTGACAAGAGCTAAAATCTTAAAGTCCCATAATATGGAACTTTGAGATGTCAACGCTAAATCTCATGTCAAGACCAAGGTGGGATAGGCCAGTTCGAGCTCGGCACAACCACAACAGGAGAATGACTCAACCATTGAGGAGTCAGAAGAAAAAGAGAAAATGGGATAGGAGAAGGTCATGAAAGTCATCTCAAACACTAACAAAGCCATTTCAGAAAACACCAAGGTGTTGAAGGAGATGGGTTGAGAGCAAAGATGCCAAAGTCGGGACATACGACGTATTCACATATACTTCGAGGCTCAAGGTGTTCAATTACCACCTTTGACACCATCACCACCTCGATCACCATGACTAGTTCTATACTCTAACCCTTGTCTTTTATTTTATTATTATTTTCAATTATTCTCATGTTTCTTTTGCTTCATTATTTTTATTCCCACCTTATGTATTGTTTGATGTTTCTTCCCATATTAAGGCAATGTGTTGCCCAATTGTGGCAAGGTTATATGCATTATATATTTTTATTTGAATGTGAATTTTACATGTTGTATGTTAGATTGTTTAGGATTACATGATATGATTTGTGTGAATATGTCAATGACTAGGACTTAATGGAATCGATTTAGCTTTGAACATAATCTGTTAGTTTGTGAAGATTTAATAGCTTGTGAAATTAGTATTCTAGGTTGTTTCGATTAAATATGCATGTTAATTAGGATATGATGTTGGTTTGTTCACTTTAGAAATTTACCACATTCATTTATAATTTTAGATCAATCGAATACATAGCATTGTTAGTACCTTTTCATGAGAATGATTAGCTAAAGAAATGAGGTAGGAAATAAAATAAAAATAAAAAATAAAAAATGTGTGTTTGTTTAATAAATAACTATTCCACAAGCCTTTTTTTTTTAACAAACTAGGTTATAAATAGAGCTAGTACCCAGTTAAGAATACGATGTAGCTAAGTAATCGAGGGACATTAATCACAAATGTTTACCTTCATGTCAAAAAGCTATAATGACATTCCAACCGAGACGTTCAATAGAAACATAGCCTGCCTAGTTGAGTAACCTTAAGGCATTCATCACAAATTTTTATATTTGAGTCAAAGGGCTAGGTTTTTGTCAATTAAAAGCAACAAAAATAATGCGTTGGTTAATAAATCCTACCAAGCTTAATGAATAGCTCAAATTTTCATTAAAAGCTACTTAAAGATAGTTACAATTTTAATTGACCGAATAATTATCAATGTGTGTGTGTAAGTGATAGGAGTGAATGAGTTGACATTAAGATCTTGACTAGTTTCTAAATTTGGTTTAAAACAAGTAGACACAAATTTGACAAGTTAATAAGTTAGAACAAGTTGAGGGATCGTGTTTGTAGTTAAATTTGTTTTGTGAAGTTTAATGACATTGAGCCATTATTGCATATATGTGTGTTTTGTTGTTAACTTTGTTTTGTGTGTTTTTGTTTTTGTTTGTTTTGTCTTTGCTTGATGACAAGCATTTAAGTGCGGGGATGTTGATAATGGTATGTTTTAGTAGTTTATTGTGAGTTTAGTTGTTAAATTGAATAATAAGTCCATGTTTAGGTTAGGATTGTGTTATTTAGTTAGACATTTGTGTTTTGAGTGTTTTATGGGTTAGAGCATGCCATTGAGCTTAAATTTGATGTATTTGAGGTGTCTTGATGTGGTTGTTAGTGTTCCCGATCAAATATCGAAGAACGGAGAAGATTTGGAGGAAATTCGAAGCAAAGCCTAGGCCCACGATCATGATAGAAGTATGAAAGTTATGTCACGATCATGACAGAGAGCCAAAATCTTAGGCCACGATCATGACCTACGAGACAGACAGCGTGGACAACCTCCCAAGTGTAACTTATTGAGGGACGTTTTGGACTCAAGAAAACCCTAGTTTTTACCTAAAATGGAAAGTATTATATAAAGAAAGAGAAAGAACCCAAAGGGAGCTCCAACCTCTCCACTTTTTTGAAAGATCTAAGGAGAGAGGAAGAAGAAGAGATAAGGAGGGGAAGGGAGAAGGAGAAGAAGGGGTTGTAGTGTTGCCATCTTCTCGATCTATTCTAATCCTTCCAAGTGACTTTTCATTTCATCTTTATTTTTCTTTCTTTCGAATGTATAAGATAGATTCGATAGTGATTGATTTAGGTTTGATGAAGATAATCTAAACTTCTTTAGGGATTTGTTCTTGAATCAATGTTAATTCGTTTTCTTTTGATGTTAACACATTGGGTGTTGTGATTATTTGTTGTATTTGCATGCTTTTATGACAAATTGAGAGAGTGAACCAATAGCAAAACAATTAGATTGGGTAACTAGAGTTAAACAATCTAATAGATCACACAAATAATCAAATCAGGAATTTATACAAAAAGAGATCTCATGTGAGGACCCGGTTGTATATTAGAGGGCTTAAGATCTTATTGAAATTATGGGCTTTTTGTTAATTGAGATATTGCAAATTCCATAATTTAATTGGGGGTTATGATTTAGGGTTTAATGATTATAATTCGAGAGAAAGTAATACACCTTCAAAAGTTTATGACCGATACCATATTAACTCAAAAGTAATCATGTTAGCATTTGATAATAGGATAAATTCCCCTTCTCATATTTGGCTAATCTTTGTGTGATTTTTATTTTTAATTTGGTGTTGCTTATTTTGACTCTTTGTGTGTTAATTTTACATTTTTAATTCCAATGAATCATCTTCACGTGTTTATTTTTTGTGCAATTTTTACTATATTTTTAATAATTCTTTAAACCCTAGATAACCTAGAATTAGATTAGTTCAATAAGTCCTCGAGAGATTGACACCTCTTATACTACATCTACGACTTGTGCGCTTGTAGTATTTTGAGTTTTAAATAAAATAAAACTTGACTCCACAAGTACCTCAATCATACAATAAAAGGTAACAATTCCTTAAATCAGAAGAATTCAAATCATCCTAATGCTAAAGTCCCTAACAACAGGACCAAAAACTTGTTGAGCAAGTTTTATATCTAATAATATAACTCTCAATACCCACAAGTATACAGATTGTATCTTGCAGTATAAGAAGTTATAATTCCAACGAGGATTATACAAGAGTTAACAAGTCAAAGCTAACTTTTTCTAAGGTATTTAGAAATTGATTTGAATAAAAATAAATAAAAGAAATTGAAACAAAATAACAAATGAAACAAATAAACAAGTAAACAAGTGAGCTGCCAATCAAAACTAGTGTTTGATTAAGATTGAATACTTATGACTTATTCTTTCCTTATTTTGTTTCCTTAATTATTATTGATCCAATTATGTATTTGATCTTAGATTTTCTAAAGTATTGATTACTCTTTCTCAAGATCTAATCAATTAACCCTAATTGAATTTTTGAATTCCATATTTGCAATCTCTCGATTCATAAAACTTTTCCTGGCATTTTCAATTAGATGTGAAGTTATCTATTGGATAATTAACTTCTTAGACAATATCTCTCTTCAAATGATTGTTAACTTGAAAATTAATGTCTATTATGCTACCAACTCTCATTGTACAATCTAATTTTGATTACTTTTGACTCATTCTCTCAATTTGTTGTTAAGTTTAAGCATGATAAATTATCACAAATATCCAATATATATTGAATCAGCAATAATCAAAAGTCACAAATTAATTCTAGAATAAATCCTAATCTGAAATTTAGAATTTTATGAGCATGTTTAACATATTGGAATTAATTTGTGACATAGGAGTCACGATTATGCTCTTGGGAATATATATACCTACATATGTTTGACTCTGGTCAATTGACATGGCTATAAATATGTTAGCCACTGAGCTGTGCAGCTCACCCCACTCTTCCCTCCTCAGGTGCAGAGCGTGAAGGTTAACAATCCTTGCAAGGCATCAGAAATTCTGAGATAGTTAACTTTTGTACTAAGTAAATGGCTAGACTGTCCAATAGCTTTATGTGCATTTTGCACATTGAGCATCAAATGTATTTTTGTAACTTGGGTTAAGACTTGGTGAAATGTTGATGTGTAATTAGGGCTATGAATGGAGGCTATGTACGAACTTCATTTTTTTTTATTTTGGAAAATGAACTGAGTTTTGAAGAAGTTCTGTGTGGATGTGCTTATTATCTCATAGGGTATATTGGAGATTTCAAGTTTTCCATAGGGATAGAATTATGTACTGACGTTGGGGGAAAATATGGAATGATATAGGTAGAATTGGTAAAAATAGTCTTCTTGAAAGTTGTAGATGGTCTTGACAGCTTTCCAACTATATAAAGTTTGTGAATTTTGGATATTGGAGTTGGGAGATATGAGCATTACAAGATTGTAAGGCCCATTCGTCTTAGTTTGACTTTTTGCGTCTCAATTTGACCATCTCATTTTGGCCAGAACATCTTCTAGTACAAATGTGATCATCTATATGATATAATTGGTCTTTAAGGTTTTCATGAAAGTTGTATATCTTGAAGTCCTCTTTCTATTAATCTAAAGAACAGCTAAATATGAATTCTATACAGAAAGTTATACCTATTTTTCCTATTAGTCTCAGTATGACGTCAGCATCGTCTCATTTTGGCCAAAACATCTTCTAGTCCAAATTTGATCCTCTAGATAATAGAATTGGTTTTTAAGGTCTTCATGAGAGTTGTAGATCCTGAAGTCCTCCTTCTATTCATCAAATGTACACCTTAATCTGAGGTCTCTAGTGAAAGTTATGCCTAATGTCCTGATACAGGTTTAGTATGACAAAGGGCAAGTACTGCTTCCGTGTTTGATTCCAAATGCTGGGCTTCAGAGTTAGGGTCCAACACGGTTTGGTATCAGAGTCTTAGGTTTTTTCCTAGGTTTAGAATGCATAGTGCAATGAACTATTATGTTATTTATTTATTTTTGTATTGTGAAATGTTTGAATTGCATTAAGTGACATGCATGTCATACATACATGTAGGGATTTAGGATTGTAGAATGACATGTAAGCTAATAGTTAGTGTTTGCATTGAAGGAATAAGATGCCATATTGTAGAAGAACACGAGGAGTATTGCAAGGATCGATTGCACCTGACTCTCCACCAAGGGAGGAGAGTACTGATGAGTCTGTAGCCCCA
>JAOQMP010000210.1:35324171-35345535 GCA_027563575.1 Erythroxylum pedicellare
ATCTATACATTCACCAAACTTTTTCCAATAATATGTATTCATACATTTACCCAATTCTCATTCATAATTACCCCATGTTCTTCAATGCTCATTCATCCATATCTTATACACTTTACTCATGTCCTTAAGATCATATTGCATAAAAAGAACTCATTTATTCCTTTAACAAATCAAAATTGTCAGATTTGAACTCATCCATATCAAAACATTTCATTCTTTAGGTTATGACATCAATTAACTACTTAAACTTATCAAGATCTTAACCAATTAATCAAGAAACAATCTAGGCTCATTCCTAGCCTTAATCAAGTCCACATATATTAATTTAGAGTGAAATTTCTCAGCTGGTTTGACATGTACACAAGTCTGAAATTAAAATTCCAGAATTTGTCATCAACATCACTAATATATGTAACCTTAGTACCTTCAATACTTCACGAATTTTACAAGCTTAGAGACATCAAGAACACCTGAAATTTTCTAGATTTCATGTCCTTTAAGGTTACTTCATTTCAGGTTAATTTAACTTCCTTTTTGGTTACACTAGGGCTTACAAAATTCTACTCACTTATGACATTAACAAACACTTTTTACAAACACACCTACAACTTTAATTTTCCATATTCAAAAACACTTCAATAACACCTATCTTTAACATGAATCCACGTTCATTTATACTTAAAATCTCAATCTAATTCATCCATAAAATAACCTAGAACTTATGGTTTTTATACATCAAGAACAAAGCATAATAGTATCCAATTCATGTATCATTTTCCAGCGCACTTCATCAACAACATCATATACAATCCATCCAAATTCAATCATCATAGTCTTTATATTAAAACATGCAATAAAGATTAACCTTTTACTTACTTGTTTGGCTCAAATTTCAGCTCAAATATCAAGCCAACTTAGCTCTCCATGCATGCAAGATCATCACCAATTCAAGGTAGAAATAGATTGGTTTTCAGCTAGGATAAAAGACCACAACAAGAACAACAATTTTCTAGTTCTATGATTATCTTCTGAAGGGTAAAAGCATGGATTTGTTGTAGCAATTTGGCAAGACTTAAGTCAAAATACAGAGATGTGAGATGGATCAAGTTTCGGTGGAGATAGTGAAAAAAGAAGAGAAATGAACTTAGCAGCAACTTTTCCAGCATTTGTTTAATTCAACTAGGTACAAGCTATCATTTTCTTATATTAACATTTGTCCTTAAGCATGCATCTCATTTGTCCACTCTATAGGTTGCCAAATGTCACAATAATACTAGGCCATTTATCACTCAATGATCAATGCCATTTGTCACTAAATGATCAATGCCATTTATTACTTACTTCATAGGCCTAGTCATCCTAAATTTTCATGTGTCAACTTGTCCTACCATTTGACATTTTTCCTAAGCTAAATGTATATATTAATTTATCAATTTTTCAATTGTAACAATTAATTCCAAATTTACTACTTATAATCAATCAAACCAAAATTCACAACATAAACATTTCACAATTCACATCATGATCATTTTAAACCTTTCATACCCTAGAATATGTCAATTGAGTGCACATAAAAATCTTTGCGATTGTTTACTAAATCATTCAGGTGTATGTGAATGATATGCATATGAATGAAATGCATTTCATGAATTCTCAATGATATGACTGATGTGCAATATTCTAAGGCTATAACCCTTAGTATGGAAAACAGGCTATTACACATAAACACGACTTATAGGTAAGTAAAACAGACCTATGTATTATTGCAGTTCCCATGTATTATCGTCACCACTTAACATTATAATTGGACCCACTCATGACATCATAACATTGCTTATGTATGATATGATAACACAACCCATGCATGAGTCCCTACTGATCACATAGTCGTAAAATTAATCATGGAGAACAAAAACTTTAATGGACATAACTTTATGCACAGTCATGTACAATCTACGTACTACACATTTCCACTACAAGTTTTTAAATAAGAACATAGTTGACTGCATGATTGTGTTAGACAAAACCTTTAACAATCTCAATTTTATACATGGTCATGTACCAAATCATTTACTTAATAATTTCTTGTCAAATTTTCCATCAAAAACGTGTTTTACCACACTATTTTGTATTTATCTATGTTTACTAAAAAAAATTAATAGAACACAGTTTCTTATAAGATTAAACATGCAAGCATGTATTAATTATTTAACTATGTTAGAAAACACCTTTTGTCAACGTACCTTGTTGCTTAGGAGTTTATCAATTTGTATCCCTCACATTGATGCCTGGTATTATTATGGCTCAATCATGACATTCTTTGTTTGCACTAAAAATGTGACTTTTTCTAATATGTCATAGTATTTATTGTTTATAACTATGACATTGAATGTTCTGAGTATTGGTATAGTTTATGTTGAATCATGATATTCATTCCACTAAGTACAATATTTTCATTTTAAAGTGTAGGATTTATTTATTTATTTCTTATACCTATATCTAGTATTGAGTAGATAGAGTACTAGTATAGTTTTTATTAAGATAGGATATAGTTTGTATTTAAAGATAATTTTCTCATTTTTAATTGGAGCCATAAATTATTTGAAATGAGTCATCACAACTTTAGCTTTAATTACTAATATTAAATATACTTAGTGTTGGTATAGTTTGTATTGAGATATGATATTCTTTTTATTTAGTAAATATTTTCCACCTAAAAGAGTATGTCTCATTTATGTGTAATGGCTAATGATATATTTTTGTACATAAGTGTGGTATTGAAAAAAATAAAGTAATAGTACTAAGAAGAGGTATGATTTTTAGTAAGAGATGGTGTTCTTATTTTAAGGATCATGCATAATGGTGGTATAATTTTAATTAATGCATGATATTCTTTTCATTTAGTAAATGTATTCTATTTAAAAGTGAATGGCTTCCAATGAATTATGGTAATATATTTTACTTAGACGTGGTATTAAATAAATAGTTTGTAGTCATAAATGATATCCCCTTTATCATTGAAGTTGTTACTTATTTAAAGTGTATGATGGTAATTTCTGTCTATACTGATGTTATTAAATTAATTGTGTGCTGGTATAGTTTACATTGAGTTATGATCAATATTTTTCATTTAAAATGTTTATCTTGCTTATAATAAATGACAATATTTTTAATATAGACTAGTAAAATAAATAAATAGAGTACTACTGTAATTTGCATTAACATATTTAATAGGGAAAAAGGAAGAAAAAAATAAAGAAAAGGATTATCATTTTCACTTTCAAATTTCATGTGGATGTGGATGTGGACGTGGAAATGGAAATGGAAATGGAAGGAAGAATAAAATTGGCCAAAAAGCATTTTTTTTTAAAATTAGACTGCTCCCTTCATGACAGTACAGAGAGCTAAATGAGGGCCAGTTGAGAAGAAGCAGGCTATTCCTCGTGAAAACTCTGAGCTCAGGTCCCTCTCTTGATTTGACTTCAGATTGCAACGATTTTCCATGTGTTTTGTCACACAAATGCTTTCCCGTCGACTTGATACAACAACTGCCAACACCCCCCAATTCACTAGCCGTCCATGTTTTCGAAAATCATGGTGTACGCACGTCTTTGTCCCCATAATTGCGCAAATGTCACTTCGCTTGTTCCCCCCCTGCTCCACAGCCAATGGATTTAAGCTTCTTTCTTATGATTCATTGGAACAAAATCTTCCTAATTGCAAAAGAATAATTAAATTTTGCCTACTTGAATCAATTACATGCAGTTCAATCTAATAAGTGAACATGACTTTAGGATTCAAGAGAAAAGATGTTAGGAACATTCATACACAAAACATGAGGATTAAAGTCACAATCTTGTGGAGTTCATTATTAACGGTGTATGATGTCTATGTATGAGATAGAGATTGAGAGACGGGATAACCATTGATTTACTCAATTACAAGCCGCAAATCGTTGTCCCATGATGTAAAACAAAATTCACCAACAAGGATGTTAAAGTTGCAAAATTAGTAATTTATTCGACTATAATTACCTATTTAAAATTAAACTACCTACCTACACACTCTATCTAAACAAATTAATAATAGCGTGTGATTAAATCAAGCAAAAGTATCACAGCCAATAGTATTCACTTCCTTCGATCATGAAGAATAGTGCCTAAACATAGTAACCCAATTAGGCAGTTGCTTACTTACAAGGTTTGAGGAAATTTCATTTTCCTACACTAAATCTATGACACACTGGTTCAAGAAAGGGGGCCCAATTGGCCATCTCGTTAGAAGTACTCGTATGGGTCTGTGAGTCGTGTGTTAATTCCATTCCCGTCATGGATTGTTAAAAGAACAAAACACATCGGTTGAAGACCAAACTTGCAAGGCAAGCCAGCCATGGACAGGTCACGCCCCAAGCTAAAAGGCCAAAACGTTGGCTTTGCTTTCTACTTACGTTGTAATCTAAGCTATACTCCGCCTGCATGCCCTATAGTGGTTGGTAATCATAGCACTACCATCGTATCCAAAGGTTACCATGCGGCTCAATCTAACGGGACAGACGCAATTACAAAACCCTATCCCTCTTTCTAATTTCAACTTCGTGGTAATATATATGACTCCATAACCGAGAAAATAATACGTTCTACTATTTTTCAATCATTTTGAAGATTTAATCCCAGTCTAGGTGCTTAAGCTATCGATCCATGTTTCATAAATAAAACTAATCCATGTTTTTGTGAACTAATCAACAATTGGAATTATATAAGTACAGCCCAAGTAAAAGGTGGTCTGTTTCGTGTATCTCGGGTTATTGAGTTCAACAATATTCAACAGTATAATTAGTTTGTTTATACAACCGCATTGATCTGTTTTAAACAACGTAAATGCAATGTACATTAGAATTAGTAGCCTTATGAAAAAACAATTCCATTGGAAAAGATATTTTAGTTCCAGTAGAACAAGCTTACAGCATTCTTAGTGTAATGCTTAATAAAATATTATGTAGTGGATAGGTTGTGACTAGCGACTAATGTAGTAGTTGAACGCACAAGCCATGTGAGTCCAGTTTTTTGTCCAAGTACGTAAATTACGGTAACCCAATTTGACGCCCAAGATCTTCTGACCGAGTAAATACTGGGATACTCTGATCAAGTACTCCTACGTGGAACCCACAAAAAAGATGGAGAAGAATGCGGTGTATTTTGCACACCCCGACCCAGAACCATACTACCGAATTAAAAAGCATATCAAACAAACCTGCCTAAATTTAAATAGAAATTTACCTATTGCAATATAGAACACATAGTGCACTAAGAAATAAATAAAATAATGCCAATAATATCTACAGCATGTTTAATCACGTTAGATGGAAACATGATTCGAGTGTCTCACGGAGAGTTATGCGGCGCCGCTGTATGGAATCCACACCCCGAACCAACTGTTTTCGAACTTGCCGCCAACGGTCAAAAGAAAGAAAGTCGGGCGCGGTTTCCGAAATGAAGAAAAAAGAGAATTTATTAGAGTGGGGCCAGTCGTGACCGACGTCTGAGCTGGCATCCCACCTGTCATCATCCCTTTCCACCACGTACATAGCTCTTGGACACTGCGAAAAGCCGCGACACTGATATGCTTTTTTTGGCTCATATATTATTTAATTTTTGGTCGAATTGTTCTCCTTAAAATAAATAAAAGAGCCACAGTGTAGTATCCACGTCAAAAAAACAAGAAGGACGGTCCCACTAATCACACTTTTATCGATGTGGATATTTCTCCGTGTGATGCCTGATGACACAGCCCCGTCCCAACCTTCGGAGCCCGCCCAAACCACCCTACTATCCACAATGGGCCGTCCAAATTTGGCGGGAAGTCAACCTTCTTCCCGCCAACATAAAGGCCGAAAGATGTTATCCCCTCTTTCAAAATCGTCTAACCGTCATTACCTGTAGAGGACGTGTTTTTTACAGTTAACGTTTCCCGCTTTTTTTAGCGGTTACAAATTCAACGCACGTTATGATTTCATTTTGTTTGATGTGATCCACGTGGCAGTATGTATTAAATGTGTGGTAATGATCGTGTTGTGGTTTAACGGAGAATAACCGTTTTTCCTGTTCGTTACCGTTGGGTGACTTAAGAAAGCGCCACGTCGGCAGTCGGTGAAAAGAGCCAACAGGCAAACGTGTTTTCTGACAAGCCTGCACGAGACTGTTCAGACCAGAATGGGGCCAAGGGCCCCACTTAATACGTTATGGGACATGCTTCGAGTTGACATTGCATCGAAGATGGACACGTGGTGAAGGGTCAACATTTCAAAAGCTCAAATGGGCGCTCAAAGGAGGACATAATAAGTCCGAATGCGTGCTTCCACGTCATGGGCGCCATTTCCATGTCCTGACGAGTTAAATACTATCACGTGACATCACCACCACCATTCTTCAAATGACTAATTTGCTCTCTACGATTAGAAAGATAAAAGCTTCTAAAAGAGACGTAAGGATATTTTCATGCTGGTAAGAAATGACGAGAATGGAGTGACCTAATGATCCTCAACAGTGATACAAATGACAAGGTAACAAGAAAAAAGAAAACAGTTATACATCAAAAGAGCCCGCGAGAATTACAAAGTGGAACCGGCGAAAAAGTGACGGAAGAAAAGCCGATGAGGGCGGTTTGTTGTCACGTGCGGACGTCATAATGTTAAGTCGGCAAATCACAACTTAGTATCCAAGCCATCTCCATTATCACAGAGAATTCGCGTCCCACATAGTCCACTTGGACCCAACCCCCAATCGCCGTTGAGTCGAATACACGCATTGGGCTCAGCAAATCTTTACCTGGCAATTCCGAGCTGGACTTTTGAACCACCGCCACCAACGAGGATCAAGAAACACGTGGCAAAGGTAGTTCTCATGGAACCTAATGATCACAAATTGAAAATGTCAACCCCTCTCCTAATTAGACGAGGGGCGATTTTGATTCAGTGAATTACGCTAAAATGTTAGATGCCCAAATAAATCAAGTTAACGTCATATAAATTTATTTGTTAAAAGCGAAGATTTTATTAGATTACGTGAAAAACTAAAATTTGAAAAGTTTTTTTACTTATTTAGAATTTTTTTTAAAAAAAAGAAGAGGATGAGCTGGTCAAGGTCGGGCAGGGGGGCAGACGCAGATCCATTTTAAGGGCAGGCGTTACTCACGCTGTTCGAGGTTTCTAGTTCTACATAGAAATGGAAATACAAAAACGTAAAACATAAAGAATAAGAAACCCCCAACCTTGAAGAACAAGAATAAAATAAAAGTCAAGACATATATATAGGGTGCTGAGAAGTGAGAAGAGAGAACAAGCATGGAGACAGGGCAGGAGAGTTAAGAACAAGGCGTGTTTTGCGCTTGTAGTAGTTTTAAGTGTTTACAAAATCCGTAACCCTTACAGAAACAGAGAAAGAGACAGGAGAAACAAATAGCAAAAGCGAGAGAGGGACGGAGAGAGGGAGGTTTTAAGTTCTGTGTTGGTGTGTTGTTAATGGCGATACGATCCAAGAGAGAAGAGTGAAAAAGAGTTTCATTGATTCCAGCTTGTGGCTTCGTTGGGTTTTGTGGTCGTCCTGTGTTTTTAGCTTTCTTAGTTCTTCGTTTCTCTCGTCGCTTATTTAATGTTCCTCACCTGTGTTGTTTCCTTTCGGTTTAAGGAGACAAACAGAGGAAGAGAAACGTAAAATTATCTTGTGAAGCTCTCTGTTCTGGTTCTCGTTTTCTTGACATACAAGGAAGAGAAAGTACGACAATGGTGTGCAATACGTATATGGATGAGTACGAGAAGCTTGTTATAAGGATGACAACTCCCAGGTGAGGTTTCTTTTCTTTCACATATGAAGGCTTAGAGCGGCTTCTGTCTGGGTGTCTCAGCTGAGACTTGAGTTCCATGCTTCTATGTCCTCTTCTGAGTTTCAACACTCTTTGTATAGTTTGTTTATGTCTTCTCTCTCCTTTTGCGTTTATGATGTTTCACGGATCAAAATCTTTTGAACTTTGTTTTTGGTAATTCATGCCTAAAAGTCTGAATTCTCTATTTTCCTGAAAATCTTTTTCAGACCCAGATCAGATTTCGTGTGATTGAAGTTGTCCTTGCTTTATATTTTCCATGTTAAACCTTACTTATTCAAAAATTTAATTTCACCCGGTTTAGAACTCTCACAAAGAACATTTCTCTGGAGAAAAAATAATAATTTGCCTCCCACTTGACCTGTATCTACTTTCTGTCTACAGGGTCGTCATCGACAATGCCGTTTGCCCCACTGCGACAATTGTCAAGGTAACCCTTCCACGAAGGCAGTTAGAAATAATCCACTTATGGGATTTTCCGTTAAATGGCCTTGAATTGTTGTTTCATTCAGAAAATTAAATTGACTAATTGTTTCTTCCATCTGTTTTATTAACAGTTCGATAGCGCTAGAAAGCATGGAATCTTGCTCGAGGCAGTCCAAGTCCTCACCGACCTCAACCTCTCTATTAAGAAAGCTTATATTTCCTCTGATGGAAGGTGGTTCATGGATGGTACTGATTATTTGGCTTTATTATCACTTTTATGTTCTAAATTTTTTAGGGCTGGTCCTTGAATTTTTCGTAACCTTGCTGTCTGTTGGTTCTGCAGTTTTTCATGTGACTGATTTAAAGGGGAACAAGTTGACGGATGAGAGCGTTATTAATTACATCGAGCAGGTTAGTTGATGTGTACTAAGTTCTCGTTTTTTAGTATACATTGAAAATTCATTGTTTTTATTTTTGGCTGACGGATACTTCTTCTTCCTTTTTTTTTTTTTTTTTGGTGACTTACAGTCGTTAGGAACAATCAATAATGGCAGAACCAAGAGTTATGATGGTCTGACGGCGTTGGAACTAACTGGCACTGACCGTGTCGGCCTTCTTTCAGAAGTGTTCGCAGTACTGGCTGACTTGCAATGCAATGTGGTGGAGGCTAAAGTATGGACTCATAATGGCAGGATTGCTTGCTTAATCCATGTTAAGGACCGCAATTCTGGAACCCCAATTGAGGACTCGCAACAGATTGACCAGATTGAGGCACGCTTGAGGAATGTTCTTAAAGGGGAAAATGATATTAGGAGTGCCAAAACCACCGTATCAATGGCAGTAACGCACACCGAAAGGAGGTTGCACCAAATGATGTTTGCTGATAGGGATTATGAGAGAGAGGCCATTTTGAAGAATTCTTCGGATTCTCCTGTAGTGACTGTACAGAATTGGTTGGAAAGAGGCTATTCAGTTGTGAATGTTCAGTGCAAGGACCGGACAAAGCTGTTATTTGATGTTGTTTGCAACTTGACAGATATGGAATATGTTGTGTTCCATGCCACGATCAACACAGCAAGAGATAGAGCATATCTGGTATAATTTAATTGCGTCCCTTTTAATTTGTGATGGCCAGTGATACATAGTTTTTTTTCTTCTTATGTTCCTTTGGTATTAATTGCAGGAGTTTTACATTAGGCATACAGATGGGACCCCAATTAGTTCTGAGCCTGAGAGACAACGTGTAATTCAATGCTTACAAGCTGCTGTTAAGAGAAGAGCATCTGAGGTAAATGTTGATTGTTGTTGAACTAGTTATATTTTCAGTTGTTAGGCGTAATGTTTAACTGGAATAAATTTGCATAAACAGGGTGTGATGTTAGAATTGTGCGCATCAGACAGGCAGGGCCTTTTGGCAGATGTTACAAGAACATTTCGAGAGAATGGGCTGAATGTGACAAGGGCTGAGATATCAACAAATGTTGACATGGCTCTTAATGTATTCCATGTAACTGACGCAATTGGCAATCCTGCTGATCCTAAGATCATCGAATCAGTGAGACAGAAGATTGGAATAGGTAACTTGAAAGTGAAGGAATTGCCAGCACTGAAGTACCATAAAGAAGCAGAAAGGGAAGAGCAAGCTGTAGGGGTTGCAGGGACAGTGTTATTATCGCTTGGAAGCCTTGTAAGAAGGAATCTGTACAATTTGGGATTAATCAGATCATATTCTTAAAGGTGGAAGATAGAAAGGCAATTTACATTGGGGAAAAAGATTTGCTGTTAGAGTGTTGTTTCTGGTGGTGGCATATCCTTTGCTTCGAGCCTGAGCTTTTGATCTGTACATAAAGGTGGGAGAATTTGGTGATAGTAGTAAGTAGGTTTTAGGTGGGTTTGGTTGGTTGAATAGATAGGGACATTTCGGACGGAATGGAGGGCTGCTCCATTTTTTTTCCCCCCTGTTTTTTGAGATCATGCTTTGGGGGTCCCCAAGGGAAGATTCATTCCAAAAGAAGGTTCAAAGTAAAAGTGTGTTGGTGGAGGGTTGTGATTACCATACTATAGTTTGTGGGTAGGAGATGAAGCGGTAAAAATTAGGTTGAGAATGAATATCAGTGGCCTTCATATACATCACTCAGATTGTACATAACTACCTTTTAAATATATTAACTAGTTTTAATGGTTGACCTGATTATTCTTTTATAATCATTGTATGCCTATTCAATCTTATGATGCTAGTGTATACCTATTTACTTATAAAGGAGGTCCTACCAAAGGTGTGATTGCCAAACGTGACACATCAACTGATTCTACATGTTCCTTCTAAGATGAGATGCTCTTTTAGAACTTGAATCCAAACTTGTAAAGGATAAATTACATTGAACATATTACATAACTAAGATGAGATGAATGAAGTTATCAAACCCATCGAAACAAAAATCTTTATGAGAGTTATATGTTTTGAAATCGATTGATACCTGAGTTAGAGGATAACTGAAATAATTATGAGATCAATTAAAAGTTTGATCTTGAAAAGGTCAACCTTTGACATGATAATAAAGTTAGGCCTACAACTCTAAGTATGCCCCATTGGTAAAACGAAACAGGATTAATAGCCAGCTAACATGGGTTAAAATAATGAGCATCACCTTAACTCTGAAAATTTTGGCAACATAATATTAGATATCTCCAGCTGAGAGAATTTGTTATTCTTTACCTTTGTTCTCTCACTACTGCCGATGTAGGTAAGGAATCACGAAGCAAAATAACAGAGATATTAAAACTTCTTGTTGAAACTCTTACGAGAGAAAAGACCCACAAATCTATATCAACTAACAGCTGCATAGCCGTCCTCAAAACGCATTCTTTACCCTAAGGTATCTGATACATGTACCCCTACTTTGTCTCATCTTATTCATCAGCTCCTTAACTAAACCTTGAAATAATAAAGAAAAGAATCTCCCATTTTATTTGACCCTTTTTTATGGATGGACCTCTGGGCTAGTGGCAAAGACATATTACTATGCTTTTGGAGTAAGTGGGTTAGGTGGGGTTAGAAAAATGGGATCACTAGTTCTTCTTACAAGGACAATTAGGTTAGGTGTGTACCGTTTACAGACATTTCTTCAACTTCAATTCTATTAAAAGGAGACGTGTGGTTAAACTTAAAAGACAGTTAGATAGACAATGGCGTTGACCTCTATGGTACAGACTTGTGGAAGAAAAAAACAAAGAGAAAAGGAAGTGCAATGAAATCACGTGCTCTGAAACTGAAGATCTAATATTGGCTCGTCTTTTGATGTTTAATTAATTAATATAAATTTTTTTAAAAAGGTAAAACATGATACTGGTAACTAGTACCAACCTCAAAACGTAGGCAAACATAGTTAATCTGACTGACCGGTGTCGCCGGCTACATCTGAATTGCCTATAATAGATTTGTGTTAATTTAATGTTACCGCCTATTATAAACTTGTACTAATATCTTAAAAAGTTACTGCCCATAATAGACTATTACTAATATCAAGAAAAAGCCATTTTCAATAGTTCCTAAGTTTTACAGCTTATTGCATCTTTTCTGTCTCAAAAATGGTTTGTACGTCTTCCACGTGCTTTGTTCCTTTCATATCATCTAAAAGATTTTGATGGTAAAATAAGGAGGTGTTTGTTTACCATTTACATTCTTCATATTAAATTAGAAGATCACATTCATTGTTGCCCCAAATAATGCAATGTCTACCTTTGTGAAGAGGAGTGTATCTGATACTTGCCTGAGATATAAGTATTTAGCAGATAGACCAAATATGAAATATAAGCCTTTCCCTTTTAATGCCAATAAGTAAATTCCTTTCTAACTACTTATTTAGGCAATTCATTCTCATATTAAGTACTTCGATGGCAAAAATCTTTATTTAACCAGTACAATTCTATACACCAACTGAAATAAAGTAAATTTTATCTATCTCATGAATCTTTTTTTTGAATTATGTAGAGGTGATGACCTGTTAATATAAACAGGTTACACGTACATGCTAAGATGACATGGTAGATAAAACTGAAATAATTTCTTAGATTGAATAGCAACAAAAAGATATACAGTTAGGGTTTAATTAAAACGTGTGATCAACACATATTATCAGCCCTCCTCAAGGGCATGATGTGGTATGATTGTGAGCTTGTCTCAAAGATAACAAAATGCAAAAAAAAAAAAAAAAGACAAACAAGGCCATAGTCATAATACTAACAATTTGGTTAAAGAAAGAAATATGTCAGATGAAAAGAACTCTTGTAGCAACCAAATCATGAACAAAGTACATGTCTATCTCAATTTATTTTGAGTGAGCGTAAGAGACGAGATATGAAACTAGGAAATTAACACCATGATTATTACACCAAAGAGTAGGGTATGAGTAAGAAAGGCTAAGTTCACCAAGTAGAGAAGTGAGCCAACAAGGTTTAACAATGGTGAAAGCAATGCTTCTATATCCAACTTCAGTGCCAGATTTGGTAACATTAGGTCTTACACTCTACGAAATAAGAATGAGACTTAGATATATGTAATAACTAGACGTAGAGCAGTGAACATAAGGACAATTAACCTAATCAACACTATAATAGGCTTGAAGGCTAAGTAAGTTAGATTTAGTGAAGTGAATACTATGGGGAGTGGTGGACCAAAGATATCCTTTTGACAGTTGTCCAATGAGTTTCAGTAGGACAATGTAAGAATTAAGGGACTTTGTTAATTGCAAATTGGATATTCAGATGAGTACGACAAAGGTATTGGATGGCATCTATAATGCAATGAAACTCAGTAGGATGTGGAAGAGGAATGCCATGATTTTTAGAGAGGGTAAGAGTGGAAATAATAGTTGTGGTTGTAGGTTTGTAATTTTTAAGACACGAGAGAAGAAGAAAATTTTTGATGTATTAAGTTTGAGTAATAAAAAGACCAAAAGAAGTAGGCTTGGCTTTAACTCCAAGAAAATGACAAAGGGGGCCCAAGTCTTTTATAGAAAAGGCAAAGTCAAGGTTAAGAATAAGAGATGTAATGAAGAACTATGAAGAAACAGTAACAAAGATATCATCCACATAGACTAAGTGAGAGGTGTAAGATTTGGAAGGGATAAATCTGATTTCAAGAATTTTTTGACTCTAACGATGAAACTAAGCTTGTGATTCTTATTTAAGACAAAGACCTTTATAAAGACATAAAAATAATTAGGATCTATAAAATTCGCAGTTTATGTCATAAAAAATGGTTTTTTGGAGATGTATATAGAAAAAGGAATTATTAACATCAAGTTAATGAATGGACCAGTTATAGGAAAGGCAAGAGTGAGAATAAAGAAAATTGTAGTGGGTTTGAAAACAAGACTAAAAGTGTTAGTATAATTAACACCTATAATTTAATGATATTTCTTAGCAACAAGACATACTTTATACCACTCAATAGAGCCATTAGGATTTTGTTTTATGTGAGAAACCCATTTGTAACCTATAATATTGGCATTTGGTGAAGGAAAAATAAGAGACCATTTATGATTGGGATGGAGGGTAATGAACTCATTAAGCATAGTCTAATGCCAAGAAGGAAATTTATTTGCTTGAGTGAAAGAAATTGGATCAGGAGTGAGAGAGTTGTGAAGATTGGTACTATAAGTGATGTAACTAGAAAAAGTTTCTAGGAATATGAATGTGATCATCTGCTTGTGTGATTATAGGATGAGGAGGGGGAAGTGGTTGAGAGGATGAATTTGAAGAAGATACTGAGGGAAAAGGTAAAGATAATGATATGAGAGGGGGAGATGAGGAAGGTAAAGTGGGTGGAGAGGTCTAAGAATAAAGAAAACAAATATGATAGAAGATGTAAATTTTAGAGGTAGTAGGGTTAAAAAATGATAGCCTTTATAGTGAGATGAATAATCAAGGAAGACACATAGTATGGATTTATGAGAAAGTTGATCCAGATGAGTGGGGCCTAAAAATGGAAACCAAGTACAACTAAAAATACAAAGATGAGAAAAATAAGGTTTAGTGTAAAATAGAAATTCAAATGGAGATCTATTATGAAGAACATGAGTAGGTAATAGATAGACAAGGCGGACATGAGTAGACAATGTCTAAAACTAGAAGAATTTAGGAAGAGAGATATGAAGAAAAAAAGTGAGCCCTATTTCAAAAATATTGTAAATTTTATGTTCAACTATATCATTTTGTTGGGGAGATAAAGACAATAAATATGAAGAGTAATTTCATGAAAGTTAAAATAGTTGGCAAGGTACCTTTGATGAGTTCAAGAACTCCATTGCATTGAAAGGATTAGTGTTTGTGGAAAAAAGATTTTCAATGGTAGCTTTGAAAGTTTAAAAATAGAGTAAAGCATGAGATTTTTTAGCCAATGAAAAATCCATGTAAAATAACTAAAATCATCAACATAGATAACAAAATAGCAATAAGATAAAAAAGGAAATAAATGGGGAAGGTCGTCAAATATTACAGTGAATAAGTTGTAAAGTTTGTGTAGAGACATGAGAAGATAAAAGAAAAGAAAGATGGATACCTTTTCCTTGAAGACAAGAAGTACATAGATTTATGGCATGTGAATTAGTAGGTAAAAATTTAGACAAAATAAAGGGAGTAGATTGACATAGATGACCCAAAAGTTGGTGCCACAATTCAAGTGAAGTAAAGAGACTATGAAAGCAATAGGATTCTTGAAGTGTAGAGAAACTTTCATCATATTGAGATTATTATGAATGGGTCTTGCGAAGAGTGATATCTTAGATTTGAGTTCCTTCACAATATAACTAAAGAGATTAAATTTAATAAGATAAGAATTATTAGCAACAAATGACTAATTATTAGTAAGATGAAGAACAATTAAAATATCAAGAAGATGAAGATGATAAGATTAGTAGAAGAAATGGAGGTACCAATAGAAGAAATGGAGAGAGTATGTCCATTACCAGTTGACTGGAACCATCATAAGGTGTGATTGAAGTTAGGGATTAGGGGGGATGTATGGGTTATGGCTCTTGAATCCAGTAAGCACTCTATAATGTTATTGAAATGAATTGGGAAATGTCCATATTATGGTGGATATTCATGGCAGAGATGGCTATTATGAGAGCATTTGTGTTATATGAGTACCCATACTAACGACTTCTAGATTTTAAGTATCTAAAGCGACAATGGGTTGTAATATATCCCCACTTCTAATAGATTTGGCATTGTGTACTAGGTTTAGACCATGAAAAAGTGTTATGAGATTTATTGGGATGTTGTGGTTGGCTATTAAAATGATTTATGGAGGAGATAATGAGTTGATTTGGATATTGGATAGATAGGTGATTGTAGACTATTTTAGAGGAAGTTCAATTAGAGATGAAAAGTGAAGTTGTGCCTAAAGGCCCATTAGAGTTAAAAGCCTAACCAAAGGAGGTCTTGGACTAAATTATGATTGTGCAACCCTATCTTTTGTTACCAGTTGTCATAATCATTCCTTTAGTTTCATGGCGTTTATGTATGTTGTATAAAGAGGAGTTACTGGTATGAAAGATGCAACAAGCACTATCTCAGGTGACAACTGATAGTTAAGAGATTAAAGTCGCTGTTCGTGAATACATAATTTTGCTCAAAGCTTAACAAAGGATAGGGTAGATTCTTGGTGTTCAATAATAATGATGAATGAATGATATTCAATCAAGGGTCCATTGTGTGTGAAAAGAAAATGGTCATCATTAGAAATGTGATCACTAATGGCAATGAGCTTGCCAACTATTATGGAGACAAGAGATAAAAATTTAGTGATGGTGGTGGCCCTTTTCTTTAGAGTATGGAGTTTTTAATGAAGGAAAGAGTGTTGCGATGAGGATTGTTGCATGCAATGTTATTCGAGAAACAACCATATATTTTAGGCAACAAAACAACCAAGGGCTAATCGAGCTACTGAGCTGGTGAGGGATGCAGTGTGGAAATATTATATTAGACGATCAAATCACTACCACTTGAGGTATTCTGGATAAGAAGGATTTGAGGTGGAGTCTTCTGCTATTGGTGGTGAGAGTGAAGCATCAACATATCCATAAAGATCATATGCAATCAACATAACTTCAACTTGATTTCTCTAAATGAGGTAACCGATTGAATTTAAGAGTATTGTGAAGAAATTTATAATTTAATTAAATGGTAGAATTGGGGGAATTAGATTTATTTTGGATGATGCTTATGTTGTTGCATTCGTGATTTTGGTGATTAAGATTATATTTGATGCATTGATAAGCTAAAACTATGATTTATAGGTTAGTTTAGTTTTTCTTGGTTAAAGTATTGAAGTAATGTGGAAAAGAATGTTGATGATAAGAGGTATAAATGTTGGAGAAATTTATGATGTCTGTGGCTCTGAATTATGATAAAGTAGTAAAGTTGGAAACGAAGTTATAGTTTTTCATGTATTTGATAAGATAAAATAATAGATATAGTTTTAATAGATTAGTTAGCAATAGATCAATTAGAAAATGTGATCAACATGTGTTATCATAATCACACATGTTACATTAAGCAATATAATGTATTTAATATACAAGTTCTAATTGCATAACTTGGATGAGCAAAATTATAACATTTGACAAGAATTCACCATAGGTTGAGTAAACAACATTATAATAACAATTTGAGTGCTCATAATGTAACTTTTAGCAACTATATTTTGTTGAATATGTATCAATTGTGTTACAACTTCTTCTTTTTTGACTTCTCTTTATTCATAAAATGAAAATTGTCTGCGCAATCGTTTGCAGTAGAGAACCACACCAATTATGCATAGAGTTAAACCTTAAAAATTATTATAGTTTACCCTCTGATCCATACGAAGTTTCACAAGCAAAACTGTCAGCGCCAAGGTTTACACGAAAACAAAAAGAACAACGATGTAAAGCTCCTCATTGATGTAAAACAAAAGTATGACTAGGCTTGGTGTTGACTGTTGACCGTTCAAATCAGGAATATAGGCGAGCAAGCTAAATTAGTCTTATGCGTCGTCGCGACATCATTGGAACGTATGTTCCAACTAGAACAACAACAAAAGAAGAAGCCAAAGCACCCAACTCTCCTGGCACTTCAACGAGAACAAACGGATGTTATTTGCTTACATTCATGGCTTAGTAAAGATGAGACAGAAGATAAGTTGATAAGAGCATAAAACACTCGTGGGAAGACAACCTGACTTATTTTATATGGAGAAGAGATATGACGTTTGCTTCCCAGTAACTTACATTAGCGCATTTGTGACTTGGTTTTTGTTAAAGGGCTGGACCTCGGCATGGGTGAAGAATCCCACAAAGCAATGCCTTTTTTGAAAAATATTAATAGCTATCTTTCTGTGGGCAAGATTCTCTTTAGTTTTACTCTTGTTTCTCTGCCTTTTATGAGTTCACACACCTTTGAAGTTTCTACAAGTGCGATTCATAGTGGAAAGCTCTCTCAATTATGATGCTTATTCACTACTAAATCAATTTAAGTTAGTTGTTTATAGTTTCAAAATTCAAAAGTTCTCAAAACTGGTCTTGTGAATGTTATGGGATTAAGTAAAGAATTAGACATTTAAATAAATATCAGAATTCAAATTTCAAATTTCAGAAGTCCTAAACACCACCTTAGATTCTTTCTTATAAATGGTATCTTGGCACATACAATGTGCCAAAGTGCAATTTTCCCTGTGGACTTGTTTGTTCTTTTTCTAGAAACCAAATAGATATCAGGAATAGGAAGTTATCATAAAGACTCAAGGAACAGTATGTTTCCTGTTATGGCTAAGTAGTAGCTTTTTAAGTTAATCGGAACAAACGTCAGCTCTTTAAGCTTTTAGCATATAACTTTTTTTGCTCTAAAAACTGTAAAATTAAGATATTTCCGTCTGACCATACTCAACGGAAAATTATTAGGCAGTGCTTAACTATCGGCAGTCAGCCACATCAGGTAATTAATGAGAATAAATATAGTACATGTTCTGATCAGAAATTTCTCTTGATTTGACAGAAACAGAAACAGAAATGTTACCTCCATAATGAACCCATCAATCAGAATTTAGTTTTAAAAAATGCAGAAATTCCAAACATCCTCCACAACTTCCGACGGAGAACCTCTGCATTTAAATTTAAGAAAGCAACTTGATCTGATTGTTTGATTTCAAAACATGTATATGTAACCATGAAATGACTCCCTTCCATTATCATTTCAGAGCATTGGAAAGTAACCGCGACCATACATTTGTGGCTCAGTTTTTTGCTTTCGCCAACGTTATTTTTTGCAAAAGAAAAAGAAGTGGGCAAATAAATGAAGAGTGGATGAACTTGCTTAATCAATAAATTCAAGTCAAACAGATGATTCATTCATGAAATGACTACCCCATTGTAAGAGACAATCCGGAAGTTTCTACCAACTTTGAATCTTGGCTTCACGGAACTAAAAAGGGTTTCTTTACTCGTGATCATACTAATCACGCATCATTAAACAAACCCCTCCTTAATCAAAGGTGCAACAGCCCCCTTGGCTGGACGGTTGTCATGGCAAATCAAGCTGACGTCGATATAACATAGAAACAGTATATAACAAGTTTACCGGATATCGTCAGAGTTTGGGCAATAATGTTACTTAATTTTGTTATTAGTTATTCAATTGTTGCCACAAGCGTCCCCCATTGGGTATGCTCTGTACACGCTGTTTCAATATTCCATGAAGTCCCCACACACATGACGCTTGATGATCCAACGATTTTGCCTTATCTAAATTTACTCGATATTTAAGACTTCGTTTTATATCAAATTTAACTTCTTAGTTCCTTTGCTTTAATGGGAATCTAATCTATTTGATTCTGGTCTTTGGCATTTTCCGTTGAATTTGGTTAATGGAGCTTCCATAAAGCACTCGTCTGTCCTCTAATGGAACTTCTAAACCAAAAGATTCCCACCACATTAGTAATGTTGTCTTTGTCCTGTAGGGTCTCATTGCCGCCTCCTGAAAACGATCGAACTAGTTGATCACGACCCTTCTCAAGCCCGAGTACCTTACTTCTTTGGGTTCGTTGGATATTTGACTTTGATTATTAACATGTATTAAGTTGTATGTGTTGAACCACGGTCGACACTGGGGCAATGCTCAGCAGTCGGCACCCCACAACTCCCCTGAATTATGTAAGCCATATAGACAGTGCTGATATAGTGGCTTTATGAGAGAACTTTTTCAAAAATATATATAACGCAGAGGTCCCTTACAATTGGATACTAGTCCTATTTCTACCAATTAAAATGCTCTTCTTGCACTATTGATTGGTTGGTTGAATTCGATTTTAAGTTTTGAGGGACAACTGCATGTATGTAAAATAATTGATAGACTGAGTGGGTAAGTCGTCTGTATTGCTGAATGACTTAAGAAGGTGAGAATACGCACGGTCCTAGCTTAGGTTGATCGAGCTTCAACTCCATTTTGGAGCCGTTAGTTACATGATGGGAGTCGATTTTTGTAGACGATTGGCCAAAACGTGTGATGATGGACTTTTTTCTTCGCTTGGCTATCTAAGCTTGTCAACCATATAAGAGTGTATCTCTTGGCCAAGGATGTTCATCGACTACTCACCACAGACGTCAAGCGTACTTGGAAACTCTAAAATATTCATGCTTCTTTAATTGTTCTGCTAGTCTTTGTCATCATCTTCTTTAGATCAGGTCTTCTATTAGACTAATAGAGTAATGATCTTAGAATGTAAATAGTTTCGTCTATACAAAAATTTCTTTTATTTCCCAAAAAAATATGTTATAAAAATTATTTTAATTTTTGTTTATGAAAAAATAAATAAATATAATAAGCAGGTTGAAATTTTTTCAAACACATTTCTACTTATGTATATGTAAACTAGGTTGCTCCTAATATTTTATAGGCTCGGGAAAAAGTAAAAAGAAGGGCCCTAATGAATCGACCATATACGAATATGTAAACTTTAAAAACATATTTTTATTACTAAAATTCAATATCCATACATAAGTGACTCAAGTCATAAGTTTATATATTCAATAAGATACTAAATGATAATAATAACAGCTAACAATATCTTACAAATATTAGCAGTAATAAAATTATTAAAAATAGTAACAGCAACTAAATAATAATATCAAATTGCAAAACATGAAAAGAATTGTACTAACGAGCACATAGATGATTATGAAAAATATATTCTCTGCACATTTCTATATACAAAATCAATAATAATTGTATCGAGATTAATATTGTTCATCATATCCTTCTCAATACATAAAATATCTAAATCATTCAACTTCTCTTGTGACATTGATGATCTCAAGTAGGTTTTTAATAATTTTAACTTTGAAAAACTTCACTCAATTGATGCTACATTTATAGGTTCAGTCAATAAGCAATTAAAACATTTGGACAACAATTTGCTTCTTTAACAAATTCAAGAATTCCAATTGATGACATTAACTCATTTGGTAAAATCATTTGCAATATTTTTAATTAAAAAAAGATAATCTAAATCTACATTTGACACATTATCGTGAGAAAAAGTAGTTGTAAAATTAGTGCAATATTCTCTTAGTTTATCATCATTCAACAACATTAACTTCTTTGAATCAATTAAGGATTTAAAAATACTTTCAAATGTTGTTCATTATTCTAATATTTTTTTAATGAAGCAATTGTTATATCTACAACAACTAGAAAGTAACTAACTATAAAGAAATCTTTAATGTGTTTCTCTATCATTATCTTTTTAATCAAGTGTCTTTTTTTAATAATACAACGTCTAGTTAGAAATGTAGACTCTACATTCGTCTCATGTGTAAAACTTTTATCAATATTCATACTAGAGTCAAACCTTTCGTTTTTATATTTTTTTTAAAAAATCAATACACCTTATATTTGCTCTATGATTGTATCAATGCACATAGATTTAGACTGCAACTTTTTATTCACCATGTTAATAGTAAATAAAATATCATATCAAATAAACATAGCAAGTAAAGTTTCAAAATTCTCAAATATACTAACC